>JAHZTW010000001.1:252289897-252333783 GCA_020283515.1 Alliaria petiolata | reverse complement strand
AAACCAAACTCAGGGAGAAAGTTGCTGAACTTATCAAACCAAGCTCTGGGCGATTGTTTGAGGCCATAGAGTGACTTGTGTAAGTGGCAGACATGATTCGGCTTTGTTTTGTCCACGAAACCTGCAGGTTGTTTCATGTAAACTGTTTATGTGAGATCGCCATGGAGGAAAGCATTTTTGACATCCATTTGCTTAATTTCCCATTGCATGATTGTAGCAACATGTAGAACGGTTCTCACAGTGGCTGTTCGAACTACAGGACTGTATGTCTCGAGATAATCAATCCCCTCTTCCTGATTAAAACCCTTAGCCACCAGACGAGCTCTGAGCTTATCTAGGGTGCCATCTGCATTAAGCTTGGTGCGAAAGACCCATTTATTGCCGAGGACATGCATATCCGGTGAATATGGAACGAGAGACCAAGTATTTGTTTCAGCACAATTACCGATTTCCTCACCCATGGCATTGTTCCAACCAAGGTGCTTTAAGGCTTCTGTGACTGTCTTGGGCTCAGGATATGTCACTTTATGAGTCAGAAGGACATAGCGAGGATTCGGTTTGGAGATTCCTGACTGTGATCTTGTTTTCATTTGATGAGCGCGTGTGGGAGTAGTGGAAGGGGCACTGGTTGTAGCAGAGCTTGGAGCTGGCGATCCTGCTAACTGAGGGCCTGATCCACTTGCAGGAATAGGAACGCTGTCGCCTATAGCTACAGAGTCAAAGTCTGTCGTACGCCCAGTACATTCCATTCCTGCAGTAGTAAGCGACCTCAGTTGAGGCTGTGGAGAAGTAGTAGTAGGCACTTGTTGTTGGAGTGATTGTGATAAAGGCGGAAAGTCACGATCTAAGAACAAAGGTGAGGGAATTGTTGTGTCCACTCGTGTTGATTGGGGAACATTGGATGGAATATCCCTTTGCTGTGGTGGAGGGAGAAAGCTTTGCTGCCACGCTGCCAAACTAGGCGTTCTTGCTACTGGATGAAGATGTTTGTATTGTCTCGCAAAGGGAAAGCTCTGCTCATCAAAGAGGACATGCCGACTGATATAAACCTTTCCTGTAGGAGGGTAGAGGCATCTGTATCCTTTATATTTGTCATTGTATCCAAGGAAGACACAATACAAGGAGCGTGGATCAAACTTATTTGCTGAATAATCCCATAGGGTCGGAAAGCAGGAGCAGCCAAAGATCCGCAGAGCCGAATAATCTGGTTCCTTCTTGTGTAGCATCTCATAGGGACTGCACTTGTTGTCAAAAACAGACGAAGGGAGCAAATTGCTTAGGAAGTTCGCTGTGTAGAAGGCTTCTACCCAATACTGTTGTGGTAACTTTCCTTGAAACATCATAGTCAAACCCAACTCTGTTAGATGGCGATGCTTTCTCTCTGCTAAGCCATTCTGTTGTGGTGTGTACGGACAAGAAATATGCTGTTGAATACCAGTCTTGAAGATGCTTGCGAAATTTGTGGCTGGTGAATTCACCACCACCATCACACTGAAATACTTTGATTTTGGATGAGAGTAGATTCTCTACAAGCTTCTGAAACAGGATGAATATATCGAAGAAGTCTGACTTTGCTTTCAATGGGTAGAACCAGGAGAAGCGGGAGTAGTTGTCAATAAACACGACATAGTATTTGAAGCCTTGATTTGACATTATTGGAGAGGGACCCCATAGATCACAATGAACTCTCTCTAGAGGTTTTAAAGCGACAAAACTAGACATTGCAAAGGGTAATCTACTACTCTTCCCTAGACGGCAAGACTCGCACATCTTCAAGGTACTCTTATTCAAAACGATAGACTGCTTCTGATGCAGATACTGCAAAACTTCAGAGTGAGGATGCCCAAGCCTCTGATGCCACACTTCATCACTTGTGGAGATCTGACGTGTAGAATAAAAGACTTGAAACTTCGGATCTTGCAGCAGGTAGAGACCATCACGGGTTCTTCCTAGTGTCAGAAGCTGTTTTGTGTGTTTGTCCTTTACACGAACACCATCCGAATCAAATTTAAAGGAGCAAAGATAATCTGATGTCAACTTTGAAACCGACAATAGAGATTTAGCAATATCAGGACAAACCAACACATCTTTAAGAGGGAGGGTACCTGAGGTGGAAGGGAGATCCGCAGAGCCAATATGAGTGATTGGTAAGAAGTTTCCATCACCAACTAGAACAGCATCATTCCCACGATATGGTTGAGCATGTGTGAGATGTTGAGTGGTATTGGTGATGTGTGCTGAAGCACCTGTGTCAGGGTACCATTCTTGACCAGCGTCAGAAACTTCAGTGATTCTCATGGCTGTCATGGCTTGAGGGAACTCCTCTTGCTGGTAACTGTTGTTGAAAAGGTGCCAACATCGCAAAGCTTGATGACCATGCTTGCCACAGATCTGACAGGCAGGCCTCTCCTCACCTTCGGAGGCTGCAGCAGAACCTTGATAGGAGAGTTGTTGAGGGAAGCCTCGACCTCTGGTAGAGAAAGACCCGCGTCCTCTCGAGACTCGACCGCGGTTGTTCTGCTTTCCTCGTCCCGGATTTGAGTAGTTGTTGAGGTAGCCAGTGGACTGAGATGACCGTTGCGTGTTGAAGGCGAGGTGTGGTGTGATGTCGGAGCCACCAGGATAGCTTTGGATCCTATCATCGTAAGCTGTGAGCCTTGGGACGACATCATCAAATGTAGGGAGTGGGAATGAGTCCATCAGACCCTCAACGCTTGTCTTGATGGGTTCATATTCCCTTCCTAGGCCTTGTAGAGCAGCAAAAATTTTCATTTTCTCTGTCACAGGATGTCCAACGGAAGAGAGAAGCGTACACAGGTTCTTGACTTCTCGGAGATAATCAGACATTGGCTTCTCATTTTTTGCGACAGTCTGGAGGCGTCGCTGGAGTTGGAACAAACTTGATGCTGAGCAGCGGTTGAAGTGGTTGGCGACGCAAAGCCATACGTCCTGAGCAGTGTCGCAGGTCAGGACCAGATCCAGAATATCATCAGCGAAGGAGCCCACGAGCCATGATTTAACCACCTGATCCGTTTTCAGCCAGGATTGGTAATCTGGGTTTGGAGCTTCGGTATTTTGGCCATTGATACCCGGAATGAGGATGAAAGGCGGTGGACGAGGTATTGCGCCGGTAACAAAGCCAAGGAGACCATGACCGGAGAGAAATGACTCAAACTGGAACTTCCAACGGAGGTAGGAGCTCTCGGTGAGAGTTACGGTAACTGAGGTAGTGATGTTTAAAGAGGGAGGTGTGTAGAGTTCCAGAGTTATGTTCTCCATGGCTCTGATACCATGTAAGCACAGATGAAAACTCAAGAAAGAAGATGAAGTCGATGAAAAGTTCTTTATTTCTTTCACGCTTAAACATTACAAATGTCGATTACATTGTATTTATACTTGTATCATTTCGGAAAACCCTAAAGAGTGTCATTCAGAGGATAAGGTTGCCAGCGTATCAAAACGGTTTTGAATATCAATCTTTTGCTTTGACGTACGGATCGCTGCTCCTTCCTCTGTATTTTCTCTGGTTTTGTCTTCTTGCTCTTTTAGGGATGACCGTTGCTTCTCGGACTCAGAATCTTTCTTGGGCTTCCACTCGTATTGGGCCGTCTTATATTTCCCGTTTGGATCACTTGTACAAACGGCGACGTTCTGAGAAGAAGCGTTAATAAGTTCAAGAAAGTTGTCCCAGTAACATTGAAGAAAGTGTGAAACAAGTATTTCAGAAACCACTAAGAAATAGTATATGATAAATTAATATTCTTATCATCTGATTTATTCACTTAAGTCATTTTTCAATTTGATACATAGTGTAGACAGGATGCTTATCTTTCAATGTGAACATGGGATGAGTTTGGAACAACACGACTTTTCAATCTTAGGTCAATCAATGAGTGGTTGACGAGGTCAAATGTTGTATTCTTTATGTCAAATTGTGAAATTTAACATCTTTCGATTGATGCAGAGTATAGAGATGCCTATCTTTCATTGGTTCTTGGCCCAAAAAGCTAGTAAATAATGACAATATTGCGTGATTGATTAGCTAAGAAGGCTGAACTTCCTTCTTGGCAATTACGTGAGTATTGATTTGTTTTTGTATTGTTAAATAAGGTTTAAGTTGATCATGAATAAAGTAATACATAACTGTGGAACATAAGTGCGTTGTGGTCAAACATTGTTTATAGGTGCTAGAAAATAGTTCTTACAAGTCCCTGACTTTTTTTCTTTTCTTGACTTTCTTGCACTTGTTATATGTTGGCTTCTTAAACTAATTAATATGAAGAAGTTAGTTATTGGAGAGACAAAAGCATATGGGGAAGAAGAGGATCGTCTTCTTTGCTTCTTTGCTCTTGTTTACCATGTTTTCAAGTTTTAGCCTTGCAGGGATAACGACAGAGAGTCCTTTGTTAACAGGACAAACTCTCAGCTCCTCTAATGGAGTTTATGAACTGGGGTTCTTCAGTCCTAATAACTCCCAGAATCAGTATGTTGGAATCTGGTTCAAGAGTATCATTCCTCGGGTGGTTGTGTGGGTGGCCAATAGAGAAAAGCCTGTTACAGACACCACATCAAATCTAACTATCAACAGCAATGGAAGTCTCCTCTTATTGGATGGCAAACATGGGGTTGTCTGGTCCATCGGAGAAATGTTCGCATCTAACGGGTCTCGTGCAGAGCTTTTACAGACTCCATGACAAATCTAACTATCAACAATAATGGAAGTCTTCTCTTATTGGATGGAAAAGCTGGTGTTGTGTGGTCCACCAGAGAAACATCCGAATCTAATGGGTCTCGTGCAGAGCTTTCAGACAGTGGAAATCTTATTGTCACAGACAATGTTTCGGAAAGAACGCTATGGGAAAGCTTTGAGCATCTTGGTGATACTCTGCTACCTTCCTCACCCCTGATGTATAATCTTGCCACCGGTGAGAAGCGGGTGTTGACTTCTTGGAAAAGTTACACTGATCCATCCCCTGGTGACTTTGTGACCCATCTTACACCGCAAGTGCCGTCGCAGCTGGTTACTATGAGAGGCTCGACGCCTTATTATAGAACAGGTCCATGGGCTAAAACAAGGTTCACCGAGATACCGCTAATGGATGAAACATTAGCAAGTCCATATCTCTTTCAGCAGGATGCAAACGGGTCAGGGTCTTTCTCTTATTTAGACAGAAGCTTAAAACTTTCACGTCTAATTTTAACATCAGAGGGCTCCCAGAAGAGGTTTCAGCATAGTGGGACCGACTGGGTATTGGAATATCAATCCAAGTCCTACATCGGAAGATTAGATAAGAATGGTCTAATATATAAGTAATATCCAACTCTGATTAGTATGAGGCTTTTTGGGAAGAAGCCCAAAGACAAATCTGTGTGGGCTTTGCCACCTGAGCCTAAAGCTGACAATATCATACTAATGGGGAGTTGGACATGGGCTTAGAAGCCCAACAATTGGTATCAGAGCCAATGTTCTAAAAAGTGGACCTGGAAAAGTGGGACGATAACCCTCAAGGTGAACTTGCGATTAAGACGGTACAAGATGGTGCCAACTTTCGCAGGAGGTCGGAGGCCAAGAGTGATATGATCTTTGGCTTGAAAGAGGGATTATTGGGATATCAATCCAAGTCCCACATCGGAAGATTAGACAAGAATGGTCTAATATATAAGTAATGTCCAACTCTGATTAGTATGAGGCCTTTTGGGAAGGAGCCCAAAGATAAATCCGTGAGGGCTTTACCACCTGAGCCCAAAGCGGACAATATCATTCTAATAGGGAGTTGGACATGGGCTTGAAAAGCCCAACACTGGGAAGAAATCTATGAGGCTCCATTAGCCAATTCATGCGAGTTTTACGGTTTATGTGGACCTTTTGGGTTGTGTGTTATGTCAGCATCTGCAAATTGTGAATGCTTTAAAGGTTTTGTACCTAAATCCATTGAGGAGTGGAAGGGAGGAAACTGGACTGGTGGTTGTGTGAGACGTACGGAACTAGATTGTCAAGGAAACTCTACTGGCAAAATTGCAAACGTCTTCCATGCAGTTGCCAACATAAAGCCTCCGGACTTTTACGAATTTGTAAGTTCTGTGGATGCTGAAGACTGCTACCGAAGTTGCCTCCACAATTGTTCTTGCGTGGCCTTTGCTTATATTCGTGGAATTGGGTGCTTAATATGGAATCAAGAGTTGATGGACGTAACACAGTTTTCTGCGGGAGGAGAGCTTCTTTCCATTCGTCTTGCTCGCTCTGAACTAGGTATCGGTTAAGTAGCTACTTCTTGATACTGTTCTTTTCGGTAGTAGCATCGCTTATTGCTTATTTGTTTTTTTTTTATATATCTCAGGTGGAAATAATCGCAAGAATACAATTGCTGCTATTGCTGTGAGCCTTTCCCTTTTTCTGATATTGGGTTCTGCTGCATTTGGTTTCTGTAGATACAAAGTGAAACATAATGGTAACTCTCTCTCTATCAATCTCTTCTTGCTAACGGTAGCACAATGATGACTTTAATATCTATCTATCTATTCTTGTAACTCTAATTCAGCTATTATATCAAAGGATGCCTCACAAGATGCATGGAGGAATGGTCTGAAACCACATGATGTCCCAGGCTTAAATTTCTATGCGATGAATACAATTGAAACAGCCACCAATAATTTCAGCCTGTCAAATAAACTTGGACAAGGTGGATTTGGTTCAGTTTACAAGGTAAGAGGATTTTTGTGCTCTTTGCTCTTTTGTATTTTCTGTTTATGCTCTCGAGATGACATTCTGCAATCTGTTTCAGGGAACGCTGCAGGATGGGAAAGAAATTGCCGTAAAACGGCTTTCCAGCAGCTCCGGGCAGGGAAAAGAGGAATTCATGAATGAAATAGTACTCATCTCAAAACTACAACACAAAAACTTTGCTCGGATTTTGGGATGTTGCATTGAAGGGGAAGAGAGGCTATTGATTTATGAGTTTATGGTGAACAAAAGCCTTGATACTTTTCTCTTTGGTAGATCCTTTCTTGCCTCATTCCTCTCCTATTAGCATTTTTCCTCTCTGTGTAGAACTGATGAATCTGATAGTTTTTACACTGTATTATTGCTTAGATTCAAGAAAAAGGCTTGAGATTGACTGGCCTAAGAGATTCAGTATCATACATGGTATTGCGCGCGGACTTCTCTATCTCCACCGTGACTCACACCTCAAGGTCATTCACCGAGATCTTAAGGTTAGTAATATTCTTCTGGATGAGAAGATGAACCCAAAAATATCAGATTTTGGTTTGGCTCGGATATATCAGGGAACCGAGTATCAGGACAACACTCGCAGGGTTGCAGGAACTCTGTAAGAAATCTATTATTAAAGAATGCTTAACAAGATTCATAGTCATAAATCATAAGCATGTATAAAACTTGGAATGAATGATTTTGATATATGTGCAGAGGATACATGTCTCCCGAGTATGCATGGACAGGGATGTTCTCTGAGAAATCAGACATCTACAGCTTCGGAGTTCTGCTATTGGAAATAATCAGCGAAGAAAAGATCTCAAGATTTAGCTGTGGCGAAGAAGGAAAAACCCTTCTTGCATTTGTAAGTTTAACTTTAGCGTTTCATACTCTTGCAGAGGTTTGAAAACGTTTCATGTTCTAATCGTAAGATCTGAAATTTAACAACAGGCATGGGAATCTTGGTGTGAAACTGGAGGAGTTGATCTTCTGGATAAAGCTATTGCTGATTCATGTTGCCCATTAGAAGTTGAGAGATGTGTTCAGATTAGTCTGCTCTGTGTGCAACACCAACCCGTAGAGAGACCCAACACACTTGAGTTGCTGTCTATGCTCACCACAACATCGGATCTTCCGTCACCAAAACAACCCTTATTTGTAGTGCACACGAGAGATGAAGAACCCTTGTCCAAGGGTTTGATCACTGTTAATGAGTTTACACAGTCTTTGATTCTTGGGCGTTAAGAAACAATATGCGATGGGAAAGTTTAGAAGTTGATCCCTTCTACTTAAAGGGATCATGATAGGTCCCTCTTCAAAGCCAAGAGATGTGTAACGTAATACACATGAAAACAAGAACACTCGGTTCTTAAAAGACAAAACAAGTTATTCAATTTTCTATTTTCTACTTCACTTGAGTTTAACTGATGCTTAAATACAAAACTAAAAGAGAATAAACTAACTATTACGTGAAATCGTGGGCAATGAAACACATCCCTAAATTAAAGAAACACAATCCCACTAAATGAAAAGCATTAGGGAAATAACTAAAACTTTTGAAATAATTGATTTGGTCTTCGTGGAGATGGCCACGTCATCTTCTTTCTCAATTTGTATCTCATCAGATCAACTTTACAAATTTTTATTTTCTTTTGTTGGGAAAACAGAAATTTAATTCCAAAGTTACATTTCTCATCAAGCAGAAGAAAAGCTTTGAAATTTTAAATAAATGTGTTGTGGTGAAGTTTTGTTTGATAGTACTTTAAGAATCTACTAGGGCCGTATTGGGTGTTTTGTTTCCAGTTAAAGCCCAAATTACTATCAAAATCGTTTTTAGAAATTGTAGTGAGTAGTTGTCTTCTCTCGCGACTCACAGATGGTGACACACCAATGTTCACTGTAAAGTCGACGATTTTGACTAGATTTAGTTAAGCCCAGATGGTGAGAGTTGGAATCATCGACCGTATTGTTCGACTGTCTCTATCGACTGAGATGTTAGACCCGGCGGCATTTAGAAACTGTCCGTCTACGAACGTTTGGATTACGCACTGTAAGTGTTTGGTGAAATGCCTGAATGAAATGTAAGGCTTCAAAAGCTACGATCTTTTTTACCGGGAGACTAGCTGATGTTTTCCGATGAAGTCTTCAATTTTGGCTAAAGGCAAAAATATGCTCAGATGGTGTCATGGTGATGATGGCAAATTTAGCGATGCTTAACTTGTACAGTGTTTCAAGTGAGCTTCTTCTAGGTCTTTTGGATCTTCAGTTTGTGCTTTCTTTATTAATATGTAGCATTAAGCTATAACGTTTGACAGCAATTTCTTAATCTGTATTGTCTTTTGGAAAACCTATTTGCTGTGTAGGTTTCACTTATGAGAAGACCAAAATGAGAGGGAAAAAGGAATTCTATTTTTCTATGAACAGTCGCATAGTCCAGACTCTTGGCTATCAATATGGTTTATATTATGTGTAGATTATGATTATAATTATTCTCTTTGACAAAAGAAATATAATCCGAAAGATGAATACAGTTTTCTTTGTTTGCTCGCTCTTGCTAACTATATTCTCAACTCGTGGCAATGCAGATTTAAACCGATCAAGTCCTTTGTCAATTGGTAATACTATGCTGCCTCGGTCCTTTTGCATGAAAATATTAGTTCAAGGGTTTTAAAATTGATTTTGTTGTACTTGAGGGGCTTTTTCGAATATTTTTGAAGTATTGTGAGTCATTTGCGTTCTCGGCTGGTCAAGGTCTACGACTTTTGGCTACAAGCCCATATTTTCCTGTGTAGTCTCCGTTGGTAGGACTCCTTGACCCTAAAGGCGTCCACTTTCCTACGGAGAAGTCCCAACAAACCATGACTTGAGTCTGTACCGTTTGAGAAACAGAGACGACCCAATACATAGGAAAAACACAGAGGATCGAGACTGAATGAAGAAGATGGTTTGAGCAAGAGAAGAAGAAAGGAACACACGCACAAATTAAACGAGGTCACGCCTATTAATGCCAAATCGATCGGTACTCGGAATCCACTAGATTACACTAACATTAACAAGATGACTAAGAAATATCTGATTAATTAATACTCTCATCATCTGATTTATTCTATTCATAGTCATGTTTCAGTTGATGCAGAGTGTAGATTTTTATCTTTCGCAGGTTCTGGATTCCAAGAACATGGAAACAAGACCAATGTGTGGTTGACGGGATATAATGTTGGATTCTTATCTTTCCACTGGGTCCTATAATATGAAAACGACAATGTTGCGTACTTGATTGGGTGAAATGTTGGACTTGGACTTTCTTCGTGGCAATTACGTCAGGTTTCTTTATAAAAGTAATGCATCATTTTGGAACATAAGTGTGGTGCTTGATAATAGTAATCACAAGTCCCTGAGTGTTCTTTTTTTTTCGCATTCTTAAACTAATCTGAAGAATATAGTTATTGGATAGACAAAAGCACATGAGGAAGAAGAGAATCGTGTTCTTCGCTTCTTTGCTATTTTTCACCATGTTTTCAAGTTTTAGCTTTGCAGGGATAACGACAGAGAGTCCTTTGTCAATAGGACAAACTCTCAGCTCCTCTAATGGAGTTTATGAACTGGGTTTCTTCAGTCCTAATAACTCCCAGAATCATTATGTCGGAATCTGGTACAAGGGTATCATTCCCCGGGTTGTTGTGTGGGTAGCCAATAGAGAAAAGCCTGTTACAGACTCCACAGCAAATCTAGCTATCAACAGCAATGGAAGTCTTCTCTTATTCAATGGCAAGCATGGCGTTGTCTGGTCCACCGGAGAAGCTTCTGTATCTAACGGGTCTCGTGCAGAGCTTTCAGACACCGGGAATCTTATTGTCATAGGCAATGTCTCGGGAAGAACTCAATGGGAAAGCTTTGCGCATCTTAGTGATTCTATGCTCCCTTTGTCATCCGTGACGTATAATCTCGCCACTGGTGAGAAGCAGGTGTTGACTTCTTGGAAAAGTCACTGATCCATCCCCTGGTGACTTTACATTTCAGATTACACCGCAAGTGCCATCGCAGGTGTATACTATGAGAGGCTCGACGCCTTATTGGAGAAGCGGCCCATGGGCTAAAACAAGATTCGCCGGGATACCAGTAATGGATGTGACATATGCAAGCCCATTCAGCCTTCAGCAGGATGCAAACGGGTCAGTATCCTTCACTTATCTTGAAACAAGACTTCGTTCACGTGTAATGCTAACATCAGAGGGCTCGTTGAGGATTTATTGGCATAGTGAGGGTGACTGGATACTAAAATATGATACTCTACTCAATTCATCTGATATTTATGGTGTATGTGGACCTTTTGGGTTGAGTGTACCTCCAAAGTGTAAATGCTTAAAAGGGTTTGTACCAAAATACACCGAGGAGTGGAAAAGAGGAAACTGGACTGGTGGTTGCGTGAGGCGTACGGAACTACATTGTCAAGGAAACTCTACTGGCAAAGATGTAAACGTCTTCCATACTGTTGCCAACATAAAGCCTCCAGATTTTTACGAGCTTGCAAGTGCAGAAAATCCCATCCTGGCCGCCGAAGATTGTCACCAAATTTGCCTCCACAACTGTTCTTGCTTGGCCTTTGCTTTTATTAATGGAATAGGGTGCGTAGTATGGAGCCAGGAGCTAATAGACGTGGTGAAATTTCCTGCGGGAGGAGAGCTTCTTTCCATTCGTCTTGCGCGTTCTGAACTAGGTACGGCTGACAAGATATCTTTAACTCCATTGATAGTGTTATCTTTGGTAGCAGCATGGGTTATTGATTTAATGTTTTGGTCTTAAATATCTCAGGTGGAAACAGTCGCAAGAATACCGTTGTTGCTAGTGCTGTGAGCCTTTCTCTTTTTGTTGTATTGGGTTCTGCTGCGTTTGGATTCTGGAGACACAGAGTGAAACATAATGGTACTATCTCTCTATCCATCTCTTGTTGTTTATCTATTCATTTGCTTGCTAATGGTAACACACTGATGACTTTACTATCTATCTATCTATTTATCTAATTCTTGTAACTCTAATTCAGCTATTATATCAAAGGATACCTCACAAGATGCATGGAGGAATGGTCTGAAGCCACAAGATGTCCCAGGTTTAAATTTCTTTGCGATGAATACCATTGAAACTGCCACCAATAATTTCAGCCTCTCAAATAAACTCGGACAAGGTGGATTTGGCTCAGTCTACAAGGTAGGAGAATTTTTAGCCTCTTAGCTGTTTGTTAATGCTCTGTTAATGCTCTCGAGATTGACCTTGTGCAATCTGTTTCAGGGAAAGCTGCAAGATGGGAAAGAAATTGCTGTAAAGCGGCTTTCTAGCAGCTCGGGGCAGGGCAAAGAGGAGTTCATGAATGAAATAGTACTCATCTCAAAACTACAACACAAAAACTTGGTTCGGATTTTGGGATGTTGCATTGAAGGAGAAGAGAGGCTATTAGTTTATGAGTTCTTGTTGAACAAAAGCCTTGATACTTTTCTTTTTGGTAGATCCCTTCCTTTCCTATTAGCAGTTATCCTCTCTGTGTAGAATAGATGAATCTGATAGTTTTTACACTGTTTTATTGCTTAGATTCAAGAAAAAAGCTTGAGATTGACTGGCCTAAGAGATTCAATATCATCCAAGGTATTGCGCGCGGACTTCTCTATCTCCACCGTGACTCACCCCTCAAGGTCATTCACCGAGATCTTAAGGTCAGTAATATTCTTCTAGATGAGAAGATGAACCCAAAAATATCAGATTTTGGTTTGGCTCGGATATATCAGGGAACCGAGTATCAGGACAACACTAGCAGGGTTGTAGGAACTCTGTAAGATGAATCTATTACTAAAGAATGCTTAACAAGATTCATAGTCATAAATCATAATCATGTATAAAACTTGGAATGAATGATTTTGATATATGTGCAGAGGCTACATGTCTCCCGAGTATGCATGGACAGGGATGTTCTCTGAGAAATCCGACATCTACAGCTTCGGAGTTCTGCTGTTGGAGATCGTCAGCGGAGAGAAGATCTCAAGATTCAGCCATGGCAAAGAAGGAAAAACCCTTCTTGCATTTGTAAGTTTAAGACTTTAAAAGTTCAAAAAAAAAAAAAAAAAGACTTTAGGTTTTCATACTCTTGCACATGTTTCAAAACGTTTCTTTCTCTTATATTCTTAAGATCTGAAACTAAACAACAGGCGTGGGAATCTTGGTGTGAAACTGGAGGAGTTGATCTTTTGGATAAAGATGTTGCTGAGTCATGTCACCCATTAGAAGTTGAGAGATGTGTTCAGATTGGTCTGCTCTGTGTTCAACACCAACCCGTAGAGAGACCCAACACACTTGAGTTGCTGTCTATGCTCACCACAACATCAGATCTTCCATCGCCAAAACAACCCACATTTGTTGTACTCACGAGAGATGAAGAACCCTTGTCTAAGGGTTTGATCACTGTCAATGAGATGACAGTCTTTGATCCTTGGGCGTTAAGAGACGATATGTGATGGAAATTTTAGAATTGATGTGTGTTAGATTGTTCTTCTACTTAAAGGAATCAACTTTTCAAATTTTTATTTTCTTTTGTTGTAAAAGCAGAAATGTAATTCCAAAGTTACATTTCTCATAAGCGTTGAAATTTTAAATAAATGTGTTGCGGTGAAGTTTAGTTTGATAATACTTTAGGAAACAAAATAAAAAATAGGAACTAAAATTTTTTGTCATGAAAACTGAATTAAAAAAAATGGAGGGCTAAAATTTTATGTCATGAAAACCGAGTACCGGAAAATAAAAAACTGGAAGAAAATATTTACATCAGATCCTATTGCTTTTGTTTTATTTTTAAAAATATTTCTTTAACTTAAATAAGAATTTGTAAAATTTCCATATATTTAATTATATATATATATATATACATGCTTTAAAAAATGGAGACCTTAAAAATAACCAAAAAAGGGCTTAACGCTAAGGATTTTGTAGCATCCCCGATCCTCGCTAGGTTCGCCGGGATGGGCCATGGTCGGGAGTGTGGAAAAACTAGTCGGATAAAACCTAAGTTAATCCGTTCCATGGTCCGAAGTGTGGGTTAAGTCGAGTGGAAAAGGACTTAGCCGAATATTGGGGAGAAAGGGAAGAAAAGGCCGGGAAAAAGGCTTAGTTTAGCTCACGTGGTTTAACTGAAAGGTTGAGCTAAGCTAGCTGGAAGGTTGAGCTAAGCTAGCTGGACCAGCTGACCAGAAGCTCAACTCAGTTGGACCAAGTATTCGGTAGTCAGGTCAGCTTGGTGAACTATCATGCTAGCTGGCCAGCTAGTGATGCTAGCCGAACGCCGAACCTTGCTAGCTTATGGGCTGGGAAGTAGAGCGCTCAGATAAGGTTGATCCCCACACACGTACCAAGTGTGTGAGACGGTTGTGGGCAGTTGCTGGACGAATGGACGTGGCATCCGTTCGTTCAAAAGGACGGTTACTAATCGTTTCCAGCCACAAATCCTATATAAAGGATATTTAGGCAATTTTCTTCGCCTACGACGCATACAAGGAAAAATTCCCAGAAAAACAGAGATAGTCGAGAGAACAGAGAACTATCTGCAGCCCCGGAAACCTTAAAAGGGGACTGAATGGCTGGGAAACACTTACGGTTTTCGAGTGGAAACAGTCTCTCGCAGCCCCGACCCAACATATTTTAGGTCCCTTGGACAAAAAAAAAATTTAAGCATCAAAATATCACTTTTAAAAAATATTTGGGTATTTTTTATATATTTTTAAAAATATGGATCTATTTTATTGATAAATTTCGAGTTAAAAATAAAAAAAACTAGGATAGTCTAATTTTTTTAAATAAAAATAGGCCCATAATAAGAAGGAAACAAACATATTAGACCTTTGATAAGAAGAAAAACAAAATATTATGCCCTCTAATGAGAAGGAAAACACAAAATAGGATCCTTTTTACAAAGACTTTTTTAAAAATTGACAGAGGCCCCTGGCCGTCGCTCTTCTGCACACCCCCTTTGGGTAGGGCCTGGCCTCTCGGACTTAGTGTTCGGAAAGAGATGTTTCAAGTTGGTATCAGAGCGTGCTTGCTCCTAGGACAGTCACGTGTTGGGTTTGGGGACGTCACTCATCCGGCTATAGTGTCTTGCGCTAGGATAAATGTGGTTTTTACTTAGTCTCGCTGAGATTTTTTTGTTCTTAGGTGGTTCTAACATGTTTTAATCTCAGGCGGGAGAAAGGAGAACTCGAAAAAGTAAGAAGGACAAGGCACCGGTGGATCTAAGCACTGTTGCAGTAGAGGGCGTAAACCAAGGTGTGACTAACCCAGTCGGTCATGTGGCTGGGCAAACCGGAACAACACATGTGGCCGCGACTACGCAAGCCGAGACGCGGGTTCCCGAAGCTAATGTCCGTGATGATAAGAATCAGGAAGAAGTGGACAAGTCATCAAACGTGGCTCGGCAAACAGACCCGAACAGGGGGAACATTGGTGATGCGGCTGGTGGGAATAACCAGACCGTGATGCTTTCTGCGAAAGAAATGTGGACAGCGCTGCAGACGGTCATGACGCAACTAGCGGCCTTGACCCAAACAGTCATGCCTGCCGAGAATCCGACCGTAGTGCATACAACCAGGATTCGTGCAACTGTGCCGGTAGTGGGCGAACGGGTTGATAATCCGGCTGATGTTGTCGAGATTGATCCCCCAGCAGCTAGGACTATCCGAAAGGTGGACTACCTAAGTCTATTGGAGCATATCTCACGGCTCGGGATAAGATATTTTTATGGCAGTTCCGATCCGATTGAGGCGGAAGAATGGAGGAGTCGCCTTGTAAGGAATTTTAGTTCCACACACTGCCCGGAAGATTACAAGAAAGATATTGCGGTTCACTTCCTGGAAGGTGACACACATAACTGGTGGCTTGCGGTTGATAAGCGCACGGGTTGGCGCATTGCGACATTCGGGGAATTCGAGACCGAGTTCAACCGGAAGTTCTTTCCATCTGAGGCATGGGATAGACTTGAGAGTGATTTTCTCGATCTCGTGCAGAGCCGCAAATCGGTTCGGGAATATGAGGAAGAATTCAACCGGCTCTGACTCTATGTGGGAAGTGAACTGGAGGACGAGTCAGTTTAGGTTCGCCGTTTCCTCCGTGAACTAAGGGTGGAACAGCGAACTCACTGCTCGGTCCGCACCTTCACCACTGTCTCGGAGTTGGTTGAAAGGGCTTCGATGGTCGAGTCTAGCCTTGCGGAGGAGAACCGGGCTAGGGCTCCATCTCGCTTAAGTGCGACTGATAGGTCGGGTGATTTTGTGAGAGACCCAACACACTTGAGTTGCTGTCTATGCTCACCACAATATCAGATCTTCAATCACCAAAACAACCCTTATTTGTAGTGCATGGGAGATAAAGAACCCTTGTCTAAGGGTTTGATCACCGTCAATGAGTTTACACAGTCTTTGATTCTTGGGCGTTAAGAAACAATATGTGATGGAAATTTTAGAATTGATTTGTGTTAGATTGTTCTACTTAATGGGATCAACTTTCAAATTTTATTTTCTTTTGTTGTAAAAATAGAAATTTAATCCCAAAGTTACATTTCTCATCAATCAAAGGAAAAGCTTTGAAATTTTAAATTAATGTGTTGTGGCCGTATTGGTGTAATGTTACAATCAAAAAGGTAAATCGTTTTGAAAAAGAGCTTGTTCGTTTGCCTGTCGCAGGAGGCTGCGGCATGCGGCCAGTTTATGTTTGTTTGGCTGCCGTAGGATCTGCGGCCAAACGCTGCGACTAGACGCAGCGGGACGCGTCTAGATTTTTTTGATCGCAAAAAAATATAACGTTGCGATTAAACGCTGCGACCGACCGCACGACTATCAAACGAACAACAATCGCAGGATTAGGACGCTGCGTCTGATCGCAGCTTTTGGCCGCAGTCGGAGGCGACAGACAAACGAACAGACCTAAATTGTAGTGAGTTGTCTTCTCTTGCGACTCACAAATGGTGACACACATATTGTGAGAATACATTCTCCATTCACCTCTGACTCTAGCTTAATCAGAGCAATCACAAGAAAGAAGAAGAACTTAGAAATTGCAAAGATGAAAGAACACTCAAGACTTGTTCACCCAGAGTTCACACCCGCGAGGGTTGCGCTACGTCTCTGGGGCCGGAAAACGCTCCGGCAAGCAATCCACTATATCTCTGGTCAAACTCGTCGGAATCTTTAATGAGTTTCTCGTCTCTCTCTTTCTCTTCTCTCTCTCGGTTACAACTGATCTAACAACCCGAGGAAGAAGATAAGGTGAGCTTTTATTCCAGCTCGGGTCAGCATAACAACTCGCACGTGTGAGTAACACACTTGACCACTAAGAAAGAGACACCTATATAATATAGAGAACTCACGTACCCCTGAACTCGAACCGAGACCCTGGCACACTTAAGCTAAAAAACTCAGCTTCTTGGACTTATGATTTTCGTCTATATTCTTCAAAACTCCACCTTAGACAAGATCAGTCTTCTTCAACCTCTTGGTGGATCCTTGCATCCTTCACCGGATGATGCATCCTACACTGGATGCTTGTCTCAATTCCTGGAGACCCGAAGCATCTGCAATGCTTCTCTTAACTTGTAATCTGGTAGAACCTTTGTAAAAATGTCGGCTGGATTGTAAGCGGTTGCGATTTTCAACACTTGAACTTCACCAATGTTTATCAAATCTCTAATGAAATGATACTTGACCGCCACATGCTTTGTTCTCTCGTGATGTACTGCATTTTTTGACAATGCTATTTCACTTTGTGAGTCACAATAGATTTCCACAGAGTCTTGTGGGAAACCTAACTCTTCTTCAAATCCCTTTAGCCAAACACCTTCCTTTACTGCCTCTGACAATGTGATGTACTCAGCCTATGTTGTAGACAACACAACCACCCTTGGCAGTGAAGACCTCCAGCTGACTGTATTACCACCTGCAGTGAAAGTCATACCCGTGATGGATCTTATATGATCCAAATCAGCTGCGTAGTCCGAATCACAGTATCCTCTAACGATAAACTCTCCTTTCTTCTTGTAGCTTAACCGCGTATCTACTGTACCTCTGATATACCTCAGAACCCACTTAACAGTCTGTCAATGCTCTTTGATAGGATTTGTCATAAATCGACTGACCAATCCCAAAAGATAAGCTAAGTCAGGTCTTGTACCGATCGACCATGGAGTACATGATACTCCCTACTGCACTTTGGTATGGGATGCTCTGCATAAAATCAGCATGTTCGCTTAACTCATGTTCTGTTGCTCCTTTTAGCTTGAAATGTATTCCCATAAGAGTAGTGACTGGTTTGGCTTGATCCATGTTGAAGTTTGACAGGACCTTCAACAAGTAACTCTCCTGAGATATCCACAAGTCTCCATTTACTCTGTCTCTGACAATTTCTATGCCTAAGACCTTCTTAGCATCTCCCAAATCTTTCATGTCGAATTCTGTACCAAGCAGAGCCTTCAGCTTATAAACTTGACCTTTGTCAATTGATGCTATGAGGATGTCATCCACATAAAGTAAAAGATAAATGTAGATGTCATTCTCAAGTCTTTTAAAATAGACGCAATGATCATGCTCGCTTCTGGTATAGCCTTTCTCCCTCATGAAGTCATCAAACCTTCTGTTCCACTGCCTTGGAGATTGTTTCAAACCGTAAAGTGACTTCTTGAGTAGACAAACTTTATCCGGATGCTTCTTGTCTATGAATCCTCCGGGCTGCTCCATCACTATGAACTCATCTAGGTTCCCATGCAGGAATACCGTCTTGACATCCATTTGCTGCAGTTCCATATCATAATGCACCACAGCCGATAACAAGTACCGGATTGATACATGTTTTACTACAAGAGCAAAGATTTCTTGGTAATCAATGCCCTCCTTCTGAGAAAACCCCTTTGCCATGAGTCTTTCTTTATATATTGGTGCTTCTACTCCTGCTATGCCTGGTTTTCTTTTGAATATCCACTTGCATCCAATGGCCTTTTGATTCTTAGGCCTTTCAATGAGATTCCAAGTGAGATTTCTCCTGAGAGAATCCATATCTTCATGTGCAGCTTATATCCACTTGTCACTATCTGGATCACTCATTGCTTCTTGGTAGGAAGATGGCTCGGAACTTGCATCTTCTGACATGGCACAGACAAACCCTGCAAATTGATCTTCTCCCTCTGCAGAATCACACTGATAGTCAGCTAACCTCACAAGAGGTTGAGTAACTCTATGAGGTCTCTCTCTTTCTGGTTGATCTTCAGCTTGAGTCTGCACCTCTGTTTGTCATGTAGCTGGCTCCCTTTCTTCATCTAAAGAGTTTCTTCTGAATCATTCACTAGAATGACTCCACCTTGAGCAGAAAACTCTTGAAACCTTCACTGGCACATCAAAACTCAAAGTTCTTAGAGACTTCTCTGAACTTGCTCCTACCTATGTGCCTGACATCAACTGCTTGTAGACCTTGTCTTCCCTAAAAACTACATTTCTGCTGATCACAACTTTCTGCTCGTCAAGTAACCAAACTTTGAAACCCTTTACACCTTCTGGATATCCTGTAAACACTCCCCTTTTGGCTCGAGGATTCAACTTTCCATCATCTGCATGAACATAGACGAGACACCCAAATCTCTTAAGGTTCTTGAGACTTAGCATCACTGATGTCCATACTTCTTCTGGGACTTTGAAATCATTCGTTGGAGATGGAGATCTGTTTATCAGGTGGACTGCAGTTGTTCTAGCTTCAGCCCAAAACTTCAACCCGAGACCACTCTCATTTAGCATGCTTCTAACTTTGTTCATAATGCTCCTGCTTAGCCTCTCTGCAATACCGTTTTGTTGAGGGGTATAGGTACACGTTCTGTGTCTCACAATCCCTTCTTCTTTACAAAACCTATCAAATTGATTATTGCAGAACTCTAGGCCATTATCAGTCCGAAACTTCTTGACTTTCCTTTCACTTTGAGGCTCTGCCATCTTCTTCCAGTTAACAAAGCTCTTGAATGCCTCATCTTTAAACTTCAGAAAGTAGACCCAAACTTTTCTTGAGTAGTCATCTGTGAAAGAGATAAAGTATTGACATTTGCTCAGACTCATTGGGACATTTGGTGATCCCCAAAGATCTGAGTGGATGTAGTCTAACTTTTCTTTTGTAACATGCTTTGCAGGCCCAAAGCTCACACGATGTGTTTTGCCTTTTACACAGTCTTCACAAAACTTGATCTCTGAATCTTTGTTTCCCTCGAAGCAACCCCTTTTTGCTAACACATCAAGACCTTTATGTCCAATGTGTCCCATTATGTTGTGCCATAGCTAAGTCAAGTCTGTCTTGTTGTCGTCTTGAGTTTCAGAACCTGACTCAGGAATATGAACTTCTGACACTCTTTCCTTTGCTTGAAGAATGTACAACACCTGCTTCCTCTGTCCTTTCATGAATACCGTGCATCCTTTAACAACTTTTAGCACTCCATTTGCTCATTTAAATTCACAGCCATTGTTCTCAAGTGTTTCCCATGGAGATCAGATTTCTTGATATGTCAGGCATGTGCCTGACCTCATGCAACACAAAGGTTGTTCCACCTGGATTCTCGAATCTGATTGAACCAATTCATTCTACTTCACTGTGTTGTTCGCCATTCGGACCTTACCACTTGATGCTTCTTTGTACTCGAAGAACAACCCCTTTCTTGGAGTCATGTGAAACGAGCACCCCGTGTCTAGAACCCACTCTTCTTGATTAGCTTGCCATGTAGTCAGATTTACCTCTGCAACTAACAAACCAACAAGATCCTTTGCATCGTCTTGAGCTGATGCTGATTCACCCTTGTCTTGAGAGTAACCTTTCCCTTTGTTTCTCTCTAACCACTTGTAGCACTGTCTTTTGAAGTGCCCCTCTTTACCACATATCCATCAAAATCTCTTGCCATCTTTGGACTTCGAACTTGACGTGTTTCTGCCTTTACCTGCACCATAACTCGAGCTACTACCATTCCTACTATCCGTTCTACCTCTAACATAGTTCCCTTCATCAAAAATCCTAGAGCTAGAAGATTCTTTAAATTCCCTTTCCTTAGATCTAGCAGCACTAATCACTTCCTCAGACCTAATAGATTTCCTACAGTATTTTAAAGTTTCTTTTAGAGAATCATACCTTGCAGGGAGAGCGTTGAGTAGTAGAATTGCCCGGACCTCCTCTGGAATGTCTATGCTGAGACTGCTTAGCTCTGCTATCAGCTTCAAGAAGTCGTCAACGTTCTGGTCGATCGATCTTGAGTCTTGCATCTTGTAGGAGTACACACTGAGCTGTGCGTGTACACGATTTGGTAATGTCTTTGGTGTGTAGAGCGTCTCGAGAGTAGCCCAAAACTTGAGCTGCCGTTATACACTTGTCGAGCTTGCGCATAACTTGATCCGAGACACATGTGAAGATGATATTCATGGCTCTCTCTTCTCGCTCAGCTCGCGTCGGATCTTCAATGCCTTTGAGACCGGCTTTGAGCGGATCCGGATCTCCTGCCTTCACCTGGATTGATGTTTGAGCTTGCTCCGTCAAAACATCCTTTAAGTCTTGAACACTCAGATTCGCGAGCATCCGCTTCTTCCAGATTCTGAAATCTCTTGTTCCATCAAACAACGCTACTTCGATCCAATGAGTCGTCATCTTCGATGTAGCTGTGTCGATCTTTCAAACCGCGCCGAAACCTGGCGCTCTGATACCAATTTGTGAGAATACGTTCTCCAATCACCTCCGACTCTAGCTTAATCAGAGCAATCATAAGAAAGAAGAAGAACTTAGAAATTGCAAAGAAGAAAGAACACTCAAGACTTGTTCACCCATAATTCACACCCGCGAGGATTGCTACGTCTATGGGGCCGGAAAACGCTCCAGCAAGCAATCCACTATATCTCCGGTCAAATTCGTCGGAATCTTTAATGAGTTTCTAGTCTCTCTCATTCTCTTCTCTCTCGGTTACAACTGATCTAACAACCCGAGGAAGAAGATAAGGTGAGCTTTTATTCCAGCTCGGGTCAGCGTAACAACTCGCACGTGTGACTAGCACACTTGACCACTAAGAAAGAGACACCTGTATAATATAGAGAACTCCCATACCCCTAGACTCGGACAGAGACCCTGGCACACTAACGCTAAAAAACTCAGCTTCTTGGACTTATAATCTTCATCTATATTCTTCACCAATGTTCACCGTAAAGTCGACGATTTTGACTAGATGTAGTTAAGCCCAGATGGTGAGAGTTGGAATCGTCCACCATATTGTTTGACTGTCTCTCTCGACTGAGACTTTAGACCCTGCGGCAGTAGAAACTGTCTGCCTACGAACGTTTGGATTACGCAATGTAAGTGTTTGGTGAAATGCCTGAATGAATTGGTAAGGCTTCAAAGCTACGATCTTTTTTACCGGGAGATAAAAAGTAGTCTGAAAGAACATGAGACTAGCTGATGTTTTCCGATGAAGTCTTCAATTTTTGGCTAAAGGCAAATACGCTAAGATGGTGTCATGGACTCATGGTGATGGTGGCAAATTTTATTAGCGATGCTTAAACCCGTAACAATGCTTATATTCATGGAATAGGCGGCTTAGTGTGGAACCTGGAGCTGATGGACAATATTCTTATGGAGGAGAGCTTCTTTTCATTCGGCTTGCAAATTCTGAACTAGGTATTGAAAGAGATACTTCGTCATTTACATCTTTATCTTAAACTCCGTGAATACTGTTGTTTTTCTGTCTTCTGCAATTTTATCTTTATACTTCATTGATACTGCTCTTTTCCATAGGAGCATGACTAGTTGTTTAACTTGTTGTCCTGCATTTCTCAGATGGCAATAACCGCAAGAAAAACGTTGTTGCTAGTACAGTGAGCCTTACCCTTTTTGTGATCTGGAGATGCAGAGTGGAACATAACGGTAACACATTGATGACTTTACTATCTATTGATCTCTCATTGTTCATATATTCATTTGCTTGCCAACAAACGATCATACGCTCTTCTTCATTTGTTACAAAATGATCAATAACTAGAATACAAGAGAACGGAGATTTTCCACTATGTCAAACCTACACTCATATAATTCAAATTTTAGCTCATATGACAAATGATGCATGGAGGAATGATCTGAAACCAGAAGATGTCTCAGGTCTACATTTCTTTGAGATTAATATCATTCAAATTGCCACCAATAATTTTAGTCAATCAAACAAACTCGGACAAGGTGGATTTGGTTCAGTTTACAAGCTGGAAAATTACATCAAAAGTTAGAATACCCCATGGAGGTGACGGATCATAGGCTAATGCTTTGAACACTTCAACATTTACTCATTCTTCATTTCTTTAATACATTTCCGAAAAAACTGGATTTTTAATATTATCTGCCATACTTTCATGTGTAGTGTCGGTCCGGTGGTTCGCAGAAGCTTTGAACGGTTTTGTCTTCGAACGCTGTAAGTGTTCGGTGAAATGCTTGAACGAGATTTAAGAGCTGCGCTATATTTACTGTGCGAATCAGAAAAAGGGTATGTAGTATGAATGTATTTCTCATTAGTGGCTTCATCGGGAGCCCTAATGAGAAAAAAATGAAGATGAAGCCCTAATGAGAAATACATTCATATGTAGAGTATTATCAATTTCTCTCACATCTCGTCTTAGTTCTGTAAGCACAGATGAAAACTCAAGAAAGAAGATGAAGTCGATGAAAAGTTCTTTATTTCTTTCACGCTTAAACATTACAAATGTCGATTACATTGTATTTATACTTGTATCATTTTGGAAAACCCTAAAGAGTGTCACTCAGAGGATAAGGTTGCCAGCGTATCAAAACGGTTTTGAATATCAATCTTTTGCTTTGACGTACGGATCGCTGCTCCTTCCTCTGTATTTCCTCTGGTTTTGTCTTCGTGCTCTTTTAGGGATGACCGTTGCTTCTCGGGCTCAGAATCTTTCTTGGGCTTCCACTCGTATTGGGCCGTCTTATGTTTACCATTTGGATCACTTGTACAAACGGCGACGTTCTGAGGAGAAGCGTTAATATCCCCTCTCAAACTTGGGGTGGGAGGACCGACAACACCAAGTTTGGTCCGTAATCTGCAGAAGGGCTCAGTACCAAGCGATTTGGTGAAGATATCTGCGACCTGCAGTGTTGCAGGAATATGCTTCACAACAAGAGAGCCCAACGCGACACGTTCCCGAACATAGTGCCAATCTGTATCAAAATGTTTAGTCCTCTTGTGAAAGGCTGGATTAGCCGTTAAGTAGACAGATGACTGGTTGTCTCCGTAGAGCTCAGGAGTAACTGGTAATGAAATGCCAAGTTCACGGAGAAGGGAGCTTATCCAGGTGATCTCTGAAGCAGTTTCAGACAAGGAGCGATACTCTGCCTCGGTTGAACTCTTGGAGACCATAGGCCGCTTCTTCGAGGACCAAGAAATGAGATTTTGGCCAAGAAAGGTGCAGAAACCACCCGTGGATCGTCTTGTGACATGAAATCCTGCCTAGTCACTATCGCTATAGGCTCGCAGAGTGCAGTCACTGTTTTTGTTGAAGAGAATACCCATCGAAACTGTTCCCTTGACGTAACGTAAGATGCGTTTGAGATTGTTGAAATCTGAAACTGATGGAGCATGCATCTTTTGGCATACATAGTTAACGGCAAATTGAATGTCTGGACGCGTTAACGTGAGGTACTGCAACTTGCCTGCGAGACTTCGAAAGTATGTAGGATTAGAGAAAGGGACATCTTGATCTTGTACCTTATTCAACTGCAGAGGCAGAGGAGTTGGCATTGGGGCACAGTCTGACATAGAAGCTGTAGTTAGAAGGTCTAGAGCATACTGTTTTTGTGTCAGAAAGAGACCATTATCCTGAAAATCTACTTGTATCCCCAGGAAGTAATAAAGTTTGCCAAGGTCTTTCATTCGAAACTGCTTGTTTAGCTCATCGAGAAGTCTTGTGAGAGCTGCAGAGCTGTTGCCAGTGATGGCCATATCATCCACGTACAGGAGCAGCATGATCACATCTTTGTTCTGCGTGTAGACAAAGAGGGAAGGGTCTTTGATGCTGCAGACAAAACCAAACTCAGGGAGAAAGTTGCTGAACTTATCAAACCAAGCTCTGGGCGATTGTTTGAGGCCATAGAGTGACTTGTGTAAGTGGCAGACATGATTCGGCTTTGTTTTGTCCACGAAACCTGCAGGTTGTTTCATGTAAACTGTTTATGTGAGATCGCCATGGAGGAAAGCATTTTTGACATCCATTTGCTTAATTTCCCATTGCATGATTGTAGCAACATGTAGAACGGTTCTCACAGTGGCTGTTCGAACTACAGGACTGTATGTCTCGAGATAATCAATCCCCTCTTCCTGATTAAAACCCTTAGCCACCAGACGAGCTCTGAGCTTATCTAGGGTGCCATCTGCATTAAGCTTGGTGCGAAAGACCCATTTATTGCCGAGGACATGCATATCCGGTGAATATGGAACGAGAGACCAAGTATTTGTTTCAGCACAATTACCGATTTCCTCACCCATGGCATTGTTCCAACCAAGGTGCTTTAAGGCTTCTGTGACTGTCTTGGGCTCAGGATATGTCACTTTATGAGTCAGAAGGACATAGCGAGGATTCGGTTTGGAGATTCCTGACTGTGATCTTGTTTTCATTTGATGAGCGCGTGTGGGAGTAGTGGAAGGGGCACTGGTTGTAGCAGAGCTTGGAGCTGGCGATCCTGCTAACTGAGGGCCTGATCCACTTGCAGGAATAGGAACGCTGTCGCCTATAGCTACAGAGTCAAAGTCTGTCGTACGCCCAGTACATTCCATTCCTGCAGTAGTAAGCGACCTCAGTTGAGGCTGTGGAGAAGTAGTAGTAGGCACTTGTTGTTGGAGTGATTGTGATAAAGGCGGAAAGTCACGATCTAAGAACAAAGGTGAGGGAATTGTTGTGTCCACTCGTGTTGATTGGGGAACATTGGATGGAATATCCCTTTGCTGTGGTGGAGGGAGAAAGCTTTGCTGCCACGCTGCCAAACTAGGCGTTCTTGCTACTGGATGAAGATGTTTGTATTGTCTCGCAAAGGGAAAGCTCTGCTCATCAAAGAGGACATGCCGACTGATATAAACCTTTCCTGTAGGAGGGTAGAGGCATCTGTATCCTTTATATTTGTCATTGTATCCAAGGAAGACACAATACAAGGAGCGTGGATCAAACTTATTTGCTGAATAATCCCATAGGGTCGGAAAGCAGGAGCAGCCAAAGATCCGCAGAGCCGAATAATCTGGTTCCTTCTTGTGTAGCATCTCATAGGGACTGCACTTGTTGTCAAAAACAGACGAAGGGAGCAAATTGCTTAGGAAGTTCGCTGTGTAGAAGGCTTCTACCCAATACTGTTGTGGTAACTTTCCTTGAAACATCATAGTCAAACCCAACTCTGTTAGATGGCGATGCTTTCTCTCTGCTAAGCCATTCTGTTGTGGTGTGTACGGACAAGAAATATGCTGTTGAATACCAGTCTTGAAGATGCTTGCGAAATTTGTGGCTGGTGAATTCACCACCACCATCACACTGAAATACTTTGATTTTGGATGAGAGTAGATTCTCTACAAGCTTCTGAAACAGGATGAATATATCGAAGAAGTCTGACTTTGCTTTCAATGGGTAGAACCAGGAGAAGCGGGAGTAGTTGTCAATAAACACGACATAGTATTTGAAGCCTTGATTTGACATTATTGGAGAGGGACCCCATAGATCACAATGAACTCTCTCTAGAGGTTTTAAAGCGACAAAACTAGACATTGCAAAGGGTAATCTACTACTCTTCCCTAGACGGCAAGACTCGCACATCTTCAAGGTACTCTTATTCAAAACGATAGACTGCTTCTGATGCAGATACTGCAAAACTTCAGAGTGAGGATGCCCAAGCCTCTGATGCCACACTTCATCACTTGTGGAGATCTGACGTGTAGAATAAAAGACTTGAAACTTCGGATCTTGCAGCAGGTAGAGACCATCACGGGTTCTTCCTAGTGTCAGAAGCTGTTTTGTGTGTTTGTCCTTTACACGAACACCATCCGAATCAAATTTAAAGGAGCAAAGATAATCTGATGTCAACTTTGAAACCGACAATAGAGATTTAGCAATATCAGGACAAACCAACACATCTTTAAGAGGGAGGGTACCTGAGGTGGAAGGGAGATCCGCAGAGCCAATATGAGTGATTGGTAAGAAGTTTCCATCACCAACTAGAACAGCATCATTCCCACGATATGGTTGAGCATGTGTGAGATGTTGAGTGGTATTGGTGATGTGTGCTGAAGCACCTGTGTCAGGGTACCATTCTTGACCAGCGTCAGAAACTTCAGTGATTCTCATGGCTGTCATGGCTTGAGGGAACTCCTCTTGCTGGTAACTGTTGTTGAAAAGGTGCCAACATCGCAAAGCTTGATGACCATGCTTGCCACAGATCTGACAGGCAGGCCTCTCCTCACCTTCGGAGGCTGCAGCAGAACCTTGATAGGAGAGTTGTTGAGGGAAGCCTCGACCTCTGGTAGAGAAAGACCCGCGTCCTCTCGAGACTCGACCGCGGTTGTTCTGCTTTCCTCGTCCCGGATTTGAGTAGTTGTTGAGGTAGCCAGTGGACTGAGATGACCGTTGCGTGTTGAAGGCGAGGTGTGGTGTGATGTCGGAGCCACCAGGATAGCTTTGGATCCTATCATCGTAAGCTGTGAGCCTTGGGACGACATCATCAAATGTAGGGAGTGGGAATGAGTCCATCAGACCCTCAACGCTTGTCTTGATGGGTTCATATTCCCTTCCTAGGCCTTGTAGAGCAGCAAAAATTTTCATTTTCTCTGTCACAGGATGTCCAACGGAAGAGAGAAGCGTACACAGGTTCTTGACTTCTCGGAGATAATCAGACATTGGCTTCTCATTTTTTGCGACAGTCTGGAGGCGTCGCTGGAGTTGGAACAAACTTGATGCTGAGCAGCGGTTGAAGTGGTTGGCGACGCAAAGCCATACGTCCTGAGCAGTGTCGCAGGTCAGGACCAGATCCAGAATATCATCAGCGAAGGAGCCCACGAGCCATGATTTAACCACCTGATCCGTTTTCAGCCAGGATTGGTAATCTGGGTTTGGAGCTTCGGTATTTTGGCCATTGATACCCGGAATGAGGATGAAAGGCGGTGGACGAGGTATTGCGCCGGTAACAAAGCCAAGGAGACCATGACCGGAGAGAAATGACTCAAACTGGAACTTCCAACGGAGGTAGGAGCTCTCGGTGAGAGTTACGGTAACTGAGGTAGTGATGTTTAAAGAGGGAGGTGTGTAGAGTTCCAGAGTTATGTTCTCCATGGCTCTGATACCATGTAAGCACAGATGAAAACTCAAGAAAGAAGATGAAGTCGATGAAAAGTTCTTTATTTCTTTCACGCTTAAACATTACAAATGTCGATTACATTGTATTTATACTTGTATCATTTCGGAAAACCCTAAAGAGTGTCATTCAGAGGATAAGGTTGCCAGCGTATCAAAACGGTTTTGAATATCAATCTTTTGCTTTGACGTACGGATCGCTGCTCCTTCCTCTGTATTTTCTCTGGTTTTGTCTTCTTGCTCTTTTAGGGATGACCGTTGCTTCTCGGACTCAGAATCTTTCTTGGGCTTCCACTCGTATTGGGCCGTCTTATATTTCCCGTTTGGATCACTTGTACAAACGGCGACGTTCTGAGAAGAAGCGTTAATAAGTTCAAGAAAGTTGTCCCAGTAACATTGAAGAAAGTGTGAAACAAGTATTTCAGAAACCACTAAGAAATAGTATATGATAAATTAATATTCTTATCATCTGATTTATTCACTTAAGTCATTTTTCAATTTGATACATAGTGTAGACAGGATGCTTATCTTTCAATGTGAACATGGGATGAGTTTGGAACAACACGACTTTTCAATCTTAGGTCAATCAATGAGTGGTTGACGAGGTCAAATGTTGTATTCTTTATGTCAAATTGTGAAATTTAACATCTTTCGATTGATGCAGAGTATAGAGATGCCTATCTTTCATTGGTTCTTGGCCCAAAAAGCTAGTAAATAATGACAATATTGCGTGATTGATTAGCTAAGAAGGCTGAACTTCCTTCTTGGCAATTACGTGAGTATTGATTTGTTTTTGTATTGTTAAATAAGGTTTAAGTTGATCATGAATAAAGTAATACATAACTGTGGAACATAAGTGCGTTGTGGTCAAACATTGTTTATAGGTGCTAGAAAATAGTTCTTACAAGTCCCTGACTTTTTTTCTTTTCTTGACTTTCTTGCACTTGTTATATGTTGGCTTCTTAAACTAATTAATATGAAGAAGTTAGTTATTGGAGAGACAAAAGCATATGGGGAAGAAGAGGATCGTCTTCTTTGCTTCTTTGCTCTTGTTTACCATGTTTTCAAGTTTTAGCCTTGCAGGGATAACGACAGAGAGTCCTTTGTTAACAGGACAAACTCTCAGCTCCTCTAATGGAGTTTATGAACTGGGGTTCTTCAGTCCTAATAACTCCCAGAATCAGTATGTTGGAATCTGGTTCAAGAGTATCATTCCTCGGGTGGTTGTGTGGGTGGCCAATAGAGAAAAGCCTGTTACAGACACCACATCAAATCTAACTATCAACAGCAATGGAAGTCTCCTCTTATTGGATGGCAAACATGGGGTTGTCTGGTCCATCGGAGAAATGTTCGCATCTAACGGGTCTCGTGCAGAGCTTTTACAGACTCCATGACAAATCTAACTATCAACAATAATGGAAGTCTTCTCTTATTGGATGGAAAAGCTGGTGTTGTGTGGTCCACCAGAGAAACATCCGAATCTAATGGGTCTCGTGCAGAGCTTTCAGACAGTGGAAATCTTATTGTCACAGACAATGTTTCGGAAAGAACGCTATGGGAAAGCTTTGAGCATCTTGGTGATACTCTGCTACCTTCCTCACCCCTGATGTATAATCTTGCCACCGGTGAGAAGCGGGTGTTGACTTCTTGGAAAAGTTACACTGATCCATCCCCTGGTGACTTTGTGACCCATCTTACACCGCAAGTGCCGTCGCAGCTGGTTACTATGAGAGGCTCGACGCCTTATTATAGAACAGGTCCATGGGCTAAAACAAGGTTCACCGAGATACCGCTAATGGATGAAACATTAGCAAGTCCATATCTCTTTCAGCAGGATGCAAACGGGTCAGGGTCTTTCTCTTATTTAGACAGAAGCTTAAAACTTTCACGTCTAATTTTAACATCAGAGGGCTCCCAGAAGAGGTTTCAGCATAGTGGGACCGACTGGGTATTGGAATATCAATCCAAGTCCTACATCGGAAGATTAGATAAGAATGGTCTAATATATAAGTAATATCCAACTCTGATTAGTATGAGGCCTTTTGGGAAGAAGCCCAAAGACAAATCCGTGTGGGCTTTGCCACCTGAGCCTAAAGCGGACAATATCATACTAATGGGGAGTTGGACATGGGCTTAGAAGCCCAACAATTGGTATCAGAGCCAATGTTCTAAAAAGTGGACCTGGAAAAGTGGGACGATAACCCTCAAGGTGAACTTGCGATTAAGACGGTACAAGATGGTGCCAACTTTCGCAGGAGGTCGGAGGCCAAGAGTGATATGATCTTTGGCTTGAAAGAGGGATTATTGGGATATCAATCCAAGTCCCACATCGGAAGATTAGACAAGAATGGTCTAATATATAAGTAATGTCCAACTCTGATTAGTATGAGGCCTTTTGGGAAGGAGCCCAAAGATAAATCCGTGAGGGCTTTACCACCTGAGCCCAAAGCGGACAATATCATTCTAATAGGGAGTTGGACATGGGCTTGAAAAGCCCAACACTGGGAAGAAATCTATGAGGCTCCATTAGCCAATTCATGCGAGTTTTACGGTTTATGTGGACCTTTTGGGTTGTGTGTTATGTCAGCATCTGCAAATTGTGAATGCTTTAAAGGTTTTGTACCTAAATCCATTGAGGAGTGGAAGGGAGGAAACTGGACTGGTGGTTGTGTGAGACGTACGGAACTAGATTGTCAAGGAAACTCTACTGGCAAAATTGCAAACGTCTTCCATGCAGTTGCCAACATAAAGCCTCCGGACTTTTACGAATTTGTAAGTTCTGTGGATGCTGAAGACTGCTACCGAAGTTGCCTCCACAATTGTTCTTGCGTGGCCTTTGCTTATATTCGTGGAATTGGGTGCTTAATATGGAATCAAGAGTTGATGGACGTAACACAGTTTTCTGCGGGAGGAGAGCTTCTTTCCATTCGTCTTGCTCGCTCTGAACTAGGTATCGGTTAAGTAGCTACTTCTTGATACTGTTCTTTTCGGTAGTAGCATCGCTTATTGCTTATTTGTTTTTTTTTTATATATCTCAGGTGGAAATAATCGCAAGAATACAATTGCTGCTATTGCTGTGAGCCTTTCCCTTTTTCTGATATTGGGTTCTGCTGCATTTGGTTTCTGTAGATACAAAGTGAAACATAATGGTAACTCTCTCTCTATCAATCTCTTCTTGCTAACGGTAGCACAATGATGACTTTAATATCTATCTATCTATTCTTGTAACTCTAATTCAGCTATTATATCAAAGGATGCCTCACAAGATGCATGGAGGAATGGTCTGAAACCACATGATGTCCCAGGCTTAAATTTCTATGCGATGAATACAATTGAAACAGCCACCAATAATTTCAGCCTGTCAAATAAACTTGGACAAGGTGGATTTGGTTCAGTTTACAAGGTAAGAGGATTTTTGTGCTCTTTGCTCTTTTGTATTTTCTGTTTATGCTCTCGAGATGACATTCTGCAATCTGTTTCAGGGAACGCTGCAGGATGGGAAAGAAATTGCCGTAAAACGGCTTTCCAGCAGCTCCGGGCAGGGAAAAGAGGAATTCATGAATGAAATAGTACTCATCTCAAAACTACAACACAAAAACTTTGCTCGGATTTTGGGATGTTGCATTGAAGGGGAAGAGAGGCTATTGATTTATGAGTTTATGGTGAACAAAAGCCTTGATACTTTTCTCTTTGGTAGATCCTTTCTTGCCTCATTCCTCTCCTATTAGCATTTTTCCTCTCTGTGTAGAACTGATGAATCTGATAGTTTTTACACTGTATTATTGCTTAGATTCAAGAAAAAGGCTTGAGATTGACTGGCCTAAGAGATTCAGTATCATACATGGTATTGCGCGCGGACTTCTCTATCTCCACCGTGACTCACACCTCAAGGTCATTCACCGAGATCTTAAGGTTAGTAATATTCTTCTGGATGAGAAGATGAACCCAAAAATATCAGATTTTGGTTTGGCTCGGATATATCAGGGAACCGAGTATCAGGACAACACTCGCAGGGTTGCAGGAACTCTGTAAGAAATCTATTATTAAAGAATGCTTAACAAGATTCATAGTCATAAATCATAAGCATGTATAAAACTTGGAATGAATGATTTTGATATATGTGCAGAGGATACATGTCTCCCGAGTATGCATGGACAGGGATGTTCTCTGAGAAATCAGACATCTACAGCTTCGGAGTTCTGCTATTGGAAATAATCAGCGAAGAAAAGATCTCAAGATTTAGCTGTGGCGAAGAAGGAAAAACCCTTCTTGCATTTGTAAGTTTAACTTTAGCGTTTCATACTCTTGCAGAGGTTTGAAAACGTTTCATGTTCTAATCGTAAGATCTGAAATTTAACAACAGGCATGGGAATCTTGGTGTGAAACTGGAGGAGTTGATCTTCTGGATAAAGCTATTGCTGATTCATGTTGCCCATTAGAAGTTGAGAGATGTGTTCAGATTAGTCTGCTCTGTGTGCAACACCAACCCGTAGAGAGACCCAACACACTTGAGTTGCTGTCTATGCTCACCACAACATCGGATCTTCCGTCACCAAAACAACCCTTATTTGTAGTGCACACGAGAGATGAAGAACCCTTGTCCAAGGGTTTGATCACTGTTAATGAGTTTACACAGTCTTTGATTCTTGGGCGTTAAGAAACAATATGCGATGGGAAAGTTTAGAAGTTGATCCCTTCTACTTAAAGGGATCATGATAGGTCCCTCTTCAAAGCCAAGAGATGTGTAACGTAATACACATGAAAACAAGAACACTCGGTTCTTAAAAGACAAAACAAGTTATTCAATTTTCTATTTTCTACTTCACTTGAGTTTAACTGATGCTTAAATACAAAACTAAAAGAGAATAAACTAACTATTACGTGAAATCGTGGGCAATGAAACACATCCCTAAATTAAAGAAACACAATCCCACTAAATGAAAAGCATTAGGGAAATAACTAAAACTTTTGAAATAATTGATTTGGTCTTCGTGGAGATGGCCACGTCATCTTCTTTCTCAATTTGTATCTCATCAGATCAACTTTACAAATTTTTATTTTCTTTTGTTGGGAAAACAGAAATTTAATTCCAAAGTTACATTTCTCATCAAGCAGAAGAAAAGCTTTGAAATTTTAAATAAATGTGTTGTGGTGAAGTTTTGTTTGATAGTACTTTAAGAATCTACTAGGGCCGTATTGGGTGTTTTGTTTCCAGTTAAAGCCCAAATTACTATCAAAATCGTTTTTAGAAATTGTAGTGAGTAGTTGTCTTCTCTCGCGACTCACAGATGGTGACACACCAATGTTCACTGTAAAGTCGACGATTTTGACTAGATTTAGTTAAGCCCAGATGGTGAGAGTTGGAATCATCGACCGTATTGTTCGACTGTCTCTATCGACTGAGATGTTAGACCCGGCGGCATTTAGAAACTGTCCGTCTACGAACGTTTGGATTACGCACTGTAAGTGTTTGGTGAAATGCCTGAATGAAATGTAAGGCTTCAAAAGCTACGATCTTTTTTACCGGGAGACTAGCTGATGTTTTCCGATGAAGTCTTCAATTTTGGCTAAAGGCAAAAATATGCTCAGATGGTGTCATGGTGATGATGGCAAATTTAGCGATGCTTAACTTGTACAGTGTTTCAAGTGAGCTTCTTCTAGGTCTTTTGGATCTTCAGTTTGTGCTTTCTTTATTAATATGTAGCATTAAGCTATAACGTTTGACAGCAATTTCTTAATCTGTATTGTCTTTTGGAAAACCTATTTGCTGTGTAGGTTTCACTTATGAGAAGACCAAAATGAGAGGGAAAAAGGAATTCTATTTTTCTATGAACAGTCGCATAGTCCAGACTCTTGGCTATCAATATGGTTTATATTATGTGTAGATTATGATTATAATTATTCTCTTTGACAAAAGAAATATAATCCGAAAGATGAATACAGTTTTCTTTGTTTGCTCGCTCTTGCTAACTATATTCTCAACTCGTGGCAATGCAGATTTAAACCGATCAAGTCCTTTGTCAATTGGTAATACTATGCTGCCTCGGTCCTTTTGCATGAAAATATTAGTTCAAGGGTTTTAAAATTGATTTTGTTGTACTTGAGGGGCTTTTTCGAATATTTTTGAAGTATTGTGAGTCATTTGCGTTCTCGGCTGGTCAAGGTCTACGACTTTTGGCTACAAGCCCATATTTTCCTGTGTAGTCTCCGTTGGTAGGACTCCTTGACCCTAAAGGCGTCCACTTTCCTACGGAGAAGTCCCAACAAACCATGACTTGAGTCTGTACCGTTTGAGAAACAGAGACGACCCAATACATAGGAAAAACACAGAGGATCGAGACTGAATGAAGAAGATGGTTTGAGCAAGAGAAGAAGAAAGGAACACACGCACAAATTAAACGAGGTCACGCCTATTAATGCCAAATCGATCGGTACTCGGAATCCACTAGATTACACTAACATTAACAAGATGACTAAGAAATATCTGATTAATTAATACTCTCATCATCTGATTTATTCTATTCATAGTCATGTTTCAGTTGATGCAGAGTGTAGATTTTTATCTTTCGCAGGTTCTGGATTCCAAGAACATGGAAACAAGACCAATGTGTGGTTGACGGGATATAATGTTGGATTCTTATCTTTCCACTGGGTCCTATAATATGAAAACGACAATGTTGCGTACTTGATTGGGTGAAATGTTGGACTTGGACTTTCTTCGTGGCAATTACGTCAGGTTTCTTTATAAAAGTAATGCATCATTTTGGAACATAAGTGTGGTGCTTGATAATAGTAATCACAAGTCCCTGAGTGTTCTTTTTTTTTCGCATTCTTAAACTAATCTGAAGAATATAGTTATTGGATAGACAAAAGCACATGAGGAAGAAGAGAATCGTGTTCTTCGCTTCTTTGCTATTTTTCACCATGTTTTCAAGTTTTAGCTTTGCAGGGATAACGACAGAGAGTCCTTTGTCAATAGGACAAACTCTCAGCTCCTCTAATGGAGTTTATGAACTGGGTTTCTTCAGTCCTAATAACTCCCAGAATCATTATGTCGGAATCTGGTACAAGGGTATCATTCCCCGGGTTGTTGTGTGGGTAGCCAATAGAGAAAAGCCTGTTACAGACTCCACAGCAAATCTAGCTATCAACAGCAATGGAAGTCTTCTCTTATTCAATGGCAAGCATGGCGTTGTCTGGTCCACCGGAGAAGCTTCTGTATCTAACGGGTCTCGTGCAGAGCTTTCAGACACCGGGAATCTTATTGTCATAGGCAATGTCTCGGGAAGAACTCAATGGGAAAGCTTTGCGCATCTTAGTGATTCTATGCTCCCTTTGTCATCCGTGACGTATAATCTCGCCACTGGTGAGAAGCAGGTGTTGACTTCTTGGAAAAGTCACTGATCCATCCCCTGGTGACTTTACATTTCAGATTACACCGCAAGTGCCATCGCAGGTGTATACTATGAGAGGCTCGACGCCTTATTGGAGAAGCGGCCCATGGGCTAAAACAAGATTCGCCGGGATACCAGTAATGGATGTGACATATGCAAGCCCATTCAGCCTTCAGCAGGATGCAAACGGGTCAGTATCCTTCACTTATCTTGAAACAAGACTTCGTTCACGTGTAATGCTAACATCAGAGGGCTCGTTGAGGATTTATTGGCATAGTGAGGGTGACTGGATACTAAAATATGATACTCTACTCAATTCATCTGATATTTATGGTGTATGTGGACCTTTTGGGTTGAGTGTACCTCCAAAGTGTAAATGCTTAAAAGGGTTTGTACCAAAATACACCGAGGAGTGGAAAAGAGGAAACTGGACTGGTGGTTGCGTGAGGCGTACGGAACTACATTGTCAAGGAAACTCTACTGGCAAAGATGTAAACGTCTTCCATACTGTTGCCAACATAAAGCCTCCAGATTTTTACGAGCTTGCAAGTGCAGAAAATCCCATCCTGGCCGCCGAAGATTGTCACCAAATTTGCCTCCACAACTGTTCTTGCTTGGCCTTTGCTTTTATTAATGGAATAGGGTGCGTAGTATGGAGCCAGGAGCTAATAGACGTGGTGAAATTTCCTGCGGGAGGAGAGCTTCTTTCCATTCGTCTTGCGCGTTCTGAACTAGGTACGGCTGACAAGATATCTTTAACTCCATTGATAGTGTTATCTTTGGTAGCAGCATGGGTTATTGATTTAATGTTTTGGTCTTAAATATCTCAGGTGGAAACAGTCGCAAGAATACCGTTGTTGCTAGTGCTGTGAGCCTTTCTCTTTTTGTTGTATTGGGTTCTGCTGCGTTTGGATTCTGGAGACACAGAGTGAAACATAATGGTACTATCTCTCTATCCATCTCTTGTTGTTTATCTATTCATTTGCTTGCTAATGGTAACACGCTGATGCCCTTATTGTGTATTCTTGAAACTCTAGTTTCACAAAACGCTTCACAAGAGGCATGGAGGAATATTCTGGAACCACAAGATATCTCAGGTTTAATTTTCTTTGAGATGAATACCATTCAGACTGCCACCAACAATTTCAGTCTCTCGAATAAACTCGGGCAAGGTGGATTTGGCTCAGTTTACAAGGTTGGAGAATTTTTGTCCTCTTTGCTCTTTTCTATTCTCTGGTTATTATGCCCTTGAGATGACCTTGTGCAATCTGTTTCAGGGAAAGCTGCAAGATGGGAAAGAAATTGCCGTAAAGCGGCTTTCTAGCAGCTCGGGGCAGGGCAAAGAGGAGTTCATGAATGAAATAGTACTCATCTCAAAACTGCAACACAAAAACTTAGTTCGTATTTTGGGATGTTGCATTGAAGGGGAAGAGAGACTATTGATTTATGAGTTCTTGTTGAACAAAAGCCTTGATACTTTTCTCTTTGGTGGGTCTCCTCTTGCCGCATTGCGTTCCTATTAGAAGTTATTTTCTCGGTAGGACAGTTTTTTATCTGATAGCTTTTACACTGTACTATTGCTTAGATTCAAGCAAAAGGATTGAGATTGACTGGCCTAAGAGATTCAATATCATCCAAGGTATTGCGCGTGGACTTCTCTATCTCCACCGTGACTCACTCCTCAGGGTCATTCACCGAGATCTCAAGGTTAGCAATATTCTTCTGGATGAGAAGATGAACCCAAAAATATCAGATTTTGGATTGGCTCGGATATATCAGGGAACCGAGTATCAGGACAACACTCGCAGGGTTGCAGGAACTCTGTAAGAAATCTATAATGCTTAACAAGATTCATAGTCATAAATCATAATCATATATAAAACTTGGAATGAATGATTTTGATATATGTGTAGAGGATATATGTCTCCCGAGTATGCATGGACAGGGATGTTCTCTGAGAAATCAGACATCTACAGCTTCGGAGTTCTGCTATTGGAAATCATCAGCGGAGAAAAGATCTCAAGATTTAGCTGTGGCGAAGAAGGAAAAACCCTTCTTGCATTTGTAAGTCTAACTTTAGCGTTTCATACTCTTGCGGAGGTTTGAAAACATTTTATGTTCTATTCGTAAGATCTGAAACTAAACAACAGGCGTGGGAATCTTGGTGTGAAACTGGAGGAGTTGATCTTTTGGATAAAGATGTTGCTGATTCATGTTGCCCATTAGAAGTTGAGAGGTGTGTTCAGATTGGTCTGCTCTGTGTGCAACATCAACCTGTAGAGAGACCCAACACACTTGAGTTGTTGTCTATGCTCACCACAACATCAGATATTCAATCACCAAAACAACCCTTATTTGTAGTGCACACGAGAGATGAAGAACCCTTGTCCAAGGGTTTGATCACTGTCAATGAGTTTACACAGTCTTTGATCCTTGCGCGTTAAGAAACATCCTTGGGCATTAAGAAACAATGGAGATTTTAAGAATTGATGTGTTTTTTCAGTAACAAAAAGTTTAAATTACTTTAAAATTAATTAATTTTAAATTAATTTGTATTCTGTTAAATTCAATCATTCAATCATTAATTTTTTTTGTTAAGATATTAATTAATTTTATCAAATTGTCACCAAAAACGTTTGGAATTGATTTCATTTTTCATTAAATAAACACTTACAACAAAATTGAATAATACTGACATTTAACAGAATTAAAAAAAAAGTAAAGTAATTTAGAAAAATGAGTGCAAATACCTAATCTAATAAGTAATAACACATGAATTTCTTACTAAAAAAAACATAAAATACATCATTAAATTACAGTAGAAATTAATTTTTAAAAAGTTAATATTTTCATATTCAATTAAATTATCTAATTGAGGGAAAGCTTTATTGATTTTCTAGCATCTCCATTAGTAAAGACCCATAGGGGGTATATAAACATTTTTTAATACTATTTTTTTTTTTTTTTTGTAAGAACCTTTAGATTTGATTATGATTTTTTGTTCCTCCATTAGTAAAATTCTAATGGGTTCTTAACCAAAAAAAATTATATTATAATATTATTTTATTGTAAACAAAATACAATTAATACAAACTTAAATATATTGCATTTAAAACAATTTGAAACATAATAGTCATACAAAAATATTTAAAATAGAGATTTGCAATTTATAAACGCAAAAAATGCTCAGTTGTAATTTTAGTTTGCGCCAAATTTTTACCATATATGCTCCACCAAATCAGCTTTCAAAGCTTGATGCATTATTCTATCACGGATTCGATTTTGATTGGCCATCATATTGACGAGATTTGTAGGCATATCGGTTGAGTACGTATAATCCACTTGTGCAGTTATGTTGCCTTCTCCTTGTTGGAATTCCGATACATTAAAATGAGTGTATCCATCTCGTTCGTCTTCGACTATCATATTTTGAAGTATGATACATGCTCTCATTATTTTTTCAATTTTTACCTTATCCCAAAAAAAAAGCCAGGTTTTTGACAGTCACAAATCGAGCTTGCAAGACTCCAAAAGCACGCTCGACATCTTTTCGGACAGATTCTTGATTTGTAGCAAATAATGATGCTTTAGGATCTTGAGGAAGTGGAATAGATTGGATAAAAGTTGCCCATTTTGGATAAATACCATCTCTGAGATAGTAAGGCAAATGATATTCACGTCCATTGACGATGTAGTTCACTGCTGGAGCTCGACCTTCTAAAATATCATTAAATACTGGTGAGCGATCGAGAACATTGATATCGTTTAAGGTACATGGAGGTCCAAAAAACGCGTGCCAAATCCAGAGATCATGTGAAGCTACAACCTCTAAAACAATTGTTGGTTTGTCAGATCCACGTGTATATTGCCCCTTCCAAGTAGTCGGGCAGTTCTTCCACTCCCAATGCATACAATCGATGCTCCCTATCATTACGGGAAATCGGCGTACCTCTCCGACTTGGAGTAGCCGTTGAAGATCATCAGGTGTTGGTCTTCTTAGATACTCATCTCCGAACAGAGATATTATTGCTTCCACAAAATTTTCCAAGCATAAGAGCGCAGTACTTTCACCAAGTCGGAGGTATTCGTCAACCTTGTCAGCCGCAGAACCATATGCCATAATACGGATAGCTGCTGTACATTTTTGTTGTCCGAATAGGCCAAACCTTCCGGTAGCATTTCTTCTTTGCTGAAAGTATGGAACTTCAGTGGAAACTCGTTCAACTATTTTCATGAACAAATGTTTGTTCATTCTGAAACGTCGTCGGAAGAGAGAAGCCGGGTATGTTGCATCTTCAGAGAAATAATCATTCCATAAGCGGTTGTGGCCTTGCTCGCGCTCTCTTTCTATATATTGTCTTTTTTTCTTTTCCTTTGTAGGCGGAACATAACCATTGACCGCATTATCGTATGATTTTTGTAATGCTTCATCGAACGCTTCATCAAATGCTTCATCAAATTGGTCATAAAATTGGTAAGAATGATGAGAAGAAGATGACATTTGGGCTGCTACTTTCTTTTGCAAGAATATTTTTTTGTTTGTAAAAAAAGAAAAAATATATAGAACAATATGGTAAGAAAGAGAGAGATTATTGCGTTGGTTTACAAGAAGTGGGTTGTACAAAAACCAAGAGTGACATATATATAGCAAAATACTATGTGATGAAGGACAACCAATAACTTGTGTCGGTATAACAAAAAACAAAGACAACAAATAATACAAAGCTACAAAAAATGATTCTTTCACGGGTTAAGCTTCATTTTGTTTTTTGGGGGTTCACGGGTGTGTCTCGTTAAGGAAGACGTTGAACTCTTTAAGACACGAAGCTGCTTTCCTTGTTTCTTCTCGTGCTAAAAAACACAAACAAAACAATTAACTTGTGTCGGTATAAAAAAACAAACAGATAATGCTATTGAAGATTCTCTGTCAAGGAAAACAACAAGTTTCACGGGTGTGTCTCCTATATACTATCACTGGTAGATACGAACAGAAAGATCCAAAAGAAGTACTAAACTTACAAGTGAGTAAGTTGACTTAAGTTGAAAAGTGAAGCCGGGATTGGTCCATGTAGTTTGTTGAAGCTTAAATCACTGGAAAACAGAAACCGAGTAGACACATTAAACATTCATGTTTAGCACGGAATGATATATTTCAGTCTCATTGTAAAATTACCATTTACTAAACTGAAACAGAGACTACAATTAAACAGAGACTACACTTAAACATAGACTACACTTAAACACTAACAACACTTAAACTAACAAGCATTCATCACAAACAACACTTAAACAGAATTCGAAAGCAACTTCCATCTCTGAAACACAACACTTAAACTAACAAGCATTCATCTACTACATAGAATACAAAGTTCACTAATTAGAAAGCATGTCGGTTAATAGCTTGTTCTTCAGAGCCACTTCCATCTTTGAAAGTGGTTCTTTTTTTGCAATGAGACTTTCAAGCAGTCCCACCATGGACAATCTTTCCCTCATAGCTATGTCTTTCTCCTTGATGGTGCACATGTTCTGAAACTCCAACGTGGAATCGCTTTCCACTGTACCTGACTTGGTCACACTTCTTTTGCCTTTGGCCTTAGCTGCCTTCGTATCCTCAGGACGAGCCATTGGTTGATCCTCTGGTTGCGTAACTGTGTATGAGCTTTCAGATTGAACATCAAGCTTCCTTTTTTTTAGCTTCCCTGACCTTTGCAAGTTGAAGCGTCACACCACTTATGATCATTGCGAAGCTCCATCCATGCGTGCTCAAGGTTGAAAGTCGCTTTGTAATCTTGGAAGAAGATTTCGTAAGCCACCTTTAGAACATCAGTGTCATTGTACCCACTAGTTTTATGCCTCTTTGCAGCCTCATAGCAGCCCACGAATTTGCAGACACAGTCATTTATTTTGTGCCACCTTTGCTTACAGTGGCTGCCCTCTCTCTTTTCAAAACCAGCAAGCTTAGGAGATGCGTTAAAATAAGCAGCAATACGAGACAAAAACGCTGATCCTTTTTGCTCATTCCCCACAACAGCATCTTTGCTTGTGTTTAACCACGAGCTGCATAGCACAATATCTTCAGTTTGAGTCCGTTTGCGTCTTTCTCTACGCCCCTGAGCTATATCTTCAAGTTTCTCAGGATCCTCACTCATTTGGGTACCAAACAGAGGGACTTGTGATGATCCAAGTCCCATATTAGGGGAAAAACTCTTAAGGATTTGGGGTTCTTGTTGGCTATTTAAAAGATCCATGAAATTGGAAGTGTGACTACATGAATCCATAGAAGACTGAGGGGTGGTTTAACGATGAAGAGCAGTGGTGGTATATAGTTTAATATATAGGAAAAGTTGTAAGTGTTTTTCATAGTTTTAAGCATTCAATGACACTTATGTATTTGCCTAATCTACAACTAACAAGCATTGATCACAAAAGGCGATGCGACAGCCATTTATCACAACTGCAAGTAGTAAACCAGTCCTAATCTGGTCTTAATCTAACAACCATTTAACACAATTTCAAAAAGCAAAACCAAACTAAAACCAGTCTCGTTCTGGTCCTATTTCTTATTTGTTTTGTGTTTTATGCATTGAATGATATATCTACACCTAATCAAATAGTTACACAAAACACCCATCAATGTTCTACAACTAACACCAATCATCAATGGCCTAAACCTAACACAAGTCTCCTCGTCATAAAGACAGAAGTACTAACCATTGGACCTTTCAAGGTTGCGTGTGGATCCTGGTTCCTTCCCGTGCTTGTCATCCTCCAGCCTCTTAAATATCTCATTACCTCGATCATACATATCACCATAAAAAGGAAAATTTAAATTAAGATCTATGATTACTGAAGAATGAAAGCTTATAGCTACGTGAATGTAACAAGTCCATACATAACATCAACAAAGTTCAGTAGCAAACAAACATTTTTTGGCTTCTTAGAAATTCAGAATTTTACTACCAACTTCATCAAACACTTACAGTTCAAACACCAACTCAAACAACAGTCATCAATTCAACCTACTTCACAGATGAAAGGAAAACACAACTAGCTCATTTTAGATTCTTAGACCATCGCTCTGGCTATAAGTAAACTAAGTACGATTAACTATACTCAATGTCAAGCAAAATCAAACAGCCACACTTCACTCATACAACAATGTCAGAAACAGGTTATAAAGACAGAGAAATTGAGAAAACCCAACATTGAATTGTAGAACTAGCAGAAATTAAGAAAAGGAATCGCATGCAGAATAGAGAACCCTTACTTGATTCCTCCGAAGGCAATGTACTCTGACATCGAAAATCAGAGAAGGAAGGCGAGAGGAGGTTTGGTATTGGGGGAAAATCGAAGAAGCTTCAATTCGGAGGAAACGGAGGAGCCAATCAAAATCTCTTTTTTTCACCCTCGATGGTTTTTGGGTCTCGGAGAAGGAAGGCGAAAGCAGGTTTCGTATTGAATCCGAAGGCGATGTAATATGAGATCAAAAATCAGAGGAGGAAGGCGAAAGGAGATTTGGTTCAGGAGGAAAATCGAACAACCATGAATTCGGAGATCACCGTCGATGGTTTTGGGTCTCATCAGGAAATGAAGAAAAATAAAAACCAGACAGCCTTTTATTTGTTTTTTATTTTTTTAATCTGAAAAATGATTAACCAATCAGAAATAGACACAATACCGTTTTTTATGAGTTCTTTAATCGCTTAATTAGTATACGTATCTTACCTGATTTACATTTAATTGATTTGTTTTATTTATTTTAACTTAAAAACCATCCTTATGTTGTAAAGGTTATGAATTCGTGATTATATTATTATGACCAAGAAGTCTCTTTATATAGGAGTTACATAAGGGTAGAAAATGAAATATTATTTTCCTACATGAATAAGGAAAACATCTAATATAGCCGTCTAAGACATAAACGTATTGGGCCTTTGTCTTCACGTTAATGATCTAATGGACTGGGCCGGTTATGGAGATCGAACCTCAATGATTTATAACACTCCCCTTTGATTGACATAACCGGTCGTGACGAATGGATCATAGTAATACGCTTGTGGATGCTGCCTCATTAAAACCTTGCCAAGGAAAACCCAGTGGGACAAAACCTTAGTGAAGGAAAAAGAGTACAGCACGTATTACTCCCCCTTGTTGTAAGCATCACTAAAGGTCCCTTAATCGGCGCATGCCGATCTGATACATGAGCTTCTTGAGCGTGGAGGTTGGAAGCGACTTGGTGAATAGGTCGGCTGAGTTGTCGCTGGAACGTACTTGGAGCACTTTGATTTCACCGATCTTCTGTAGATCGTGAGTGAAAAAGAACTTCGGTAAGATGTGCTTCGTTCTGTCTCCTTTGATGTATCCATCCTTCAGTTGAGC
>JAHZTW010000001.1:252177883-252230458 GCA_020283515.1 Alliaria petiolata | reverse complement strand
ATTATCGCATGATTTTTGTAATCCTTCATCGAACGCTTCATCAAATGCTTCATCAAATTGGTCATAAAATTGGTAAGAATGACGAGAAGAAGATGACATTTGTGCTGCTATTTTCTTTTGCAAGAATATTTTTTTGTTTGTAGAAAAACAAGAAATATATAGAACAATATGGTAAGAAAGAGAGAGAGAGAGATTATGTGTTTGCAAGAAGTGGGTTGTACAAAAACTAAGAGTGACATATATATAGCAAAATACTATGTGATGAAGGACAAACAATAACTTGTGTCGGTATAAAAAAAACAAAGAGAAAAAATTATACAAAGCTACAAACACAAATGATTCTCTCACGGGTTAAGCTTCATTTTGTTTTTTTTTGGGGGTTCACGGGTGTGTCTCGTTAACGAAGAAGTTGATATCTTTAAGACACGAAGCTGCTTTCCTTGTTTCTTCTCCTGCCAACAAACACAAACAAAACAATTAACTTGTGTCGGTATAAGAAAACAAACCACTATGACATCAAAACAACAAGCTTCACGGGTGTGTCATTGTAAAAGTACCATTTATTAAACTGAAATGAAACAGAGACTACACTTAAACTAAAAGTACCATTTATTAAACTGAAACAGAGACTACACTTAAGACTACACTTAAACACAAACAACACTTAAACTAACAAGCATTCATCACAAACAACACTTAAACAGAATTCGATCTACTACATAGAATACAAAGTTCACTAATTAGAAAGCATCTCAGTTAATAGCTTGTTCTTCACAGCCACTTCCATCTCTGAAAGTGGTTCTTTCTTTGCAATGAGACTTTCAAGCAGTCCCACCATGGCCAATCTTTCTCTCATAGCTATGTCTTTCTCCTTGATGGTGCACAGGTTTTGAAACTCCAACGTGGAATCGCTTTCCACTGTACCTGACTTGGTCACACTTCTTTTGGCTTTGGCTTTGGCATTAGCTGCCTTCACACCCTCAGGACGAGCCATTGGTTGATCCTCTGGTTGCGTAACTGTGTATGAGCTTTCAGATTGAACATCAAGCTTCCTTTTTTTTGAGCTTCCCTGGCCTTTGCAAGTTGAAGACTCACACCACTTCTGATCATTGCGAAGTTCCATCCATGCGTGCTCAAGGTTGAAAGTCGCTTTATAATCATTGAAGAAGATTTCGTAAGGCACCTTTAGAACATCAGTGTCATTGTACCCGCTAGTTTTGTACCTCTTTGCAGCCTCATAACTGCCCACGAATTTGCAGACACAATCATTTATCTTGTGCCACCTTTGCTTACAGTGGCTGGCCTCTCGCTTTTGAAAACCAGCAAGCTTAGGAGATGCGTTGAAATAAGCAGCAATACGTTTCCAAAACGCTGATCCTTTTTGCTCATTCCCCACAACAACATCTTTGCTTGTGTTTAACCACGAGCTGCATAGCACAATATCTTCAGTTGGAGTCCATTTGCGTCTTTCTCTACGCCCCTCAGCTATCTCTTCACGTTGCTCAGGATCCTCACTCATTTGGGTACCAAACGGGGGGACTTGTGATGAAAAACTCTCAGGGATTTGGGATCCAAGTCCCATATTAGGGGAAAAACTCTCAGGGATTTGGGGTTCTTGTTGGCTATTTAAAAGATCCATGAAATTGGAAGTGTGACTACACGAATCCATAGAAGACTGAGGGTGGTTTAACGATGAAGAGCAGTGGTGGTATATAGTTTAATATATAGGAAAAGTTGTAATAACACTTATGTATTTGCCTAATCTACAACTAACAAGCATTGATCACAATAGGCGATGTGACAAGCATTTATCACAACTGCAAGTAGTAAAACCAGACCTAATCTGGTCTTAATCTAACAACCATTTAACACAATTTCAAAAAGCAAAACCTAACTAAAACCAGTATCGTTCTGGTCCTATTTCTTATTTGGTTTGTCTTTTAAGCATTGAATGATATATTATGATCTACACCTAATCAAATAGTTACACAAAACACCCATCAATGTTCTACAACTAACACAAATCATCAATGGCCTAAACCTAACACAAGTCTCCTCGTCATAAAGACAGAAGTACTAACCATTGGACCTTTCAAGGTTGCGTGTGGATCCTGGTTCCTTCCTGTGCTTGTCATCCTCCACCCTCTTAAATATCTCATTACCTCGATCATACATATCACCATAAAAAGGAAAATTTAAATTAAGATCTATGATTACTGAAGAATGAAAGCTTATAGCTACGTGAATGTAACAAGTCCATACATAACATCAACAAAGTTCAGTAGCAAACAAACATTTTTTGGCTTCTTAGAAATTCAGAATTTTACTACCAACTTCATCAAACACTTACAGTTCAAACACCAACTCAAACAACAGTCATCAATTCAACCTACTTCACAGATGAAAGGAAAACACAACTAGCTCATTTTAGATTCTTAGACCATCGCTCTGGCTATAAGTAAACTAAGTACGATTAACTATACTCAATGTCAAGCAAAATCAAACAGCCACACTTCACTCATACAACAATGTCAGAAACAGGTTATAAAGACAGAGAAATTGAGAAAACCCAACATTGAATTGTAGAACTAGCAGAAATTAAGAAAAGGAATCGCATGCAGAATAGAGAACCCTTACTTGATTCCTCCGAAGGCAATGTACTCTGACATCGAAAATCAGAGAAGGAAGGCGATAGGAGGTTTGGTATTGGGGGAAAATCGAAGAAGCTTCAATTCGGAGGAAACGGAGGAGCCAATCAAAATCTCTTTTTTTCACCCTCGATGGTTTTTGGGTCTCGGAGAAGGAAGGCGAAAGCAGGTTTCGTATTGAATCCGAAGGCGATGTAATATGAGATCAAAAATCAGAGGAGGAAGGCGAAAGGAGATTTGGTTCAGGAGGAAAATCGAACAACCATGAATTCGGAGATCACCGTCGATGGTTTTGGGTCTCATCAGGAAATGAAGAAAAATAAAAACCAGACAGCCTTTTATTTGTTTTTTATTTTTTTAATCTGAAAAATGATTAACCAATCAGAAATAGACACAATACCGTTTTTTATGAGTTCTTTAATCGCTTAATTAGTATACGTATCTTACCTGATTTACATTTAATTGATTTGTTTTATTTATTTTAACTTAAAAACCATCCTTATGTTGTAAAGGTTATGAATTCGTGATTATATTATTATGACCAAGAAGTCTCTTTATATAGGAGTTACATAAGGGTAGAAAATGAAATATTATTTTCCTACATGAATAAGGAAAACATCTAATATAGCCGTCTAAGACATAAACGTATTGGGCCTTTGTCTTCACGTTAATGATCTAATGGACTGGGCCGGTTATGGAGATCGAACCTCAATGATTTATAACACTCCCCTTTGATTGACATAACCGGTCGTGACGAATGGATCATAGTAATACGCTTGTGGATGCTGCCTCATTAAAACCTTGCCAAGGAAAACCCAGTGGGACAAAACCTTAGTGAAGGAAAAAGAGTACAGCACGTATTACTCCCCCTTGTTGTAAGCATCACTAAAGGTCCCTTAATCGGCGCATGCCGATCTGATACATGAGCTTCTTGAGCGTGGAGGTTGGAAGCGACTTGGTGAATAGGTCGGCTGAGTTGTCGCTGGAACGTACTTGGAGCACTTTGATTTCTCCGATCTTCTGTAGATCGTGAGTGAAAAAGAACTTCGGTAAGATGTGCTTCGTTCTGTCTCCTTTGATGTATCCATCCTTCAGTTGAGCAATGCATGCGGCATTGTCCTCGTAGAGTACGGTTGGCTCTTCCTTCTCATCGGTCATTCCACAGTCTCGCCTTATGTGCTGAGTCATCGATCTCAACCAAACACATTCGCGGCTAGCTTCATGAATCGCCAAAATCTCTGCGTGGTTTGATGAAGTGGCCGTGAGTGTCTGCTTCATGGATCTCCATGAAATTGCTGTTCCTCCATGAGTGAACACATATCCTGTCTGAGATCGTCCATTGTGTGGATCCGATAAGTAACCTGCATCAGCAAAACCAACCAAACCTTCATTGTTAAGGTTAGTGAAAAATAGACCCATATCTTTCGTTCCTTGTAGGTAACGAAGTATATGTTTAATCCCGTTCCAGTGCCTTTGGGTCGGACAAGAACTAAATCTTGATAGGAGGTTCACGGCAAAACAAATATCTGGTCTAGTATGACTAGCCAAGTATAACAACGCTCCTATGGCACTTAGATATGGCATTTCGGGACCAAGGACTTCTTCATCGTCCTTCTTTGGACCAAATGGATCACTGTCCAATCCGAGGCTTCTCACCACCATTGGGCTGGTCAATGGGTGGGCCTGGTCCATATTAAATCTCTTGAGTATCCTTTCTGTATATGCCATTTGATGCACAAGGATTCCATCATTAATATACTCAAGCTGTATTCCCAAACAGAACTTAGTCTTTCCTAAGTCTTTCATTTCAAACTCGGCCTTTAAATATTCAACTGTTTGGGCGATTTCTCCAGGGGTGCCGAGGATGTTCAAATCATCCACGTATACTGCTATAATCACAAATCCTTTGTTTGCAAACTTCTTTATAAAGATACACGGACTAATGGGATCATTCTTGTACCCGGACTTTACTAAGTATTCACTTAACCGGTTGTACCACATACGCCCACTTTGCTTTAGTCCGTATAAGGATTTGTTCAGCCTAATGCAGTGTTCTTCTCGAGAACTTTTCTTATCTTTGAGCTCAATACCCTCTGGCAATCTCATATAAATTTCATTATCCAGTGGACCATATAAATACGCGGTTACAACATCCATTAACCGTAAATCCAATTTTTCTCTTATAGCCAGGCTTATCAGGAATCGGAATGTCGTTGCATCCACCACAGGGGAGTATGTCTCCTCATAATCGATTCCTGGTCTTTGTGAGAATCCTTGTGCAACAAGCCGTGCTTTGTGCCTAACGATTTCGCCTAATTCGTTTCTCTTCCTCACAAAGACCCATTTATGTCCAACTGGTTTAATGTCATGAGGTGTCCGAATTATGGGACCAAAAACCTCTCTCTTCTTTAAAGAGTTTAACTCCACGTTTATAGCGTCTTTCCAGTTAATCCAATCTGGTCGCTGAGTGCACTCATATATTGACGTGGGTTCTAGATCCTCGTTCATTACTTCAAGTGCTACATTGCATGCAAATACATTATCAATGTCGACATCTTTTCTGTTCCATTGGATTCCAGACGAGACATAATTGATCGCGATCTCTGTATTATCAGGAACTTCAGGCCCTTGCTGCTTGGCGTCCCAAGCAACATTTTCTGGCACCTTAGGTTCATTTATGTCTGGAATATCCACTATCTCCTCGGTCTGAATCTCAGCACCTTTCTTTAATTTCCGAGGAGTCTTATCTTTGGAACCAATAGGTCTTCCACGTTTCAAACGTGGCCTAGACTCTGTAGCCACTTGCGGTCCATCCTGGACATCAATTCGTATAGGTGCATTCACGGCTGGTATATACGATTTAGTTACCCTCTTTGGGTCTGCAAAGGAATCTGGCAATTGTATAGCTAACTTTTGCAAATGTATTATCTTTTGGACTTCTAAGTCACTCTCTTTAGTTCGAGGATCTTGCCAATTTAAGGATGTTTGATTCCATGCAATTTCTTTCATCAGCCGGTTTTCTCCACCTAATGTTGGAAAAACGGATTCGTCAAAATGACAGTCCGCGTATCTGGCCTTAAATAAATCTCCGGTGGTTGGCTCAAGATACTTTATGATCGTGGGTGAATCATATCCAACATATATCCCCATCCTCCTTTGAGGTCCCATCTTAGTTCTCTGTGGTGGTGCAATAGGCACATAGACTGAACATCCAAATGTCTTTAGATGGGAGATGTCTGGCTCTTTTCCCGTTATTAATTGGGATGGGGAATACTTATGATCACTAGATGGCCTGATACGGATTAGTTCAGCAGCGTGTAAGACAGCATGTCCCCAAGCGGATACAGGGAGCTTTGACCTCATGAGTAATGGTCTAGCTATCAGCTGTATGCGTTTTATAAATGACTCGGCCAAGCCGTTCTGTGTATGTACATGTGCCACGGAGTATTCAACACTTACCCCCATGGACATACAATAGTCATTAAACGCTTGGGAAGTAAATTCACCAGCATTATCCATTCGTATGGTCTTTAAAGGAAAGTCTGGAAAGTGAGCCCTTAGGCGTATTATCTGAGCAAGGAGTCTTGCAAATGCCATATTCCGTGATGACAATAAGCATACATGTGACCATCTTGTAGATGCGTCAATGAGGACCATAAAATATCGGAATGTCCCACAAGGTGGGTGTATTGGTCCGCATATGTCTCCTTGAATTCTTTCCAGGAAATTTATTGTTTCCTTAGTCACTTTCACTGGTGATGGCCTTACAATGAGTTTCCCTTGTGAACATGAGGCACAAGTAAGATTCTTTGGGATTACTCTCCTTTCTTTCAAGGCGTGCCCATAAGTATTGGCTATCAATTTTCGCATCATATTCGACCCGGGATGTCCCAGCCGGTCGTGCCATAGGTTGAACCTATCCGTAAACTCTTGGTTTGCGGTGGCATTGGCCTCAATCATATTGACCTTAGTGCAATATAAGCCGGTAGCTATAGCAGGTATAGTCTCTAGGACTTTCTTTTGGCCTTGGACGATTTCAATTATTTGGAGGAACTCTCGGTTTCCTTCGTCCATTGTTTCAACATGAAGACCATTCATTCGAATGTCTTTAAAGCTCAATAGGCTTCTCTTTGAGCTGGGGGAAAACAATGCATCCGCAATCTCTAGATGCGTCCCCTTAGGCAATAGGACATTGGCCTGGCCGTAGCCTTCTATTAGGCCGGCCATGCCTGCTATAGTATTTATATTGGCCTTTTTCAATGTAAGATTTATGAAATATCTCTTGTCCTTTAAAATCGTGTGGCTTGACCCACTATCCACCACGAATTCATCCATGTTGCCTTTCCTTTTAAAAACAAGAATTATGTCTTAAAAGCCATTAATTATTAATTAAGCAAATCCAAACAAATCCAAAGACATAAATCCAAATGAAAACAAAACATGAATGCAATACAATTTTAATGCCTATTTTAAACAATCTGATGTCTCCATGAGATCATCCATAAGGTCATCACGTTCATGATCGAAGTCGCCTTCCTTATCATGCTGGATCATGTGGGCTTCTGGATTCTTCCCTTTAACACTCTCTTGATAAAGTTCCACAAGGTGTTTGGGAGTCCTACATGTCTTGGCCCAATGATTGTCCATCCCACATCGATGGCAAACAGACTTAGTCGGGCCGGACTGGTGTCCGGTTTGGTTCCCGTGGCCACGCCCTCGGCCACGGCCTTGACCGCGGTTAAAATCAGATCCGCGGCCATTCCCTCGACCATATGGGTGGTAGCGACCACGCCCTTGTCTCTTTCCACGTCCACGGCCATTATACTTTTGGTATCTCTGGACATGGTTTGCCTCGGTTTCCATCTTAGTGTCCTCGGCCACGTGGGCTTCAGGAAGTGGGGTTGATCCAGGAGGTCTCATCTCGCTGTTTCTCATCAGCAATTCATTGTTCTGCTCCGCAAGCAATAAACAAGAGATCAAACTTGCATAGGTCGTGAAGCCTTTCTCACGATACTGTTGCTGTAGCAACACGTTGCTTGAGTGGAAGGTCGAGAAGGTCTTTTCAAGCATATCCTTCTCTGTCACAATCTCGCCACATAGCTTCAATTTTGAAACTATCTTAAATAGGGCCGAGTTGTATTCATCCACGGACTTAAAGTCCAGGAGCCTTAAGTTAAGCCAATCATATTTGGCCTTAGGCAGTATAACCATCTTCTGATGATCATATCTCGCCTTTAACTCCTTCCAGAGATCAAGAGGATCCTCAAGCGTCAAGTATTGATCTTTGAGACTCTCAACGAGATGGTGGCGTATGATTAAAATCGCCTTATACCTATTTCTCTCGGATTCGTTATTTGCATCATTAATGCATTCACCGAGCCCTTTTGATTTCAGCATGATCTTTGCATCTAAAGCCCATTGCAAGTAATTATCTCCTGAGAGATTAAGGGCTGCGAAGTCCAAATTATTGACTTTCGCCATCTGAGATCAAGCATCGGTTTTTCTCTTAGGATTTTTAGGGTTTCTTTCAACCGCTTTTATTTTATGCACATATCATGCGATTTTAATTCAAGCAAGTTTCCAATTTTAATCCTAACATGTAATTCTAGGTGATAAAAGTAAACAGGAAATTTTCCAAATTCAAATAAGGCAATTTCCAATTTGCGATTTCTATGTGGTCAAACAAAAAGGAAATTTTCCAAATTCAATCCTAACAAGGAATATCTATGATTTTCGGTTTTGGCCAACAAAATTTTAATGGTCCGATTTTTATCATGCAATTCCTAGTTCAATTAGGATTTGACCAAGCAATAGATCAAACAACCAAATTTGATTTTAATTAAAGCATGCGATTATAGATTAGGGTTTTCAAGCAACCATGCGATTTCAAACAAATAGGATTTTAGGGTTTGATATTATCATGCAAAAGTTCAAGTTCGATTTAGGCCAAACAATCAATCAATCAATTTACAAGCAAATCCGATTTTAGGGTTTTATCTTTTCTTAGGTTCAATTCGATTTTAGGTTCTTAAGAGATCAAACAAGTGGAACAATCAAAATCGGTTTTTAGGGTTTGATATACATTAGGTCCGATTTCGATTTTATGGTGTTCTTGAGTTTTAGGGTTTTGATTATACCTTTGATCCTTCTTTTGGGTTGGCTGGAAAAGAACCGGGAGCTAAAGACTTCGGAAAACACTTAGGATCGGATCGCACATCTCCGGCGTAGAACGGCGACGGACGGCGGCTGCGGACGGCGGCTACTTAGGGTTTATCAGAGAAAGCTCGGGCTGATAACGTGTTATGAATCGAATGATTTGTGTTGTATTATTATGAGGACCAAAGGTCTCTTTATATAGTAATTACATAAAGGATAGAAAAGGAAATAGTACTTTTCCTACTTCTACAAGGAAAAGGAAAACATCTACTAATCATAATGAACTTAGGAAAACGTGGCCGCCTATGATCCAATGGGCTGGGCCGTGGTCTAATGCAATGGGCCGGTTATGGAGATCCAAACCTCAATGGATTATAACACTCCCCCTTGATTGACATAACCGGTTGTGATGATGGGATCATAGTAATACGCTTGGGGATGCTGCCTCATTAAAACCTTTCTAAGGAAAACCCAGTGGGACAAAACCTTAGCGAGGAAAAAGAGTACAGCACGCATTACTCCCCCTGAAAAGATCATCACTCTAAGTCCCTTAATCGGCGCATGCCGATCTGATGCATTAGCTTCTTCAATGTGGAGGTTGGAAGCGACTTAGTGAATAGGTCGGCTGAGTTGTCGCTGGAACGGACTTGGAGCACTTTGAGTTCACCGGCCTTCTGTAGGTCGTGAGTGAAAAAGAACTTTGGTAAGATGTGCTTCGTCCGATCTCCTTTGATGTATCCATCCTTCAACTGAGCTATGCATGCGGCATTGTCCTCGTACATGCTGGTCGGTTCTTCTTTCCCTTCTATCATCCCACAATCTCGTCTAATGTGTTGAGTCATTGACCTCAACCAAACACATTCTCGGCTGGCCTCATGGATCGCCAATATTTCCGCGTGATTGGACGATGTAGCCGTGAGTGTCTGCTTCATGGACCTCCACGAAATGGCTGTTCCATCGTGAGTGAAGACATATCCCGTCTGGGATCGACCGTTGTGCGGATCCGAAAGGTAACCTGCATCAGCAAAACCAACTAAACCTTCATTGTTAAGGTTAGTGTAAAATAGACCCATATCTTTCGTCCCTTTCAGGTAACGAAGTATGTGTTTGATCCCACTCCAGTGCCTTTGGGTCGGACAAGAACTGAATCTTGAAAGGAGGTTCACGGCAAAGCAAATGTCCGGCCTAGTGTGACTAGCCAAGTACATTAACGCTCCTATGGCACTGAGATATGGCACTTCGGGACCAAGGATTTCTTCATCCTTCTTCTTTGGACCGAATGGATCACTGTCCAGACTAAGGCTTCTCACCATCATTGGGCTACTCAGTGGGTGAGCCTGGTCCATATTAAAACGCTTGAGTACCTTTTCTGTATATGCCATTTGATGCACAAGGATTCCATTATTGACGTACTCAAGTTGTATTCCCAAACAGAACTTAGTCTTTCCTAAGTCTTTCATTTCGAATTCCTTCTTTAGGTATTCAACCGTTTGGGATATTTCCTCAGAGGTTCCTAGGATGTTCAGGTCGTCTACATACACCGCGATGATTACGAATCCCTTGTCAAATTTCTTTATAAATATGCATGGACTTATGGGATCGTTTTTATAGCCCTCTTTCACTAAGTACTCGCTTAGTCTATTATACCACATGCGACCTGATTGTTTTAATCCATAGAGCGATTTATTCAGCTTAATACAATGCTGGTCTCGAGAACTTCTTTTATCTTTCAGCTCTATTCCCTCTGGGACTTTCATATAAATTTCGTTATCCAGTGGACCATATAAGTATGCGGTTACAACATCCATTAACCGCAAATCCAATTTCTCTCTTATGGCCAGACTTATCAGGAATCTAAAAGTCGTTGCATCCACCACAGGGGAGTATGTCTCCTCATAATCGATTCCTGGCCTTTGTGAGAATCCTTGTGCCACAAGCCGTGCTTTGTGTCTAACGATTTCACCTTGTTCGTTTCTCTTCCTCACAAAGACCCATTTATGTCCAACTGGTATAACATCACGAGGTGTCCGAATTATGGGACCAAAAACCTCTCTCTTCTTTAAAGAGTTTAACTCCACGTTTATAGCTTCTTTCCATTTATGCCAGTCTAATCGACGAGTGCACTCTAAAATGGACGTGGGTTCTAGATCCTCATTCATGAGCTCAAGTGCTACATTGCATGCAAATATTTCATCAATGTCGACATTCTTTCTGTTCCATTGGATTCCAGACGAGACATAATTGATCGCGATCTCTTTGTTATCAGGAACTTCAGGCCCATGAAGCTTGGCGTCCCAAGCAACATTTTCCGGCACCTTAGGTTCATTTATGTCTGGAACGTCCACTATCTCCTCGGTCTGAATTTCAGCACCTTTCTTTAATTTCCGAGGAGTCTTATCTTTGGAACCAATTGGTCTTCCACGTTTCAATCGTGGTTTAGACTCAGTAGCCGCTTGACTCGGTCCTTCTTGGACATCAATACGAATTGGTGCATTCACGGCTGGTATATATGATTTCGTTACCCTCTTTGGGTCTGCAAAGGAATCTGGCAATTGTATAGCTAGCTTTTGCAAATGTATTATCTTTTGGACCTCTAAATCACTTTCACGAGTCCGGGGATCTTGCCATTTTAAGGATGTTTGATTCCATGCAATTTCTTTTACCAGCCGGTTTCCATCACCTAATGTTGGAAAAACGGATTCGTCAAAATGACAATCCGCGTACCTGGCCTTAAATAAATCTCCGGTGGTCGGCTCAAGGTACTTTATGATCGTGGGTGAATCATATCCAACATATATCCCCATCCTCCTTTGAGGTCCCATCTTAGTCCTCTGTGGTGGTGCAATCGGCACATAAACTGAGCAACCGAATATCTTAAGATGGGAAATGTCTGGCTCTTGTCCCGATAATAATTGGGATGGGGAATATTTATGGTCACTAGATGGCCTGATGCGAATTAGTTCGGCAGCGTGTAAGACAGCATGTCCCCAAGCGGATACAGGAAGCTTTGACCTCATGAGTAATGGTCTAGCAATCAACTGTATGCGTTTTATAAATGACTCGGCCAAGCCGTTTTGTGTATGTACATGTGCCACGGAGTATTCAACACTTACCCCCATGGACATACAATAGTCATTAAACGCTTGGGAAGTAAATTCACCAGCATTATCCATTCGTATGGTCTTTAAAGGAAAGTCTGGAAAGTGAGCCCTTAGGCGTATTATCTGAGCAAGGAGTCTTGCAAATGCCATATTCCGTGATGACAATAAGCATACATGTGACCATCTTGTAGATGCGTCAATGAGGACCATAAAATATCGGAATGTCCCACAAGGTGGGTGTATTGGTCCGCATATATCTCCTTGAATTCTTTCCAGAAAGTTTATTGTTTCCTTAGTCACTTTTACTGGTGATGGCCTTACAATCAATTTCCCTTGTGAACACGAGGTACACATTATATTCTTGGGGATTACTCTCCTTTCTTTCAAGGCGTGCCCATTAGTATTGGCAATCAATTTCCGCATCATACTTGACCCGGGATGTCCCAGACGGTCGTGCCATAAAGTATACATATCCGTAAAGGCTTTATTTACGGCGGCATTGGCTTCTATCATACTGACCTTAGTACAGTAAATGCCAGTGGCTATAGCAGGTATAGTCTCTAAGACTTCTTTCTTTTGGCCTTGGGCGTTTTTAACTATCTGAAGAAATTCTCTGTTTCCTCCGCCCATTGTTTCCACATGATAACCATTCAGACGAATGTCCTTAAAACTCAATAAATTTCGATTTGAGCTAGGTGAAAACAATGCATCTGAGATTTCTAGATGCGTGCCTTTAGGCATTAAAATATTGGCCTGGCCGTGGCCTTCTATTAGGCTGGCTGGTCCTGCTATAGTACTTATGTTTGCCCTTTTAAGTATAAGGTTTATGAAGTATCTTTTATCCTTTAGAATCGTGTGGCTTGACCCACTATCCACCACGAACTCATCCATACTTCATAAAACAATAATTATGTCTTAAAATAAAAACTGAAATCATTCAATAAAATCAAATAATAAAATCCAAAGACATAAATCCAAAGCACAGCAAACATAAAAGCAACAAAGCAAATAGAACTCAAAGTCTAAACTATTTCAAACAATCGGAAGTCTCATGTTCAATGAGATCATCTTTATTGGCGTCAAAATGATCATTCCTTTCATGATCAAAATCGCCTTCATCATCATGCTCATGCTGGATCATATTGGCCTCGGGATTCTTCCCTTTCACACTCTCTTTATAGAGTTCGACGAGGTGTTTGGGAGTCCGGCATGTCTTGGCCCAATGGTTATCCATCCCACAACGATAGCAAATAGACTTGGTCGGGTTGGGCTGATGTCCGGTTGGGTTACCGTAGCCACGACCTCGGCCACGACCCCGACCGCGGTTAGAATTAGATCCGCGGCCGTTCCCACGACCATAAGGCTGGTGGCGACCACGCCCTTGTCTCTTCCCACGTCCATGACCATAATCCTTTTGGTATCTATGGACGTGGTTTGCCTCGGTTTCTTTCTTTGTTTCTGCGGCCACGTTGGCTTCAGGTAGTGGGGCGGTTCCAGCTGGTCTCATCTCGCTGTTGGCCAGAACAAGGCTATTGTTTTGTTCTGCAAGCAACAGGCATGCGATCAGATCTGAGTAAGTCGCGAAGCCTCTCTCGCGATATTGTTGCTGTAGCAACACATTACTCGAATGGAAGGTGGAGAAGGTCTTTTCCAACATATCCTTCTCAGTAATGGTCTCGCCACATAGTTTCAGCTTTGAAACTATCTTGAACAAAGTCGAGTTGTATTCCTCTACGGATTTAAAATCCATGAACCTTAGGTTCAGCCAATCGAATCTGGCTTTCGGCAATACAACCGTCCTCTGATGGGCGTACCTCTTATTCAATTCCTTCCACAGATCCAATGGATCTTCAATTGTAAGATACTGATCCTTGAGACTTTCAGCAAGGTGGTGGCGTATAATGAGGATCGCCTTGTATCTGTATCTCACGGATTCATTGTTTCCGTCGACGATACATTCACCAATCCCTTTTGAGTTGAGCATGATCTTTGTGTCAAGTGCCCACTTTAAGTAGTTGTCTCCAGAGAGATCGAGGGCTGCATAGTCTAGGTTGGCGACTCTAGACATCTGAAAATATGCACCAATTTTCTCTTAGGGCATTTAATAAAATCAAGGCCTTAGAATGATGGCCGATTTATATACATCCGATTTTAGACTTCAAGTAATTAATCATGCAAGCAAATTCAAGCAAGCAATCATATAATCCGATTTTATTCTATACTTATATCAGATTTTAATTAACTTATTCTATATGTAAGATTAATCCTAAAACAATTATAATTAAACACTAAAGGATAATCATGCAAAAAGGAAATTCTTAAACTTTCCTATTTTGATTAGGATTAGGGTTTTTATGAAATCCGATTTTAATCTTTCCTATTCTCTTAGGGTTTCGGTTTCATGCAACTAGAACAATCAATCTAACACTCCTAAAACGCAAAGCTAAAACCTGATTTTAATTTTCTTTACTTATGCGGTTTTAACTAAGCAAGTAAACAATCCTTTACATGAATCGGTTTTAGGGTTTGAGTAAGATTAATGTTCAATTCGATTATGGTGAATGATTCTATCATGCGGTTTCTAAACATCAAATAAACAAGCTAAACAATATGTTTAAAACACGCAAACAAGTTAATCAAGTAAACCGTATTTTAGGGTTTGATATATGTTCAAGTAGGTTTCGGTTTTAAGGTTCTAAAGAGATCAAACAAGTTTAAACAATCAAACCGAATTTTATGTCTTATCTTTAGCTTAGATTCAATGCAATTCAAGTTCTCAAAAGATCAAGCAAGTTTATAAGATAATCGGTTTTTAGGGTTTATGTTTATTAAGGTTGAATTCGATTTTATTTTGTTCTTAGACTTAGGGTTTTACCTTGATCTTCTTTTGGGGTTGAATGGTATGAACCGGGAGCTACAGACCACGGTAAAACTTTGCTCGGATTGCTCGCGGCTACTCGTCGGGTCAGCTACACGGAACTCGCGGCTGCTAGGGTTCGCGCGGCTGGATCGGCTACTCGTCGTCGAGCTGCTGCCGTATGAGGATCACGCGGCTACTCGGGATCGTCGGGTGAAGGACGCGCGACTACTCGGGAAACGCCGGGTGAAGGACTCGCGGCTAGGGTTTCTCCGGGTAAGGGAAACGCGCGGCTAGGGAGATCGAGCGGCTGCGGTTTTTCTCGGTGGCTAGGGTTTAGGGATTTTTCGGTGGCTAGGGTTTAGAGCAAGCTCGTGCTGATAACGTGTTGTAAAAGTAATGTAAATTGTGTTGTATTATTATGACCAAGAGGTCTCTTTATATAAGGATTACATAAGGGTAGAAAAGGAAACATCCTTTTCCTACATGAATAAGGAAAACATCTAATAGACCGTCTAAGGTATTGGGCCTTCACGCCAATGTCTTGATGGGCCGGTTATGGAGATCGAACCTCTATGATTTATAACACTCCCCCTTGATTGACATAACCGGGTCGTGATGAATGGATCATAGTAATACGCTTGGGGATGCTGCCTCATTAAAACCTTACCAAGGAAAACCCAGTGGGACAAAACCTTAGTGAAGGAAAAAGAGTACAGCACGTATTACTCCCCCTTGTTTTAGGCATCACTGAAGGTCTCTTAGTCGGCGCATGCCGATCTGATACATGAGCTTCTTGAGCGTGGAGGTTGGAAGCGACTTGGTGAATAGGTCGGCTGAGTTGTCACAGGAACGTACTTGAAGCACTTTGATTTCTCCGGTCTTCTGTAGATCGTGAGTAAAGAAAAACTTCGGTAAGATGTGCTTCGTCCTGTCTCCTTTGATGTATCCATCCTTCAGTTGAGCAATGCATGCGGCATTGTCCTCGTAGAGTACGGTTGGCTCTTCCTTCTCATCGGTCATTCCACAGTCTCGCCTTATGTGCTGAGTCATCGATCTCAACCAAACACATTCGCGGCTAGCTTCATGAATCGCCAAAATCTCTGCGTGGTTTGATGAAGTGGCCGTGAGTGTCTGCTTCATGGATCTCCATGAAATTGCTGTTCCTCCATGAGTGAACACATATCCTGTCTGAGATCGTCCATTGTGTGGATCCGATAAGTAACCTGCATCAGCAAAACCAACCAAACCTTCATTGTTAAGGTTAGTGAAAAATAGACCCATATCTTTCGTTCCTTGTAGGTAACGAAGTATATGTTTAATCCCGTTCCAGTGCCTTTGGGTCGGACAAGAACTAAATCTTGATAGGAGGTTCACGGCAAAACAAATATCTGGTCTAGTATGACTAGCCAAGTATAACAACGCTCCTATGGCACTTAGATATGGCATTTCGGGACCAAGGACTTCTTCATCGTCCTTCTTTGGACCAAATGGATCACTGTCCAATCCGAGGCTTCTCACCACCATTGGGCTGGTCAATGGGTGGGCCTGGTCCATATTAAATCTCTTGAGTATCCTTTCTGTATATGCCATTTGATGCACAAGGATTCCATCATTAATATACTCAAGCTGTATTCCCAAACAGAACTTAGTCTTTCCTAAGTCTTTCATTTCAAACTCGGCCTTTAAATATTCAACTGTTTGGGCGATTTCTCCAGGGGTGCCGAGGATGTTCAAATCATCCACGTATACTGCTATAATCACAAATCCTTTGTTTGCAAACTTCTTTATAAAGATACACGGACTAATGGGATCATTCTTGTACCCGGACTTTACTAAGTATTCACTTAACCGGTTGTACCACATACGCCCACTTTGCTTTAGTCCGTATAAGGATTTGTTCAGCCTAATGCAGTGTTCTTCTCGAGAACTTTTCTTATCTTTGAGCTCAATACCCTCTGGCAATCTCATATAAATTTCATTATCCAGTGGACCATATAAATACGCGGTTACAACATCCATTAACCGTAAATCCAATTTTTCTCTTATAGCCAGGCTTATCAGGAATCGGAATGTCGTTGCATCCACCACAGGGGAGTATGTCTCCTCATAATCGATTCCTGGTCTTTGTGAGAATCCTTGTGCAACAAGCCGTGCTTTGTGCCTAACGATTTCGCCTAATTCGTTTCTCTTCCTCACAAAGACCCATTTATGTCCAACTGGTTTAATGTCATGAGGTGTCCGAATTATGGGACCAAAAACCTCTCTCTTCTTTAAAGAGTTTAACTCCACGTTTATAGCGTCTTTCCAGTTAATCCAATCTGGTCGCTGAGTGCACTCATATATTGACGTGGGTTCTAGATCCTCGTTCATTACTTCAAGTGCTACATTGCATGCAAATACATTATCAATGTCGACATCTTTTCTGTTCCATTGGATTCCAGACGAGACATAATTGATCGCGATCTCTGTATTATCAGGAACTTCAGGCCCTTGCTGCTTGGCGTCCCAAGCAACATTTTCTGGCACCTTAGGTTCATTTATGTCTGGAATATCCACTATCTCCTCGGTCTGAATCTCAGCACCTTTCTTTAATTTCCGAGGAGTCTTATCTTTGGAACCAATAGGTCTTCCACGTTTCAAACGTGGCCTAGACTCTGTAGCCACTTGCGGTCCATCCTGGACATCAATTCGTATAGGTGCATTCACGGCTGGTATATACGATTTAGTTACCCTCTTTGGGTCTGCAAAGGAATCTGGCAATTGTATAGCTAACTTTTGCAAATGTATTATCTTTTGGACTTCTAAGTCACTCTCTTTAGTTCGAGGATCTTGCCAATTTAAGGATGTTTGATTCCATGCAATTTCTTTCATCAGCCGGTTTTCTCCACCTAATGTTGGAAAAACGGATTCGTCAAAATGACAGTCCGCGTATCTGGCCTTAAATAAATCTCCGGTGGTTGGCTCAAGATACTTTATGATCGTGGGTGAATCATATCCAACATATATCCCCATCCTCCTTTGAGGTCCCATCTTAGTTCTCTGTGGTGGTGCAATAGGCACATAGACTGAACATCCAAATGTCTTTAGATGGGAGATGTCTGGCTCTTTTCCCGTTATTAATTGGGATGGGGAATACTTATGATCACTAGATGGCCTGATACGGATTAGTTCAGCAGCGTGTAAGACAGCATGTCCCCAAGCGGATACAGGGAGCTTTGACCTCATGAGTAATGGTCTAGCTATCAGCTGTATGCGTTTTATAAATGACTCGGCCAAGCCGTTCTGTGTATGTACATGTGCCACGGAGTATTCAACACTTACCCCCATGGACATACAATAGTCATTAAACGCTTGGGAAGTAAATTCACCAGCATTATCCATTCGTATGGTCTTTAAAGGAAAGTCTGGAAAGTGAGCCCTTAGGCGTATTATCTGAGCAAGGAGTCTTGCAAATGCCATATTCCGTGATGACAATAAGCATACATGTGACCATCTTGTAGATGCGTCAATGAGGACCATAAAATATCGGAATGTCCCACAAGGTGGGTGTATTGGTCCGCATATGTCTCCTTGAATTCTTTCCAGGAAATTTATTGTTTCCTTAGTCACTTTCACTGGTGATGGCCTTACAATGAGTTTCCCTTGTGAACATGAGGCACAAGTAAGATTCTTTGGGATTACTCTCCTTTCTTTCAAGGCGTGCCCATAAGTATTGGCTATCAATTTTCGCATCATATTCGACCCGGGATGTCCCAGCCGGTCGTGCCATAGGTTGAACCTATCCGTAAACTCTTGGTTTGCGGTGGCATTGGCCTCAATCATATTGACCTTAGTGCAATATAAGCCGGTAGCTATAGCAGGTATAGTCTCTAGGACTTTCTTTTGGCCTTGGACGATTTCAATTATTTGGAGGAACTCTCGGTTTCCTTCGTCCATTGTTTCAACATGAAGACCATTCATTCGAATGTCTTTAAAGCTCAATAGGCTTCTCTTTGAGCTGGGGGAAAACAATGCATCCGCAATCTCTAGATGCGTCCCCTTAGGCAATAGGACATTGGCCTGGCCGTAGCCTTCTATTAGGCCGGCCATGCCTGCTATAGTATTTATATTGGCCTTTTTCAATGTAAGATTTATGAAATATCTCTTGTCCTTTAAAATCGTGTGGCTTGACCCACTATCCACCACGAATTCATCCATGTTGCCTTTCCTTTTAAAAACAAGAATTATGTCTTAAAAGCCATTAATTATTAATTAAGCAAATCCAAACAAATCCAAAGACATAAATCCAAATGAAAACAAAACATGAATGCAATACAATTTTAATGCCTATTTTAAACAATCTGATGTCTCCATGAGATCATCCATAAGGTCATCACGTTCATGATCGAAGTCGCCTTCCTTATCATGCTGGATCATGTGGGCTTCTGGATTCTTCCCTTTAACACTCTCTTGATAAAGTTCCACAAGGTGTTTGGGAGTCCTACATGTCTTGGCCCAATGATTGTCCATCCCACATCGATGGCAAACAGACTTAGTCGGGCCGGACTGGTGTCCGGTTTGGTTCCCGTGGCCACGCCCTCGGCCACGGCCTTGACCGCGGTTAAAATCAGATCCGCGGCCATTCCCTCGACCATATGGGTGGTAGCGACCACGCCCTTGTCTCTTTCCACGTCCACGGCCATTATACTTTTGGTATCTCTGGACATGGTTTGCCTCGGTTTCCATCTTAGTGTCCTCGGCCACGTGGGCTTCAGGAAGTGGGGTTGATCCAGGAGGTCTCATCTCGCTGTTTCTCATCAGCAATTCATTGTTCTGCTCCGCAAGCAATAAACAAGAGATCAAACTTGCATAGGTCGTGAAGCCTTTCTCACGATACTGTTGCTGTAGCAACACGTTGCTTGAGTGGAAGGTCGAGAAGGTCTTTTCAAGCATATCCTTCTCTGTCACAATCTCGCCACATAGCTTCAATTTTGAAACTATCTTAAATAGGGCCGAGTTGTATTCATCCACGGACTTAAAGTCCAGGAGCCTTAAGTTAAGCCAATCATATTTGGCCTTAGGCAGTATAACCATCTTCTGATGATCATATCTCGCCTTTAACTCCTTCCAGAGATCAAGAGGATCCTCAAGCGTCAAGTATTGATCTTTGAGACTCTCAACGAGATGGTGGCGTATGATTAAAATCGCCTTATACCTATTTCTCTCGGATTCGTTATTTGCATCATTAATGCATTCACCGAGCCCTTTTGATTTCAGCATGATCTTTGCATCTAAAGCCCATTGCAAGTAATTATCTCCTGAGAGATTAAGGGCTGCGAAGTCCAAATTATTGACTTTCGCCATCTGAGATCAAGCATCGGTTTTTCTCTTAGGATTTTTAGGGTTTCTTTCAACCGCTTTTATTTTATGCACATATCATGCGATTTTAATTCAAGCAAGTTTCCAATTTTAATCCTAACATGTAATTCTAGGTGATAAAAGTAAACAGGAAATTTTCCAAATTCAAATAAGGCAATTTCCAATTTGCGATTTCTATGTGGTCAAACAAAAAGGAAATTTTCCAAATTCAATCCTAACAAGGAATATCTATGATTTTCGGTTTTGGCCAACAAAATTTTAATGGTCCGATTTTTATCATGCAATTCCTAGTTCAATTAGGATTTGACCAAGCAATAGATCAAACAACCAAATTTGATTTTAATTAAAGCATGCGATTATAGATTAGGGTTTTCAAGCAACCATGCGATTTCAAACAAATAGGATTTTAGGGTTTGATATTATCATGCAAAAGTTCAAGTTCGATTTAGGCCAAACAATCAATCAATCAATTTACAAGCAAATCCGATTTTAGGGTTTTATCTTTTCTTAGGTTCAATTCGATTTTAGGTTCTTAAGAGATCAAACAAGTGGAACAATCAAAATCGGTTTTTAGGGTTTGATATACATTAGGTCCGATTTCGATTTTATGGTGTTCTTGAGTTTTAGGGTTTTGATTATACCTTTGATCCTTCTTTTGGGTTGGCTGGAAAAGAACCGGGAGCTAAAGACTTCGGAAAACACTTAGGATCGGATCGCACATCTCCGGCGTAGAACGGCGACGGACGGCGGCTGCGGACGGCGGCTACTTAGGGTTTATCAGAGAAAGCTCGGGCTGATAACGTGTTATGAATCGAATGATTTGTGTTGTATTATTATGAGGACCAAAGGTCTCTTTATATAGTAATTACATAAAGGATAGAAAAGGAAATAGTACTTTTCCTACTTCTACAAGGAAAAGGAAAACATCTACTAATCATAATGAACTTAGGAAAACGTGGCCGCCTATGATCCAATGGGCTGGGCCGTGGTCTAATGCAATGGGCCGGTTATGGAGATCCAAACCTCAATGGATTATAACACTCCCCCTTGATTGACATAACCGGTTGTGATGATGGGATCATAGTAATACGCTTGGGGATGCTGCCTCATTAAAACCTTTCTAAGGAAAACCCAGTGGGACAAAACCTTAGCGAGGAAAAAGAGTACAGCACGCATTACTCCCCCTGAAAAGATCATCACTCTAAGTCCCTTAATCGGCGCATGCCGATCTGATGCATTAGCTTCTTCAATGTGGAGGTTGGAAGCGACTTAGTGAATAGGTCGGCTGAGTTGTCGCTGGAACGGACTTGGAGCACTTTGAGTTCACCGGCCTTCTGTAGGTCGTGAGTGAAAAAGAACTTTGGTAAGATGTGCTTCGTCCGATCTCCTTTGATGTATCCATCCTTCAACTGAGCTATGCATGCGGCATTGTCCTCGTACATGCTGGTCGGTTCTTCTTTCCCTTCTATCATCCCACAATCTCGTCTAATGTGTTGAGTCATTGACCTCAACCAAACACATTCTCGGCTGGCCTCATGGATCGCCAATATTTCCGCGTGATTGGACGATGTAGCCGTGAGTGTCTGCTTCATGGACCTCCACGAAATGGCTGTTCCATCGTGAGTGAAGACATATCCCGTCTGGGATCGACCGTTGTGCGGATCCGAAAGGTAACCTGCATCAGCAAAACCAACTAAACCTTCATTGTTAAGGTTAGTGTAAAATAGACCCATATCTTTCGTCCCTTTCAGGTAACGAAGTATGTGTTTGATCCCACTCCAGTGCCTTTGGGTCGGACAAGAACTGAATCTTGAAAGGAGGTTCACGGCAAAGCAAATGTCCGGCCTAGTGTGACTAGCCAAGTACATTAACGCTCCTATGGCACTGAGATATGGCACTTCGGGACCAAGGATTTCTTCATCCTTCTTCTTTGGACCGAATGGATCACTGTCCAGACTAAGGCTTCTCACCATCATTGGGCTACTCAGTGGGTGAGCCTGGTCCATATTAAAACGCTTGAGTACCTTTTCTGTATATGCCATTTGATGCACAAGGATTCCATTATTGACGTACTCAAGTTGTATTCCCAAACAGAACTTAGTCTTTCCTAAGTCTTTCATTTCGAATTCCTTCTTTAGGTATTCAACCGTTTGGGATATTTCCTCAGAGGTTCCTAGGATGTTCAGGTCGTCTACATACACCGCGATGATTACGAATCCCTTGTCAAATTTCTTTATAAATATGCATGGACTTATGGGATCGTTTTTATAGCCCTCTTTCACTAAGTACTCGCTTAGTCTATTATACCACATGCGACCTGATTGTTTTAATCCATAGAGCGATTTATTCAGCTTAATACAATGCTGGTCTCGAGAACTTCTTTTATCTTTCAGCTCTATTCCCTCTGGGACTTTCATATAAATTTCGTTATCCAGTGGACCATATAAGTATGCGGTTACAACATCCATTAACCGCAAATCCAATTTCTCTCTTATGGCCAGACTTATCAGGAATCTAAAAGTCGTTGCATCCACCACAGGGGAGTATGTCTCCTCATAATCGATTCCTGGCCTTTGTGAGAATCCTTGTGCCACAAGCCGTGCTTTGTGTCTAACGATTTCACCTTGTTCGTTTCTCTTCCTCACAAAGACCCATTTATGTCCAACTGGTATAACATCACGAGGTGTCCGAATTATGGGACCAAAAACCTCTCTCTTCTTTAAAGAGTTTAACTCCACGTTTATAGCTTCTTTCCATTTATGCCAGTCTAATCGACGAGTGCACTCTAAAATGGACGTGGGTTCTAGATCCTCATTCATGAGCTCAAGTGCTACATTGCATGCAAATATTTCATCAATGTCGACATTCTTTCTGTTCCATTGGATTCCAGACGAGACATAATTGATCGCGATCTCTTTGTTATCAGGAACTTCAGGCCCATGAAGCTTGGCGTCCCAAGCAACATTTTCCGGCACCTTAGGTTCATTTATGTCTGGAACGTCCACTATCTCCTCGGTCTGAATTTCAGCACCTTTCTTTAATTTCCGAGGAGTCTTATCTTTGGAACCAATTGGTCTTCCACGTTTCAATCGTGGTTTAGACTCAGTAGCCGCTTGACTCGGTCCTTCTTGGACATCAATACGAATTGGTGCATTCACGGCTGGTATATATGATTTCGTTACCCTCTTTGGGTCTGCAAAGGAATCTGGCAATTGTATAGCTAGCTTTTGCAAATGTATTATCTTTTGGACCTCTAAATCACTTTCACGAGTCCGGGGATCTTGCCATTTTAAGGATGTTTGATTCCATGCAATTTCTTTTACCAGCCGGTTTCCATCACCTAATGTTGGAAAAACGGATTCGTCAAAATGACAATCCGCGTACCTGGCCTTAAATAAATCTCCGGTGGTCGGCTCAAGGTACTTTATGATCGTGGGTGAATCATATCCAACATATATCCCCATCCTCCTTTGAGGTCCCATCTTAGTCCTCTGTGGTGGTGCAATCGGCACATAAACTGAGCAACCGAATATCTTAAGATGGGAAATGTCTGGCTCTTGTCCCGATAATAATTGGGATGGGGAATATTTATGGTCACTAGATGGCCTGATGCGAATTAGTTCGGCAGCGTGTAAGACAGCATGTCCCCAAGCGGATACAGGAAGCTTTGACCTCATGAGTAATGGTCTAGCAATCAACTGTATGCGTTTTATAAATGACTCGGCCAAGCCGTTTTGTGTATGTACATGTGCCACGGAGTATTCAACACTTACCCCCATGGACATACAATAGTCATTAAACGCTTGGGAAGTAAATTCACCAGCATTATCCATTCGTATGGTCTTTAAAGGAAAGTCTGGAAAGTGAGCCCTTAGGCGTATTATCTGAGCAAGGAGTCTTGCAAATGCCATATTCCGTGATGACAATAAGCATACATGTGACCATCTTGTAGATGCGTCAATGAGGACCATAAAATATCGGAATGTCCCACAAGGTGGGTGTATTGGTCCGCATATATCTCCTTGAATTCTTTCCAGAAAGTTTATTGTTTCCTTAGTCACTTTTACTGGTGATGGCCTTACAATCAATTTCCCTTGTGAACACGAGGTACACATTATATTCTTGGGGATTACTCTCCTTTCTTTCAAGGCGTGCCCATTAGTATTGGCAATCAATTTCCGCATCATACTTGACCCGGGATGTCCCAGACGGTCGTGCCATAAAGTATACATATCCGTAAAGGCTTTATTTACGGCGGCATTGGCTTCTATCATACTGACCTTAGTACAGTAAATGCCAGTGGCTATAGCAGGTATAGTCTCTAAGACTTCTTTCTTTTGGCCTTGGGCGTTTTTAACTATCTGAAGAAATTCTCTGTTTCCTCCGCCCATTGTTTCCACATGATAACCATTCAGACGAATGTCCTTAAAACTCAATAAATTTCGATTTGAGCTAGGTGAAAACAATGCATCTGAGATTTCTAGATGCGTGCCTTTAGGCATTAAAATATTGGCCTGGCCGTGGCCTTCTATTAGGCTGGCTGGTCCTGCTATAGTACTTATGTTTGCCCTTTTAAGTATAAGGTTTATGAAGTATCTTTTATCCTTTAGAATCGTGTGGCTTGACCCACTATCCACCACGAACTCATCCATACTTCATAAAACAATAATTATGTCTTAAAATAAAAACTGAAATCATTCAATAAAATCAAATAATAAAATCCAAAGACATAAATCCAAAGCACAGCAAACATAAAAGCAACAAAGCAAATAGAACTCAAAGTCTAAACTATTTCAAACAATCGGAAGTCTCATGTTCAATGAGATCATCTTTATTGGCGTCAAAATGATCATTCCTTTCATGATCAAAATCGCCTTCATCATCATGCTCATGCTGGATCATATTGGCCTCGGGATTCTTCCCTTTCACACTCTCTTTATAGAGTTCGACGAGGTGTTTGGGAGTCCGGCATGTCTTGGCCCAATGGTTATCCATCCCACAACGATAGCAAATAGACTTGGTCGGGTTGGGCTGATGTCCGGTTGGGTTACCGTAGCCACGACCTCGGCCACGACCCCGACCGCGGTTAGAATTAGATCCGCGGCCGTTCCCACGACCATAAGGCTGGTGGCGACCACGCCCTTGTCTCTTCCCACGTCCATGACCATAATCCTTTTGGTATCTATGGACGTGGTTTGCCTCGGTTTCTTTCTTTGTTTCTGCGGCCACGTTGGCTTCAGGTAGTGGGGCGGTTCCAGCTGGTCTCATCTCGCTGTTGGCCAGAACAAGGCTATTGTTTTGTTCTGCAAGCAACAGGCATGCGATCAGATCTGAGTAAGTCGCGAAGCCTCTCTCGCGATATTGTTGCTGTAGCAACACATTACTCGAATGGAAGGTGGAGAAGGTCTTTTCCAACATATCCTTCTCAGTAATGGTCTCGCCACATAGTTTCAGCTTTGAAACTATCTTGAACAAAGTCGAGTTGTATTCCTCTACGGATTTAAAATCCATGAACCTTAGGTTCAGCCAATCGAATCTGGCTTTCGGCAATACAACCGTCCTCTGATGGGCGTACCTCTTATTCAATTCCTTCCACAGATCCAATGGATCTTCAATTGTAAGATACTGATCCTTGAGACTTTCAGCAAGGTGGTGGCGTATAATGAGGATCGCCTTGTATCTGTATCTCACGGATTCATTGTTTCCGTCGACGATACATTCACCAATCCCTTTTGAGTTGAGCATGATCTTTGTGTCAAGTGCCCACTTTAAGTAGTTGTCTCCAGAGAGATCGAGGGCTGCATAGTCTAGGTTGGCGACTCTAGACATCTGAAAATATGCACCAATTTTCTCTTAGGGCATTTAATAAAATCAAGGCCTTAGAATGATGGCCGATTTATATACATCCGATTTTAGACTTCAAGTAATTAATCATGCAAGCAAATTCAAGCAAGCAATCATATAATCCGATTTTATTCTATACTTATATCAGATTTTAATTAACTTATTCTATATGTAAGATTAATCCTAAAACAATTATAATTAAACACTAAAGGATAATCATGCAAAAAGGAAATTCTTAAACTTTCCTATTTTGATTAGGATTAGGGTTTTTATGAAATCCGATTTTAATCTTTCCTATTCTCTTAGGGTTTCGGTTTCATGCAACTAGAACAATCAATCTAACACTCCTAAAACGCAAAGCTAAAACCTGATTTTAATTTTCTTTACTTATGCGGTTTTAACTAAGCAAGTAAACAATCCTTTACATGAATCGGTTTTAGGGTTTGAGTAAGATTAATGTTCAATTCGATTATGGTGAATGATTCTATCATGCGGTTTCTAAACATCAAATAAACAAGCTAAACAATATGTTTAAAACACGCAAACAAGTTAATCAAGTAAACCGTATTTTAGGGTTTGATATATGTTCAAGTAGGTTTCGGTTTTAAGGTTCTAAAGAGATCAAACAAGTTTAAACAATCAAACCGAATTTTATGTCTTATCTTTAGCTTAGATTCAATGCAATTCAAGTTCTCAAAAGATCAAGCAAGTTTATAAGATAATCGGTTTTTAGGGTTTATGTTTATTAAGGTTGAATTCGATTTTATTTTGTTCTTAGACTTAGGGTTTTACCTTGATCTTCTTTTGGGGTTGAATGGTATGAACCGGGAGCTACAGACCACGGTAAAACTTTGCTCGGATTGCTCGCGGCTACTCGTCGGGTCAGCTACACGGAACTCGCGGCTGCTAGGGTTCGCGCGGCTGGATCGGCTACTCGTCGTCGAGCTGCTGCCGTATGAGGATCACGCGGCTACTCGGGATCGTCGGGTGAAGGACGCGCGACTACTCGGGAAACGCCGGGTGAAGGACTCGCGGCTAGGGTTTCTCCGGGTAAGGGAAACGCGCGGCTAGGGAGATCGAGCGGCTGCGGTTTTTCTCGGTGGCTAGGGTTTAGGGATTTTTCGGTGGCTAGGGTTTAGAGCAAGCTCGTGCTGATAACGTGTTGTAAAAGTAATGTAAATTGTGTTGTATTATTATGACCAAGAGGTCTCTTTATATAAGGATTACATAAGGGTAGAAAAGGAAACATCCTTTTCCTACATGAATAAGGAAAACATCTAATAGACCGTCTAAGGTATTGGGCCTTCACGCCAATGTCTTGATGGGCCGGTTATGGAGATCGAACCTCTATGATTTATAACACTCCCCCTTGATTGACATAACCGGGTCGTGATGAATGGATCATAGTAATACGCTTGGGGATGCTGCCTCATTAAAACCTTACCAAGGAAAACCCAGTGGGACAAAACCTTAGTGAAGGAAAAAGAGTACAGCACGTATTACTCCCCCTTGTTTTAGGCATCACTGAAGGTCTCTTAGTCGGCGCATGCCGATCTGATACATGAGCTTCTTGAGCGTGGAGGTTGGAAGCGACTTGGTGAATAGGTCGGCTGAGTTGTCACAGGAACGTACTTGAAGCACTTTGATTTCTCCGGTCTTCTGTAGATCGTGAGTAAAGAAAAACTTCGGTAAGATGTGCTTCGTCCTGTCTCCTTTGATGTATCCATCCTTCAGTTGAGCAATGCATGCGGCATTGTCCTCGTAGAGTACGGTTGGCTCTTCCTTCTCATCGGTCATTCCACAGTCTCGCCTTATGTGCTGAGTCATCGATCTCAACCAAACACATTCGCGGCTAGCTTCATGAATCGCCAAAATCTCTGCGTGGTTTGATGAAGTGGCCGTGAGTGTCTGCTTCATGGATCTCCATGAAATTGCTGTTCCTCCATGAGTGAACACATATCCTGTCTGAGATCGTCCATTGTGTGGATCCGATAAGTAACCTGCATCAGCAAAACCAACCAAACCTTCATTGTTAAGGTTAGTGAAAAATAGACCCATATCTTTCGTTCCTTGTAGGTAACGAAGTATATGTTTAATCCCGTTCCAGTGCCTTTGGGTCGGACAAGAACTAAATCTTGATAGGAGGTTCACGGCAAAACAAATATCTGGTCTAGTATGACTAGCCAAGTATAACAACGCTCCTATGGCACTTAGATATGGCATTTCGGGACCAAGGACTTCTTCATCGTCCTTCTTTGGACCAAATGGATCACTGTCCAATCCGAGGCTTCTCACCACCATTGGGCTGGTCAATGGGTGGGCCTGGTCCATATTAAATCTCTTGAGTATCCTTTCTGTATATGCCATTTGATGCACAAGGATTCCATCATTAATATACTCAAGCTGTATTCCCAAACAGAACTTAGTCTTTCCTAAGTCTTTCATTTCAAACTCGGCCTTTAAATATTCAACTGTTTGGGCGATTTCTCCAGGGGTGCCGAGGATGTTCAAATCATCCACGTATACTGCTATAATCACAAATCCTTTGTTTGCAAACTTCTTTATAAAGATACACGGACTAATGGGATCATTCTTGTACCCGGACTTTACTAAGTATTCACTTAACCGGTTGTACCACATACGCCCACTTTGCTTTAGTCCGTATAAGGATTTGTTCAGCCTAATGCAGTGTTCTTCTCGAGAACTTTTCTTATCTTTGAGCTCAATACCCTCTGGCAATCTCATATAAATTTCATTATCCAGTGGACCATATAAATACGCGGTTACAACATCCATTAACCGTAAATCCAATTTTTCTCTTATAGCCAGGCTTATCAGGAATCGGAATGTCGTTGCATCCACCACAGGGGAGTATGTCTCCTCATAATCGATTCCTGGTCTTTGTGAGAATCCTTGTGCAACAAGCCGTGCTTTGTGCCTAACGATTTCGCCTAATTCGTTTCTCTTCCTCACAAAGACCCATTTATGTCCAACTGGTTTAATGTCATGAGGTGTCCGAATTATGGGACCAAAAACCTCTCTCTTCTTTAAAGAGTTTAACTCCACGTTTATAGCGTCTTTCCAGTTAATCCAATCTGGTCGCTGAGTGCACTCATATATTGACGTGGGTTCTAGATCCTCGTTCATTACTTCAAGTGCTACATTGCATGCAAATACATTATCAATGTCGACATCTTTTCTGTTCCATTGGATTCCAGACGAGACATAATTGATCGCGATCTCTGTATTATCAGGAACTTCAGGCCCTTGCTGCTTGGCGTCCCAAGCAACATTTTCTGGCACCTTAGGTTCATTTATGTCTGGAATATCCACTATCTCCTCGGTCTGAATCTCAGCACCTTTCTTTAATTTCCGAGGAGTCTTATCTTTGGAACCAATAGGTCTTCCACGTTTCAAACGTGGCCTAGACTCTGTAGCCACTTGCGGTCCATCCTGGACATCAATTCGTATAGGTGCATTCACGGCTGGTATATACGATTTAGTTACCCTCTTTGGGTCTGCAAAGGAATCTGGCAATTGTATAGCTAACTTTTGCAAATGTATTATCTTTTGGACTTCTAAGTCACTCTCTTTAGTTCGAGGATCTTGCCAATTTAAGGATGTTTGATTCCATGCAATTTCTTTCATCAGCCGGTTTTCTCCACCTAATGTTGGAAAAACGGATTCGTCAAAATGACAGTCCGCGTATCTGGCCTTAAATAAATCTCCGGTGGTTGGCTCAAGATACTTTATGATCGTGGGTGAATCATATCCAACATATATCCCCATCCTCCTTTGAGGTCCCATCTTAGTTCTCTGTGGTGGTGCAATAGGCACATAGACTGAACATCCAAATGTCTTTAGATGGGAGATGTCTGGCTCTTTTCCCGTTATTAATTGGGATGGGGAATACTTATGATCACTAGATGGCCTGATACGGATTAGTTCAGCAGCGTGTAAGACAGCATGTCCCCAAGCGGATACAGGGAGCTTTGACCTCATGAGTAATGGTCTAGCTATCAGCTGTATGCGTTTTATAAATGACTCGGCCAAGCCGTTCTGTGTATGTACATGTGCCACGGAGTATTCAACACTTACCCCCATGGACATACAATAGTCATTAAACGCTTGGGAAGTAAATTCACCAGCATTATCCATTCGTATGGTCTTTAAAGGAAAGTCTGGAAAGTGAGCCCTTAGGCGTATTATCTGAGCAAGGAGTCTTGCAAATGCCATATTCCGTGATGACAATAAGCATACATGTGACCATCTTGTAGATGCGTCAATGAGGACCATAAAATATCGGAATGTCCCACAAGGTGGGTGTATTGGTCCGCATATGTCTCCTTGAATTCTTTCCAGGAAATTTATTGTTTCCTTAGTCACTTTCACTGGTGATGGCCTTACAATGAGTTTCCCTTGTGAACATGAGGCACAAGTAAGATTCTTTGGGATTACTCTCCTTTCTTTCAAGGCGTGCCCATAAGTATTGGCTATCAATTTTCGCATCATATTCGACCCGGGATGTCCCAGCCGGTCGTGCCATAGGTTGAACCTATCCGTAAACTCTTGGTTTGCGGTGGCATTGGCCTCAATCATATTGACCTTAGTGCAATATAAGCCGGTAGCTATAGCAGGTATAGTCTCTAGGACTTTCTTTTGGCCTTGGACGATTTCAATTATTTGGAGGAACTCTCGGTTTCCTTCGTCCATTGTTTCAACATGAAGACCATTCATTCGAATGTCTTTAAAGCTCAATAGGCTTCTCTTTGAGCTGGGGGAAAACAATGCATCCGCAATCTCTAGATGCGTCCCCTTAGGCAATAGGACATTGGCCTGGCCGTAGCCTTCTATTAGGCCGGCCATGCCTGCTATAGTATTTATATTGGCCTTTTTCAATGTAAGATTTATGAAATATCTCTTGTCCTTTAAAATCGTGTGGCTTGACCCACTATCCACCACGAATTCATCCATGTTGCCTTTCCTTTTAAAAACAAGAATTATGTCTTAAAAGCCATTAATTATTAATTAAGCAAATCCAAACAAATCCAAAGACATAAATCCAAATGAAAACAAAACATGAATGCAATACAATTTTAATGCCTATTTTAAACAATCTGATGTCTCCATGAGATCATCCATAAGGTCATCACGTTCATGATCGAAGTCGCCTTCCTTATCATGCTGGATCATGTGGGCTTCTGGATTCTTCCCTTTAACACTCTCTTGATAAAGTTCCACAAGGTGTTTGGGAGTCCTACATGTCTTGGCCCAATGATTGTCCATCCCACATCGATGGCAAACAGACTTAGTCGGGCCGGACTGGTGTCCGGTTTGGTTCCCGTGGCCACGCCCTCGGCCACGGCCTTGACCGCGGTTAAAATCAGATCCGCGGCCATTCCCTCGACCATATGGGTGGTAGCGACCACGCCCTTGTCTCTTTCCACGTCCACGGCCATTATACTTTTGGTATCTCTGGACATGGTTTGCCTCGGTTTCCATCTTAGTGTCCTCGGCCACGTGGGCTTCAGGAAGTGGGGTTGATCCAGGAGGTCTCATCTCGCTGTTTCTCATCAGCAATTCATTGTTCTGCTCCGCAAGCAATAAACAAGAGATCAAACTTGCATAGGTCGTGAAGCCTTTCTCACGATACTGTTGCTGTAGCAACACGTTGCTTGAGTGGAAGGTCGAGAAGGTCTTTTCAAGCATATCCTTCTCTGTCACAATCTCGCCACATAGCTTCAATTTTGAAACTATCTTAAATAGGGCCGAGTTGTATTCATCCACGGACTTAAAGTCCAGGAGCCTTAAGTTAAGCCAATCATATTTGGCCTTAGGCAGTATAACCATCTTCTGATGATCATATCTCGCCTTTAACTCCTTCCAGAGATCAAGAGGATCCTCAAGCGTCAAGTATTGATCTTTGAGACTCTCAACGAGATGGTGGCGTATGATTAAAATCGCCTTATACCTATTTCTCTCGGATTCGTTATTTGCATCATTAATGCATTCACCGAGCCCTTTTGATTTCAGCATGATCTTTGCATCTAAAGCCCATTGCAAGTAATTATCTCCTGAGAGATTAAGGGCTGCGAAGTCCAAATTATTGACTTTCGCCATCTGAGATCAAGCATCGGTTTTTCTCTTAGGATTTTTAGGGTTTCTTTCAACCGCTTTTATTTTATGCACATATCATGCGATTTTAATTCAAGCAAGTTTCCAATTTTAATCCTAACATGTAATTCTAGGTGATAAAAGTAAACAGGAAATTTTCCAAATTCAAATAAGGCAATTTCCAATTTGCGATTTCTATGTGGTCAAACAAAAAGGAAATTTTCCAAATTCAATCCTAACAAGGAATATCTATGATTTTCGGTTTTGGCCAACAAAATTTTAATGGTCCGATTTTTATCATGCAATTCCTAGTTCAATTAGGATTTGACCAAGCAATAGATCAAACAACCAAATTTGATTTTAATTAAAGCATGCGATTATAGATTAGGGTTTTCAAGCAACCATGCGATTTCAAACAAATAGGATTTTAGGGTTTGATATTATCATGCAAAAGTTCAAGTTCGATTTAGGCCAAACAATCAATCAATCAATTTACAAGCAAATCCGATTTTAGGGTTTTATCTTTTCTTAGGTTCAATTCGATTTTAGGTTCTTAAGAGATCAAACAAGTGGAACAATCAAAATCGGTTTTTAGGGTTTGATATACATTAGGTCCGATTTCGATTTTATGGTGTTCTTGAGTTTTAGGGTTTTGATTATACCTTTGATCCTTCTTTTGGGTTGGCTGGAAAAGAACCGGGAGCTAAAGACTTCGGAAAACACTTAGGATCGGATCGCACATCTCCGGCGTAGAACGGCGACGGACGGCGGCTGCGGACGGCGGCTACTTAGGGTTTATCAGAGAAAGCTCGGGCTGATAACGTGTTATGAATCGAATGATTTGTGTTGTATTATTATGAGGACCAAAGGTCTCTTTATATAGTAATTACATAAAGGATAGAAAAGGAAATAGTACTTTTCCTACTTCTACAAGGAAAAGGAAAACATCTACTAATCATAATGAACTTAGGAAAACGTGGCCGCCTATGATCCAATGGGCTGGGCCGTGGTCTAATGCAATGGGCCGGTTATGGAGATCCAAACCTCAATGGATTATAACACTCCCCCTTGATTGACATAACCGGTTGTGATGATGGGATCATAGTAATACGCTTGGGGATGCTGCCTCATTAAAACCTTTCTAAGGAAAACCCAGTGGGACAAAACCTTAGCGAGGAAAAAGAGTACAGCACGCATTACTCCCCCTGAAAAGATCATCACTCTAAGTCCCTTAATCGGCGCATGCCGATCTGATGCATTAGCTTCTTCAATGTGGAGGTTGGAAGCGACTTAGTGAATAGGTCGGCTGAGTTGTCGCTGGAACGGACTTGGAGCACTTTGAGTTCACCGGCCTTCTGTAGGTCGTGAGTGAAAAAGAACTTTGGTAAGATGTGCTTCGTCCGATCTCCTTTGATGTATCCATCCTTCAACTGAGCTATGCATGCGGCATTGTCCTCGTACATGCTGGTCGGTTCTTCTTTCCCTTCTATCATCCCACAATCTCGTCTAATGTGTTGAGTCATTGACCTCAACCAAACACATTCTCGGCTGGCCTCATGGATCGCCAATATTTCCGCGTGATTGGACGATGTAGCCGTGAGTGTCTGCTTCATGGACCTCCACGAAATGGCTGTTCCATCGTGAGTGAAGACATATCCCGTCTGGGATCGACCGTTGTGCGGATCCGAAAGGTAACCTGCATCAGCAAAACCAACTAAACCTTCATTGTTAAGGTTAGTGTAAAATAGACCCATATCTTTCGTCCCTTTCAGGTAACGAAGTATGTGTTTGATCCCACTCCAGTGCCTTTGGGTCGGACAAGAACTGAATCTTGAAAGGAGGTTCACGGCAAAGCAAATGTCCGGCCTAGTGTGACTAGCCAAGTACATTAACGCTCCTATGGCACTGAGATATGGCACTTCGGGACCAAGGATTTCTTCATCCTTCTTCTTTGGACCGAATGGATCACTGTCCAGACTAAGGCTTCTCACCATCATTGGGCTACTCAGTGGGTGAGCCTGGTCCATATTAAAACGCTTGAGTACCTTTTCTGTATATGCCATTTGATGCACAAGGATTCCATTATTGACGTACTCAAGTTGTATTCCCAAACAGAACTTAGTCTTTCCTAAGTCTTTCATTTCGAATTCCTTCTTTAGGTATTCAACCGTTTGGGATATTTCCTCAGAGGTTCCTAGGATGTTCAGGTCGTCTACATACACCGCGATGATTACGAATCCCTTGTCAAATTTCTTTATAAATATGCATGGACTTATGGGATCGTTTTTATAGCCCTCTTTCACTAAGTACTCGCTTAGTCTATTATACCACATGCGACCTGATTGTTTTAATCCATAGAGCGATTTATTCAGCTTAATACAATGCTGGTCTCGAGAACTTCTTTTATCTTTCAGCTCTATTCCCTCTGGGACTTTCATATAAATTTCGTTATCCAGTGGACCATATAAGTATGCGGTTACAACATCCATTAACCGCAAATCCAATTTCTCTCTTATGGCCAGACTTATCAGGAATCTAAAAGTCGTTGCATCCACCACAGGGGAGTATGTCTCCTCATAATCGATTCCTGGCCTTTGTGAGAATCCTTGTGCCACAAGCCGTGCTTTGTGTCTAACGATTTCACCTTGTTCGTTTCTCTTCCTCACAAAGACCCATTTATGTCCAACTGGTATAACATCACGAGGTGTCCGAATTATGGGACCAAAAACCTCTCTCTTCTTTAAAGAGTTTAACTCCACGTTTATAGCTTCTTTCCATTTATGCCAGTCTAATCGACGAGTGCACTCTAAAATGGACGTGGGTTCTAGATCCTCATTCATGAGCTCAAGTGCTACATTGCATGCAAATATTTCATCAATGTCGACATTCTTTCTGTTCCATTGGATTCCAGACGAGACATAATTGATCGCGATCTCTTTGTTATCAGGAACTTCAGGCCCATGAAGCTTGGCGTCCCAAGCAACATTTTCCGGCACCTTAGGTTCATTTATGTCTGGAACGTCCACTATCTCCTCGGTCTGAATTTCAGCACCTTTCTTTAATTTCCGAGGAGTCTTATCTTTGGAACCAATTGGTCTTCCACGTTTCAATCGTGGTTTAGACTCAGTAGCCGCTTGACTCGGTCCTTCTTGGACATCAATACGAATTGGTGCATTCACGGCTGGTATATATGATTTCGTTACCCTCTTTGGGTCTGCAAAGGAATCTGGCAATTGTATAGCTAGCTTTTGCAAATGTATTATCTTTTGGACCTCTAAATCACTTTCACGAGTCCGGGGATCTTGCCATTTTAAGGATGTTTGATTCCATGCAATTTCTTTTACCAGCCGGTTTCCATCACCTAATGTTGGAAAAACGGATTCGTCAAAATGACAATCCGCGTACCTGGCCTTAAATAAATCTCCGGTGGTCGGCTCAAGGTACTTTATGATCGTGGGTGAATCATATCCAACATATATCCCCATCCTCCTTTGAGGTCCCATCTTAGTCCTCTGTGGTGGTGCAATCGGCACATAAACTGAGCAACCGAATATCTTAAGATGGGAAATGTCTGGCTCTTGTCCCGATAATAATTGGGATGGGGAATATTTATGGTCACTAGATGGCCTGATGCGAATTAGTTCGGCAGCGTGTAAGACAGCATGTCCCCAAGCGGATACAGGAAGCTTTGACCTCATGAGTAATGGTCTAGCAATCAACTGTATGCGTTTTATAAATGACTCGGCCAAGCCGTTTTGTGTATGTACATGTGCCACGGAGTATTCAACACTTACCCCCATGGACATACAATAGTCATTAAACGCTTGGGAAGTAAATTCACCAGCATTATCCATTCGTATGGTCTTTAAAGGAAAGTCTGGAAAGTGAGCCCTTAGGCGTATTATCTGAGCAAGGAGTCTTGCAAATGCCATATTCCGTGATGACAATAAGCATACATGTGACCATCTTGTAGATGCGTCAATGAGGACCATAAAATATCGGAATGTCCCACAAGGTGGGTGTATTGGTCCGCATATATCTCCTTGAATTCTTTCCAGAAAGTTTATTGTTTCCTTAGTCACTTTTACTGGTGATGGCCTTACAATCAATTTCCCTTGTGAACACGAGGTACACATTATATTCTTGGGGATTACTCTCCTTTCTTTCAAGGCGTGCCCATTAGTATTGGCAATCAATTTCCGCATCATACTTGACCCGGGATGTCCCAGACGGTCGTGCCATAAAGTATACATATCCGTAAAGGCTTTATTTACGGCGGCATTGGCTTCTATCATACTGACCTTAGTACAGTAAATGCCAGTGGCTATAGCAGGTATAGTCTCTAAGACTTCTTTCTTTTGGCCTTGGGCGTTTTTAACTATCTGAAGAAATTCTCTGTTTCCTCCGCCCATTGTTTCCACATGATAACCATTCAGACGAATGTCCTTAAAACTCAATAAATTTCGATTTGAGCTAGGTGAAAACAATGCATCTGAGATTTCTAGATGCGTGCCTTTAGGCATTAAAATATTGGCCTGGCCGTGGCCTTCTATTAGGCTGGCTGGTCCTGCTATAGTACTTATGTTTGCCCTTTTAAGTATAAGGTTTATGAAGTATCTTTTATCCTTTAGAATCGTGTGGCTTGACCCACTATCCACCACGAACTCATCCATACTTCATAAAACAATAATTATGTCTTAAAATAAAAACTGAAATCATTCAATAAAATCAAATAATAAAATCCAAAGACATAAATCCAAAGCACAGCAAACATAAAAGCAACAAAGCAAATAGAACTCAAAGTCTAAACTATTTCAAACAATCGGAAGTCTCATGTTCAATGAGATCATCTTTATTGGCGTCAAAATGATCATTCCTTTCATGATCAAAATCGCCTTCATCATCATGCTCATGCTGGATCATATTGGCCTCGGGATTCTTCCCTTTCACACTCTCTTTATAGAGTTCGACGAGGTGTTTGGGAGTCCGGCATGTCTTGGCCCAATGGTTATCCATCCCACAACGATAGCAAATAGACTTGGTCGGGTTGGGCTGATGTCCGGTTGGGTTACCGTAGCCACGACCTCGGCCACGACCCCGACCGCGGTTAGAATTAGATCCGCGGCCGTTCCCACGACCATAAGGCTGGTGGCGACCACGCCCTTGTCTCTTCCCACGTCCATGACCATAATCCTTTTGGTATCTATGGACGTGGTTTGCCTCGGTTTCTTTCTTTGTTTCTGCGGCCACGTTGGCTTCAGGTAGTGGGGCGGTTCCAGCTGGTCTCATCTCGCTGTTGGCCAGAACAAGGCTATTGTTTTGTTCTGCAAGCAACAGGCATGCGATCAGATCTGAGTAAGTCGCGAAGCCTCTCTCGCGATATTGTTGCTGTAGCAACACATTACTCGAATGGAAGGTGGAGAAGGTCTTTTCCAACATATCCTTCTCAGTAATGGTCTCGCCACATAGTTTCAGCTTTGAAACTATCTTGAACAAAGTCGAGTTGTATTCCTCTACGGATTTAAAATCCATGAACCTTAGGTTCAGCCAATCGAATCTGGCTTTCGGCAATACAACCGTCCTCTGATGGGCGTACCTCTTATTCAATTCCTTCCACAGATCCAATGGATCTTCAATTGTAAGATACTGATCCTTGAGACTTTCAGCAAGGTGGTGGCGTATAATGAGGATCGCCTTGTATCTGTATCTCACGGATTCATTGTTTCCGTCGACGATACATTCACCAATCCCTTTTGAGTTGAGCATGATCTTTGTGTCAAGTGCCCACTTTAAGTAGTTGTCTCCAGAGAGATCGAGGGCTGCATAGTCTAGGTTGGCGACTCTAGACATCTGAAAATATGCACCAATTTTCTCTTAGGGCATTTAATAAAATCAAGGCCTTAGAATGATGGCCGATTTATATACATCCGATTTTAGACTTCAAGTAATTAATCATGCAAGCAAATTCAAGCAAGCAATCATATAATCCGATTTTATTCTATACTTATATCAGATTTTAATTAACTTATTCTATATGTAAGATTAATCCTAAAACAATTATAATTAAACACTAAAGGATAATCATGCAAAAAGGAAATTCTTAAACTTTCCTATTTTGATTAGGATTAGGGTTTTTATGAAATCCGATTTTAATCTTTCCTATTCTCTTAGGGTTTCGGTTTCATGCAACTAGAACAATCAATCTAACACTCCTAAAACGCAAAGCTAAAACCTGATTTTAATTTTCTTTACTTATGCGGTTTTAACTAAGCAAGTAAACAATCCTTTACATGAATCGGTTTTAGGGTTTGAGTAAGATTAATGTTCAATTCGATTATGGTGAATGATTCTATCATGCGGTTTCTAAACATCAAATAAACAAGCTAAACAATATGTTTAAAACACGCAAACAAGTTAATCAAGTAAACCGTATTTTAGGGTTTGATATATGTTCAAGTAGGTTTCGGTTTTAAGGTTCTAAAGAGATCAAACAAGTTTAAACAATCAAACCGAATTTTATGTCTTATCTTTAGCTTAGATTCAATGCAATTCAAGTTCTCAAAAGATCAAGCAAGTTTATAAGATAATCGGTTTTTAGGGTTTATGTTTATTAAGGTTGAATTCGATTTTATTTTGTTCTTAGACTTAGGGTTTTACCTTGATCTTCTTTTGGGGTTGAATGGTATGAACCGGGAGCTACAGACCACGGTAAAACTTTGCTCGGATTGCTCGCGGCTACTCGTCGGGTCAGCTACACGGAACTCGCGGCTGCTAGGGTTCGCGCGGCTGGATCGGCTACTCGTCGTCGAGCTGCTGCCGTATGAGGATCACGCGGCTACTCGGGATCGTCGGGTGAAGGACGCGCGACTACTCGGGAAACGCCGGGTGAAGGACTCGCGGCTAGGGTTTCTCCGGGTAAGGGAAACGCGCGGCTAGGGAGATCGAGCGGCTGCGGTTTTTCTCGGTGGCTAGGGTTTAGGGATTTTTCGGTGGCTAGGGTTTAGAGCAAGCTCGTGCTGATAACGTGTTGTAAAAGTAATGTAAATTGTGTTGTATTATTATGACCAAGAGGTCTCTTTATATAAGGATTACATAAGGGTAGAAAAGGAAACATCCTTTTCCTACATGAATAAGGAAAACATCTAATAGACCGTCTAAGGTATTGGGCCTTCACGCCAATGTCTTGATGGGCCGGTTATGGAGATCGAACCTCTATGATTTATAACACTCCCCCTTGATTGACATAACCGGATCGTGATGAATGGATCATAGTAATACGCTTGGGGATGCTGCCTCATTAAAACCTTACCAAGGAAAACCCAGTGGGACAAAACCTTAGTGAAGGAAAAAGAGTACAGCACGTATTACTCCCCCTTGTTTTAGGCATCACTGAAGGTCTCTTAGTCGGCGCATGCCGATCTGATACATGAGCTTCTTGAGCGTGGAGGTTGGAAGCGACTTGGTGAATAGGTCGGCTGAGTTGTCACAGGAACGTACTTGAAGCACTTTGATTTCTCCGGTCTTCTGTAGATCGTGAGTAAAGAAAAACTTCGGTAAGATGTGCTTCGTCCTGTCTCCTTTGATGTATCCATCCTTCAGTTGAGCAATGCATGCGGCATTGTCCTCGTAGAGTACGGTTGGCTCTTCCTTCTCATCGGTCATTCCACAGTCTCGCCTTATGTGCTGAGTCATCGATCTCAACCAAACACATTCGCGGCTAGCTTCATGAATCGCCAAAATCTCTGCGTGGTTTGATGAAGTGGCCGTGAGTGTCTGCTTCATGGATCTCCATGAAATTGCTGTTCCTCCATGAGTGAACACATATCCTGTCTGAGATCGTCCATTGTGTGGATCCGATAAGTAACCTGCATCAGCAAAACCAACCAAACCTTCATTGTTAAGGTTAGTGAAAAATAGACCCATATCTTTCGTTCCTTGTAGGTAACGAAGTATATGTTTAATCCCGTTCCAGTGCCTTTGGGTCGGACAAGAACTAAATCTTGATAGGAGGTTCACGGCAAAACAAATATCTGGTCTAGTATGACTAGCCAAGTATAACAACGCTCCTATGGCACTTAGATATGGCATTTCGGGACCAAGGACTTCTTCATCGTCCTTCTTTGGACCAAATGGATCACTGTCCAATCCGAGGCTTCTCACCACCATTGGGCTGGTCAATGGGTGGGCCTGGTCCATATTAAATCTCTTGAGTATCTTTTCTGTATATGCCATTTGATGCACAAGGATTCCATCATTAATATACTCAAGCTGTATTCCCAAACAGAACTTAGTCTTTCCTAAGTCTTTCATTTCAAACTCGGCCTTTAAATATTCAACTGTTTGGGCGATTTCTCCAGAGGTGCCGAGGATGTTCAAATCATCCACGTATACTGCTATAATCACAAATCCTTTGTTTGCAAACTTCTTTATAAAGATACACGGACTAATGGGATCATTCTTGTACCCGGACTTTACTAAGTATTCACTTAACCGGTTGTACCACATACGCCCACTTTGCTTTAGTCCGTATAAGGATTTGTTCAGCCTAATGCAGTGTTCTTCTCGAGAACTTTTCTTATCTTTGAGCTCAATACCCTCTGGCAATCTCATATAAATTTCATTATCCAGTGGACCATATAAATACGCGGTTACAACATCCATTAACCGTAAATCCAATTTTTCTCTTATAGCCAGGCTTATCAGGAATCGGAATGTCGTTGCATCCACCACAGGGGAGTATGTCTCCTCATAATCGATTCCTGGTCTTTGTGAGAATCCTTGTGCAACAAGCCGTGCTTTGTGCCTAACGATTTCGCCTAATTCGTTTCTCTTCCTCACAAAGACCCATTTATGTCCAACTGGTTTAATGTCATGAGGTGTCCGAATTATGGGACCAAAAACCTCTCTCTTCTTTAAAGAGTTTAACTCCACGTTTATAGCGTCTTTCCAGTTAATCCAATCTGGTCGCTGAGTGCACTCATATATTGACGTGGGTTCTAGATCCTCGTTCATTACTTCAAGTGCTACATTGCATGCAAATACATTATCAATGTCGACATCTTTTCTGTTCCATTGGATTCCAGACGAGACATAATTGATCGCGATCTCTGTATTATCAGGAACTTCAGGCCCTTGCTGCTTGGCGTCCCAAGCAACATTTTCTGGCACCTTAGGTTCATTTATGTCTGGAATATCCACTATCTCCTCGGTCTGAATCTCAGCACCTTTCTTTAATTTCCGAGGAGTCTTATCTTTGGAACCAATAGGTCTTCCACGTTTCAAACGTGGCCTAGACTCTGTAGCCACTTGCGGTCCATCCTGGACATCAATTCGTATAGGTGCATTCACGGCTGGTATATACGATTTAGTTACCCTCTTTGGGTCTGCAAAGGAATCTGGCAATTGTATAGCTAACTTTTGCAAATGTATTATCTTTTGGACTTCTAAGTCACTCTCTTTAGTTCGAGGATCTTGCCAATTTAAGGATGTTTGATTCCATGCAATTTCTTTCATCAGCCGGTTTTCTCCACCTAATGTTGGAAAAACGGATTCGTCAAAATGACAGTCCGCGTATCTGGCCTTAAATAAATCTCCGGTGGTTGGCTCAAGATACTTTATGATCGTGGGTGAATCATATCCAACATATATCCCCATCCTCCTTTGAGGTCCCATCTTAGTTCTCTGTGGTGGTGCAATAGGCACATAGACTGAACATCCAAATGTCTTTAGATGGGAGATGTCTGGCTCTTTTCCCGTTATTAATTGGGATGGGGAATACTTATGATCACTAGATGGCCTGATACGGATTAGTTCAGCAGCGTGTAAGACAGCATGTCCCCAAGCGGATACAGGGAGCTTTGACCTCATGAGTAATGGTCTAGCTATCAGCTGTATGCGTTTTATAAATGACTCGGCTAAGCCGTTCTGTGTATGTACATGTGCCACGGAGTATTCAACACTTACCCCCATGGACATACAATAGTCATTAAACGCTTGGGAAGTAAATTCACCAGCATTATCCATTCGTATGGTCTTTAAAGGAAAGTCTGGAAAGTGAGCCCTTAGGCGTATTATCTGAGCAAGGAGTCTTGCAAATGCCATATTCCGTGATGACAATAAGCATACATGTGACCATCTTGTAGATGCGTCAATGAGGACCATAAAATATCGGAATGTCCCACAAGGTGGGTGTATTGGTCCGCATATATCTCCTTGAATTCTTTCCAGAAAGTTTATTGTTTCCTTAGTCACTTTTACTGGTGATGGCCTTACAATCAATTTCCCTTGTGAACACGAGGTACACATAATATTCTTTGGGATTATTCTCCTTTCTTTCAAGGCGTGCCCATTAGTATTGGCAATCAATTTCCGCATCATACTTGACCCGGGATGTCCCAGCCGGTCATGCCATAAAGTGTACATATCCGTAAAGGCTTTATTTACGGCGGCATTGGCTTCTATCATACTGACCTTAGTACAGTATATGCCAGTAGCTATAGCAGGTATAGTCTCTAGGACTTTCTTATGGCCTTGGGCGATTTTAACTATCTGAAGAAATTCTCTATTTCCTCCGCCCATTGTTTCCACATGAAGACCATTCATTCGAATGTCTTTAAAACTCAATAAGTTACGATTTGAGGTAGGTGAAAACAATGCATCCGAAATTTCTAGATGCGTGCCTTTAGGCATTAAAATATTTGTCTGGTCGTGGCCTTCTATTAAGCTGGCTGGTCCTGCTATAGTACTTATGTTTGCCCTTTTAGGTATAAAATTTATGAAGTATCTTTTATCTCTTAAGATCGTGTGGCTTGACCCACTATCCACCACGAACTCTTCCATACTTCATAAAACAATGGATTATGTCTTAAAAATAAACTTAAATCATTCATTAAACTCAAAGAAATAAATCCAAACAAAATCCAAAGACATCAAGGCTTTTAATGAAATCAAGGCCTTAGCAAGATGGCCGATTTATGTGTCTCGATTTCATGCCATTATAATTCACATAAGTTTCCAATTTTTAATCTTAACATAAAATTCTATGTGATAAAGGAAACAAAGAAATCAAAAATTCTAAATAAGGCAATTCCCTATTGCGATTTTTTATGTGATCAAGCGAAAAGAAAATTTTCCAAATTCAATCCTAAAAAGGAAAACTATGGTTTCGGTTTCTACCAATAAATTTAATGGTCCAAGATTTTTTCTCTTTATGCAATTCCTAGTTCAATTAGGATTCCTAGTTTAATTAGGATTTGATCAAGCAATATGTCACGCAATACACCTAAATGTTTTTGGGGTTTTCCTAATTGGAATAGGATTAAGGTTTTTATGAAACCGAAATATTTTCTTCTCTAATGCTATCATGCGGTTTCAAGGAAAGATTAATCCTATCATACTTTTAACTATGACTGATTTCAATCAACAAATAAACAACCTATATGATTCGGCTTTAATCATAATCTAGGGTTTATGCGATTTTAACAAAGCAAGCAATCAATCACATGAAAACGGTTTTAGGATTCATGTAAGTTTAATGTTCAAATTCGATTCTAACAAATAATATAGTCATGCGGTTTTTAAAACATTAAACAAGAAGCTTTGAAAACGGTTTTCAATCATGCAAGCAAGTTAATCAAGCAATCCGAGTTTTAGGGTTTTATCTTTAGCTTAGATTCAATTCAATTCAAGTTCTTAAAAGATCAAACAATTAGAACAATCAAAATCGGTTTTTAGGGTTTGGTAATATTAGGTCAGATTTCGATTTTCATGTTCTAGGGTTTTAGAAGTTTGTTTATACCTTTGAATCTCTCCACTCTCACCACCTTCCTCCCTCCTCCCACCCATCCTCCTTCCTCCATTACCCTTGTCATTCTTTCTACCACCGCGAAACTTAGCCCCACCGCAGACCCTAAACCAGTCTTTCTATACCAATAGAAACCTCCATGCCCTTCTTTCTCCCTTTTAACCGCCTCCATACCCATCACATAGTTTGCCTCTCTCACCACGTTTGCATCTACTCTCACTACTTCTTCATTTTCACCATTGTTTGCGTCAAGATCTTTGTTGGTTTCATTCAAGTTATTGTTTTCGCAATGGTAGATCCGTTCCCAGTATTGAGTTAATGTCATCCTATAGAACATTGACCTCCTCATCTGGTGACTTACACTACAATTCTCCTTCACAAACATAAACGGTTAAATAATAAATTAACAATATAAACATATTTTATAATTATAAAAAATCAAAAATCATATTATTATAAAAACTATAAATTATTAATTAAACATAATTAATTATAAAAACTATAAAATAGTATATATATATATATATATATAATACTTACGTTTATTTCTTAGTTTTTTTTTAGTTTGGATAAAAGTTATGATTTCAATAGAGAAATTGTTTTTTTATTTATGGAGATATTAGATGAAAATAATTTTAGTTGTTAGGTATATATATATATATACATACACTAGTGATGGAGAAATTTTTTATCAAAATAATTAGAGTTTATAGATCTTATACATATAAAATTATGAAAGATTGTTAATGAATATTAATTAAAAATGTGTCAAATTTATTTATTTATTTATAATTATAATATTCAAATCTTATTTTTTTAAAAATTATTATATATATCTTGATTTTAAATAAATTTGTGTTTTTTAATTTTTAATTTTTTTAATTATCCACCCGCTAGTTGAAAGGAGTTTGATTTTGAGGAAGAAAAAGCAATATAAAGTGCCAAACGCTAACAACCGGTATCACCCGCAAAAGCTGTGTTTGCGGTGTTAGCGGGAGAACTAATCAAGCTCGGCTATCTCGTATTTTCTAGTGCACATACTCTTAGTTCTGTAAATAAGTGTTCAAAATAAGTGTTTAAAATTAGGCTATCTCGTATTCTAGGGCACATACTCTTAATTCTAATGGATTGTAGATACTTCTGTCTCACCAAACCTATATTAAAGTCAAACACTATGTTTGAGAAGAAGTCTATACCACAGATCAAATAATATGGTCATCTGCTTTGGTATATCAATCCAAACGAGAAATAAGGTTTATACTTTATAGTATGAAACTCTAATGTTAAAAGGGAAAACAATACGACATTCAAAGGAAATTAAAGAGCCTACATTGCAACTGCTTGCCGAGAGCTATCGTCCTGAGACTGATGTGAGACTCACACGGTTGATAGATGCTCTTTGCATCAATGATTCAGCGTCTGTAGCGTTCCTTGTCGCTATAAAAGCGGGCTGCTTTGGCTCGGGGAAGTCTGCATACTCATTACCGAGCATTGAAATCACCGTTGAAACGCATGGACTATCGTTTGAGTGATCTTGGACGCATAATAAACCAATGTGCACACATCTGCGCATTTCATTCTCAAAAGCCTCGTCGTAGATTCGAGGGTCTGCAAGAGTGATAGCCTGCCCATCATTCCATAGTTTCCAAGCCTAGAAAACATAGAGTTAAGGTCAAAATCTTAAGAGCAAGTACTTGTTGTAAGAACAAAATTAAAGTTGTTTAAGTATACTTACATAATCTAAAAGATTCAGATTCTTGTCATCGTTATAAAAGCTTGAGTTTTTCCTTCCACTCACAATCTCTAACAGTATGACTCCAAGGCTGAAAACATCGGATTTTTCTGAGAATAAACCTCGCATTGCATACTCCGGTGACATATACCCGCTACAAAATATAGTTTTTTAAACCGGTTTTAACGGGTTTTTTTTTGGGTAAAAAATGTATAAAAAGGTTAATAAATTGTTTACTTACTATGTTCCAACCACTCTTGATGTATTGGCTTCATTTTCATTTATGTGGAAAATCTTGGCGAGTCCAAAATCTGATATCTTCGGATCCAAGTTATCATCTAACAAGATGTTGCTAACCTTGAGATCTCTATGTATGATCCTTAGCCTTGAATCTCGATGAAGGTACATAAGACCTCTACAAATACCATTGATTATGTTAAACCGCGTCTTCCAATGGAGAATATGTTGCTCATGTGGGCCTGAATCACAAGTCCTTAGTCTGTAAATTCCCCCAAACAATAAACAAAATAAGATGGAACATAGTGTAATGAAGTGATTAAGTTATCAAAGAGATAACCGTCTAGGCTTTTCTTCGGCATGAACTCATTTCTTCTCCCTCGATGCAGCACCCGAGCAATCTCACTAAATTGCGGTGTTGCAATTTGGAAATGACGACTACTTCATTCACAAGTTCCTCGAGTCCTTGTCCAGAAGCCCGCGAAAGTCTTTTAACCGCAATTTCTTGCCTTTCTTGCAATTTTCCCTATAACCAAATATATCAATCAGTTGTGAAAGATACATATTGGAGATAATTTGGAGAGCAAGATGTATATCTTAATGGCTCACATTACTTGGTCCGTAAGATACATCTTGCACTCCAAGTTATCTCTAATAATACATATATAAGACAGTTGTTTGCAAACAGAGGTTTTATTACCTTGTAAACAGGACCGAAACCGCCTTGTCCTAGCTTGTTTTTAAGAGCAAAATTGTCTGTTGCAGTAGCTAACCCATGGTCCGCTTCTCCATTTCCTCGTGTCCCCTTCCCAAATCACAATCTCTGGTGCTCCAATGGGATCAATCCCCAGTGAATACCTTCCTGGTGAAGGATCATTTTCGGATTTCCACGGGATAAAAGCTCGATTCTCTCCTCTTGAAGGATTCACCCTAACCCTCATACCGGGCAAGAAAGTATCAGTTGGATCGTTAAAGCTCTCCCAATACAAATTGCTTCTGTCTGAATCTGAAGACAGAACCAAATCCCCTGTTTTCAACAGAAGAGCAACAGTATTATTCAGCTTGGGCGGGACGTTTGTTGACCAAACGGTGTCGTTTCGGCCGTTGACGACTACCAAGTTCCCGTCATCTGCAATCTTCAGAGCTCCGTTGTTATCTAACAATGGCTTCTCTCGATTCGCGACCCAGACAATCGTTCGAGGTTCGATGTTCTTGTACCAGATTCCGACATACCTTAAGGTTGAATCTTTGGGGCTGAAGAATCCAAGCTCGAAGATTTCTTCCTCGCTGATCAGCGAGTCTCCGTCTCGTATCGTGTGGTTTCTTGTGATTGAACTGCTTGTGGAGAAAGATACGGTGCAACATAGTTGAAGCAAAAGCAAAAGGGTCAAGACGAAAGTAGGGTTTATGTTAGATTCTGCCATATTTGGCAAGATTTGATCCTCGGAGATCTGTATATTTAATGGAAAGAATCAAGAAACAATGGACGTTGATTTTTTGTCTCTTTGTAAAAGTGTGTTGGTTTTTCAGGTAGACTAATTGGTTTTTATGTACACTGTTTTTATGACAATAACATGAATTTCTTACAATGTTTTTTTTGTCAAAATATTAATATCGAGTTTAAATTTAATTGGTGATACAGAAATGGCACTTACAAAAACATACAATATCAGATTACGTGTTCTGATCTTTCACCTTTTATTTAAACTTTGGATTATTAATGAAAAATGTGACTGAAAGGCCAGGAAACTATATGTCAATCAATTTTATCTTCTTATTGAAAATGTGGCCTTCTTTATTTGGGCGGTTGAACAATCCAATTTTTCTTTTTCTACCATATTTTTTTTTTCTTTTGGAGTCTTTCTAGTACCATCAAGAATAATTAATTTTCTATTGATTTCCTTATCCCGTTTTATTTAAACTTTGGAATCTTTTTCTACCATATATATTCAAGTAAATTTTCCTGATTTTTAATGTAGAATTTTTAATGATTATAGAAGGGAAAGAGTATTGTTATAGCATAAACAAGTCACTCCCACTTACATCTCAGTCTTTGAGTATGTCTAAATACACATTTAACCAACAAAACTCCATCAGCTCTTCTCAACCCAAAACTCTCCACCAACACGTAACACCCAAATCTCCTCCAATCTCTACCATTGTTTCCATTCACATCCGTAAAATCTCTTCTACAAACCCTAATTTGCTCATCTCTCTCCACTCTCACCACCTTCCTCCCTCCTCCCACCCATCCTCCTTCCTCCATTACCCTTGTCATTCTTTCCACCACCGCGAAACTTAGCCCCACCGCAGATCCTAAACCAGTCTTTCTCCTCCTCTCCCTCGGTCCCCGCAAACCTTGAACCGGCCTATACCAATAAAAACCACCATGCCCTTCTTTCTCCCCTTTAACCGCCTCCATACCCATCACATAGTTTGCCTCTCTCACCACGTTTGCATCTACTCTCACCACTTCTTCTTCATTTTCATCATTGTTTTCGTCATGATCGTTGTTGGTTTCATTCAAGCTATTGTTTTCGCAATGGTAGATCCGTTCCCAGTATTGGGTTAATGTCATCCTATAGAACATTGACTTCCTCATTTGGTGACTTACACTACGATTCTCCTTCACAAACATAAACGGGCAATACCATTCTCCTACTATCACGCTCCCGGAACGAATTGTAGAGATCGGGAATCCGAATTCAGGGAGACGGGCTCTTAGCTCATCATCTAGCCCTAGGGCTTCTCTAGGTCTCTTCGGATGCAGGCTCCTCGAGGTTCGTAGTTCCCATCCTTTCTTCTTGAGAAATGAAGGTGGTGTACCGTCTGGAGCAACGGATTTCGCAAAGAACGTCCGCTCGTGATGCCGGTTGATCTTAACCGTCTGATATATGTTTCTTGGATCCAAAGGTTTAGGTTTCTTGTCATGCAAGATATCTGGAAAACAACATAACCCTTTCTCTATCTCACTAGAACACACACAAACTTTCCTGCAAAGAGAAACAGAGAAGAGTGATCACTACACTAAGTCCTAAAGTTTAGTCCTCCTTTATCACCAAAACACTAAAGACACTACTTAAATCTGAGTTAAGCCTAAGAACTTTGATTTCTTTCGTGATTTTTAGATCTTACCCTTTGTGTCTGCCTCTAGCGTGAACAACGTAATACCGATTTGAAGACAATGGCTGATCGAGAGCCGGTATGAACAAGACCTTCTTAACCGAAGTCTCTCTGTTTCCAGAACTGTCTGTGTGAACAACTGATAAGATCTTGTCCTGAGGAAACGGAAGCTTCTCGATTTTTGTTCTCTTACATATCCCGAAACAGAACGTGTCCTCTGTTTCTGCTTCTTCATCTGTAATTACAAGAACGCCGGAGAACGGACCTTCCGGTGACTCCTCCGAGAGCGTCTTCTGATATTTTCTGAACTGCGACAACGTCCTCGTCACGTACATTTTTTTTCTTCAAGCTGAATCAAATAAAAGGGAATTAGTGAATTATGGAGGTTTTAGAATCTATTGAATGGGTTTTATTAAAGATTTTCAACTATTGTGGGGGTGAAAACGACAAGATGGTAGAGTAGTGGGGTGGCTCGATGTAACTTTTGATAGTGGAGGGTAAAGTTGTGTAATTTAGGTATTTGCTGATTGGCAAGTCACTTTGTTTTTCAAAAGAGAAAACAAAAGAAGTTAAAGCAAAATATAACAGTCACATTCCACTGTCACTCTCTCACTTCTCACTCATCAGCAACGATTTTACTATTAAAATTTCAAAAACTAAGATTTTGTTTTCTTTTCATTAATTTCAGATTTATTGGGATTTTTTTCTCTAAATTTTTATGACCAGCTAAGCTCGAAAGGTTGATGGTTTATATTCCGTAAATTATGTTGAACTATCTGTTAAAGTAAAATATTTTTCAATTAAAAAATAAACGAATTTATACTAGACAAAAGAACATTGTACAAAAGAACATTGTAGTGATATACTAGCCACTCATGAGAATAGCTTTTGACTAGTGGATGAAGAAAGAGATGATAAAAAGAGGAAAAGAGAGAAAAGGAATAAAGTTAAGACAACTATTTAAAAAACAAACTATGTAAAAAAATCTAAAGTTTTTATGAAATATATTTAAAAATGTAAATAAGACAAATTTTTTGGCTAACTCAATTATATGACTTATGAAGGGATATTATATACATCCCAAGCAGAACGGATACAAACCCTTTGTAGGAATAAGGAAGAAGGCAAGATAATCAGAAAAAAAAACATTACATTTATAAACATTGTTGTTATTATAGGATAAAGTCATAAAGATAACCTTAACACGTCTTTTTGGTGTTTCATTTCCATATTGTGGCTTGAACACACGCAAATTACTCACAATCGTTCAAGAACTTGAACACTCATCTTAAAGATAAATATTAAAAAAAAAAAAACGACACTAGATATTATGAGTTCCTCTAAATCACTGTTTGTGGTTTAGAGTTTCGACAGAATCACATAATCACAATGTATGAATTATATTTAGAATATTCTCATTGATGTCATGCATGGATCTTTTACATCTTTCTACACAAACATCTCAGATCGAATCCACTATCACCCGGTATAATTGCCGGAAAAAAAGTCATACAAGATGTATCGATTTTCCAAGGAAGAAGAAAAAGTAGCTCAAGACTCTCTAAGATGATTACACATCTATCTCATATTATCTAACCTTATCTTGTGTAACAACCCAAGTAACAAGCCCAAAATGAAAAGCTTATTGAAGAATTTGAACCTTATCAAATAAACTTGGGCATAAAACCAAGCTAAACTTTACTCCATTCATCATCAAAGCTACATTTAGAGCAATGCTTTGTACATAACATAAAACAATGCCTTTTTTTTTTCAACACATAAAACAATGCCTAAGATAAAAAAAAAACTAAAGAACTCGGCCAACTCTAACAAGTAACAACATTCACATGGATAATAAATTAGTAAACAATCGATAAAAGTTTACAATCAAGGATATAATTCGAATATATTAGAAAATGTAAAATAGCGGAGGTGATTAATTGGAATATATTAGAATAAAAGTTTACAATCGATAAAAGATTATAATCAAGTTTACAATCTACTACGTTGTTTCAAGACCTATTACATTTCTTTCGTTTGTTGTGTACTTAATTTGCGTTCTACTTTTACGATTCAAAGTTTACGGAGGTGATTAATTGGAGTTATGATATGTTTTACTTTAAATTTTGAATTGTGGATATTTTAATTGTAAAGTATTGGTTGAAATTTAGTAAAAATTAATTATATTTTATTGGGTTTTGAAAAAAACCTCAAAAAAGATTGTGAGTATTTTTTAAGAGAACTTTTCGAATTTTAAAATTATCAAAGTTTGGTTAGGTAAAATATAATTTATATATATGAAAAATTACGGCTTTTAAAGTCACTTTGTTTATCGCCCCCCCCATATGTTTGTCTCAAAACGTTTTATTCAAGACCTGATTATCATTTTAATAAGATGGAATGGAATAGCTAGTAGTTTAGAAAAAAGTGGAGCAGGAAGAAGCGTAATGGAAATGATAAAATAAAGTTTTATTATTTGCATGATTTTTTAGCAGACATTATCCATTTTTGCAGACATCATCCATTTTTGCAGACATCATCCATTATCTCACTTTAACTGCTCCTTTAATTTTTCACGAGAAGGAAAAATCAGAAGTAAATAACATTGAAAACAAAAAGAAAATCATCCTGTTAATGAATTCCCTTGGGCAAATTATAAACCACAAATCATATGATTTACTTAATTTTGAAAATCTTACCTATGTGTGCTTGTATTTTTGGGTTACTTAAGTCAATGACCAAACTTTGGATCTTAATAAATAAACTTATCCTTGTAAATATTATATCCTTTTCAAAAAGAAATAAATAAATAAACTTATCCTTAAAAAAAAAAAAAAAAACTTACCCCAGTTTTCGAATATCGTGTTATCTACTTATTTATTCAGATAATTATTAATGATTTGGCGTACTATAATTTTCTGTGCAAAATTACGTAGTATCAAATAGTTTTGTATAGGAAGAACCAAACAATGTCACTCGTCCGACACAAACAATGTCGTATGTATCAAATTAAATTTTAGCTTCTCGCTTTTGGTTTTGGTTTTATGTAAATTACGTAATTCTATTATGTATTGTGTTATTCTTATAAAAAGCATGTCAAGATAACCTGATCGTTTAACATATACACGATGCTTTTTAATACCGGATATAAACTGCTACTTAGTTTATGAAACAACTTTATCCTATTGTGCACAGTTTAATAAAATGACAAAATTATGCTAAGCTGAAGTGTGTTTGGGTGAATGTATGCTAAGATCTTACCAGCTTTTTAGTTCAGACATGTTTAATCTATTCATTATAATATTATATTAGTATTTATGATTTTTGTCTAATTTCCCTTTTCGTTACTTCTTTTTATTAGTAATTTTCTCCACTTTTTTTAAAAAAAAAAGATCTTCACTTGATTACTATCTGACATGAAAGAACGGACTTTAGTCAGAGCCGACTGAAAAATCATAGGTTTCAAGCAAAAAAAGTCTAATAATGATTGATTTATATAAATAGAAAATCCCTATGGAAGGTTTGAACATTCCACAATTTATCCATTAGCTAGATGGAGCTTTTACCAATAAAGCTATCAGATTTGTTCTTAATATGAC
>JAHZTW010000001.1:252158651-252174909 GCA_020283515.1 Alliaria petiolata | reverse complement strand
AGAGCTCCGTTGTTATCTAACAATGGCTTCTCTCGATTCGCGACCCAGACAATCGTTCGAGGTTCGATGTTCTTGTACCAGATTCCGACATACCTTAAGGTTGAATCTTTGGGGCTGAAGAATCCAAGCTCGAAGATTTCTTCCTCGCTGATCAGCGAGTCTCCGTCTCGTATCGTGTGGTTTCTTGTGATTGAACTGCTTGTGGAGAAAGATACGGTGCAACATAGTTGAAGCAAAAGCAAAAGGGTCAAGACGAAAGTAGGGTTTATGTTAGATTCTGCCATATTTGGCAAGATTTGATCCTCGGAGATCTGTATATTTAATGGAAAGAATCAAGAAACAATGGACGTTGATTTTTTGTCTCTTTGTAAAAGTGTGTTGGTTTTTCAGGTAGACTAATTGGTTTTTATGTACACTGTTTTTATGACAATAACATGAATTTCTTACAATGTTTTTTTTGTCAAAATATTAATATCGAGTTTAAATTTAATTGGTGATACAGAAATGGCACTTACAAAAACATACAATATCAGATTACGTGTTCTGATCTTTCACCTTTTATTTAAACTTTGGATTATTAATGAAAAATGTGACTGTAAGGCCAGGAAACTATATGTCAACCAATTTTATCTTCTTATTGAAAATGTGACCTTTATTTGGGCGGTTGAAAAATCCAATTTTTCTTTTGGAGTCTTTCTAGTACCATCAAGAAGAATTAATTTTCTATTGATTTCCTTATCCCGTTTTATTTAAACTTTGGAGTCTTTTTCTACCATATATATTCAAGTAGAATTTTCTAATTTTCCTGATTTTTAATGTAGAATTTTTAATGATTATAGAAAGGAAAGAGTATTGTTATAGCATAAACAAGTCACTCCCACTTACATCTGAGTCTTTGAGTATGTCTAAATACACATTTAACCAACAAAACTCCATCAGCTCTTCTCAACCCAAAACTCTCCACCAACACGTAACACCCAAATCTCCTCCAATCTCTACCATTGTTTCCATTCACATCCGTAAAATCTCTTCTAGAAACCCTAATTTGCTCATCTCTCTCCACTCTCACCACCTTCCTCCCTCCTCCCACCCATCCTCCTTCCTCCATTACCCTTGTCATTCTTTCCACCACCGCGAAACTTAGCCCCACCGCAGATCCTAAACCAGTCTTTCTCCTCCTCTCCCTCGATCCCCGCAAACCTTGAACCGGCCTATACCAATAAAAACCACCATGCCCTTCTTTCTCCCCTTTAACCGCCTCCATACCCATCACATAGTTTGCCTCTCTCACCACGTTTGCATCTACTCTCACCACTTCTTCTTCATTTTCATCATTGTTTTCGTCATGATCGTTGTTGGTTTCATTCAAGCTATTGTTTTCGCAATGGTAGATCCGTTCCCAGTATTGGGTTAATGTCATCCTATAGAACATTGACTTCCTCATTTGGTGACTTACACTACGATTCTCCTTCACAAACAAAAACGGGCAATACCATTCTCCTACTATCACGCTCCCGGAACGAATTGTAGAGATCGGGAATCCGAATTCAGGGAGACGGGCTCTTAGCTCATCATCTAGCCCTAGGGCTTCTCTAGGTCTCTTCGGATGCAGGCTCGTCGAGGTTCGTAGTTCCCATCCTTTCTTCTTGAGAAATGAAGGTGGTGTACCGTCTGGAGCAACGGATTTCGCAAAGAACGTCCGTTCGTGATGCCGGTTGATCTTAACCGTCTGATATATGTTTCTTGGATTCAAAGGTTTAGGTTTCTTGTCATGCAAGATATCTGGAAAACAACATAACCCTTTCTCTATCTCACTAGAACACACACAAACTTTCCTGCAAAGAGAAACAGAGAAGAGTGATCACTACACTAAGTCCTAAAGTTTAGTCCTCCTTTATCACCAAAACACTAAAGACACTACTTAAATCTGAGTTAAGCCTAAGAACTTTGATTTCTTTCGTGATTTTTAGATCTTACCCTTTGTGTCTGCCTCTAGCGTGAACAACGTAATACCGATTTGAAGACAATGGCTGATCGAGAGCCGGTATGAACAAGACCTTCTTAACCGAAGTCTCTCTGTTTCCAGAACTGTCTGTGTGAACAACTGATAAGATCTTGTCCTGAGGAAACGGAAGCTTCTCGATTTTTGTTCTCTTACATATCCCGAAACAGAACGTGTCCTCTGTTTCTGCTTCTTCATCTGTAATTACAAGAACGCCGGAGAACGGACCTTCCGGTGACTCCTCCGAGAGCGTCTTCTGATATTTTCTGAACTGCGACAACGTCCTCGTCACGTACATTTTTTTTCTTCAAGCTGAATCAAATAAAAGGGAATTAGTGAATTATGGAGGTTTTAGAATCTATTGAATGGGTTTTATTAAAGATTTTCAACTATTGTGGGGGTGAAAACGACAAGATGGTAGAGTAGTGGGGTGGCTCGATGTAACTTTTGATAGTGGAGGGTAAAGTTGTGTAATTTAGGTATTTGCTGATTGGCAAGTCACTTTGTTTTTCAAAAGAGAAAACAAAAGAAGTTAAAGCAAAATATAACAGTCACATTCCACTGTCACTCTCTCACTTCTCACTCATCAGCAACGATTTTACTATTAAAATTTCAAAAACTAAGATTTTGTTTTCTTTTCATTAATTTCAGATTTATTGGGATTTTTTTCTCTAAATTTTTATGACCAGCTAAGCTCGAAAGGTTGATGGTTTATATTCCGTAAATTATGTTGAACTATCTGTTAAAGTAAAATATTTTTCAATTAAAAAATAAACGAATTTATACTAGACAAAAGAACATTGTACAAAAGAACATTGTAGTGATATACTAGCCACTCATGAGAATAGCTTTTGACTAGTGGATGAAGAAAGAGATGATAAAAAGAGGAAAAGAGAGAAAAGGAATAAAGTTAAGACAACTATTTAAAAAACAAACTATGTAAAAAAATCTAAAGTTTTTATGAAATATATTTAAAAATGTAAATAAGACAAATTTTTTGGCTAACTCAATTATATGACTTATGAAGGGATATTATATACATCCCAAGCAGAACGGATACAAACCCTTTGTAGGAATAAGGAAGAAGGCAAGATAATCAGAAAAAAAAACATTACATTTATAAACATTGTTGTTATTATAGGATAAAGTCATAAAGATAACCTTAACACGTCTTTTTGGTGTTTCATTTCCATATTGTGGCTTGAACACACGCAAATTACTCACAATCGTTCAAGAACTTGAACACTCATCTTAAAGATAAATATTAAAAAAAAAAAAACGACACTAGATATTATGAGTTCCTCTAAATCACTGTTTGTGGTTTAGAGTTTCGACAGAATCACATAATCACAATGTATGAATTATATTTAGAATATTCTCATTGATGTCATGCATGGATCTTTTACATCTTTCTACACAAACATCTCAGATCGAATCCACTATCACCCGGTATAATTGCCGGAAAAAAAGTCATTCAAGATGTATCGATTTTCCAAGGAAGAAGAAAAAGTAGCTCAAGACTCTCTAAGATGATTACACATCTATCTCATATTATCTAACCTTATCTTGTGTAACAACCCAAGTAACAAGCCCAAAATGAAAAGCTTATTGAAGAATTTGAACCTTATCAAATAAACTTGGGCATAAAACCAAGCTAAACTTTACTCCATTCATCATCAAAGCTACATTTAGAGCAATGCTTTGTACATAACATAAAACAATGCCTTTTTTTTTTCAACACATAAAACAATGCCTAAGATAAAAAAAAAACTAAAGAACTCGGCCAACTCTAACAAGTAACAACATTCACATGGATAATAAATTAGTAAACAATCGATAAAAGTTTACAATCAAGGATATAATTCGAATATATTAGAAAATGTAAAATAGCGGAGGTGATTAATTGGAATATATTAGAATAAAAGTTTACAATCGATAAAAGATTATAATCAAGTTTACAATCTACTACGTTGTTTCAAGACCTATTACATTTCTTTCGTTTGTTGTGTACTTAATTTGCGTTCTACTTTTACGATTCAAAGTTTACGGAGGTGATTAATTGGAGTTATGATATGTTTTACTTTAAATTTTGAATTGTGGATATTTTAATTGTAAAGTATTGGTTGAAATTTAGTAAAAATTAATTATATTTTATTGGGTTTTGAAAAAAACCTCAAAAAAGATTGTGAGTATTTTTTAAGAGAACTTTTCGAATTTTAAAATTATCAAAGTTTGGTTAGGTAAAATATAATTTATATATATGAAAAATTACGGCTTTTAAAGTCACTTTGTTTATCGCCCCCCCCATATGTTTGTCTCAAAACGTTTTATTCAAGACCTGATTATCATTTTAATAAGATGGAATGGAATAGCAAGTAGTTTAGAAAAAAGTGGAGCAGGAAGAAGCGTAATGGAAATGATAAAATAAAGTTTTATTATTTGCATGATTTTTTAGCAGACATTATCCATTTTTGCAGACATCATCCATTTTTGCAGACATCATCCATTATCTCACTTTAACTGCTCCTTTAATTTTTCACGAGAAGGAAAAATCAGAAGTAAATAACATTGAAAACAAAAAGAAAATCATCCTGTTAATGAATTCCCTTGGGCAAATTATAAACCACAAATCATATGATTTACTTAATTTTGAAAATCTTACCTATGTGTGCTTGTATTTTTGGGTTACTTAAGTCAATGACCAAACTTTGGATCTTAATAAATAAACTTATCCTTGTAAATATTATATCCTTTTCAAAAAGAAATAAATAAATAAACTTATCCTTAAAAAAAAAAAAAAAAACTTACCCCAGTTTTCGAATATCGTGTTATCTACTTATTTATTCAGATAATTATTAATGATTTGGCGTACTATAATTTTCTGTGCAAAATTACGTAGTATCAAATAGTTTTGTATAGGAAGAACCAAACAATGTCACTCGTCCGACACAAACAATGTCGTATGTATCAAATTAAATTTTAGCTTCTCGCTTTTGGTTTTGGTTTTATGTAAATTACGTAATTCTATTATGTATTGTGTTATTCTTATAAAAAGCATGTCAAGATAACCTGATCGTTTAACATATACACGATGCTTTTTAATACCGGATATAAACTGCTACTTAGTTTATGAAACAACTTTATCCTATTGTGCACAGTTTAATAAAATGACAAAATTATGCTAAGCTGAAGTGTGTTTGGGTGAATGTATGCTAAGATCTTACCAGCTTTTTAGTTCAGACATGTTTAATCTATTCATTATAATATTATATTAGTATTTATGATTTTTGTCTAATTTCCCTTTTCGTTACTTCTTTTTATTAGTAATTTTCTCCACTTTTTTTAAAAAAAAAAGATCTTCACTTGATTACTATCTGACATGAAAGAACGGACTTTAGTCAGAGCCGACTGAAAAATCATAGGTTTCAAGCAAAAAAAGTCTAATAATGATTGATTTATATAAATAGAAAATCCCTATGGAAGGTTTGAACATTCCACAATTTATCCATTAGCTAGATGGAGCTTTTACCAATAAAGCTANTTTCAAGCAAAAAAAGTCTAATAATGATTGATTTATATAAATAGAAAATCCCTATGGAAGGTTTGAACATTCCACAATTTATCCATTAGCTAGATGGAGCTTTTACCAATAAAGCTATCAGATTTGTTCTTAATATGACGATCCATAGAATTAATACTCACATTAGCATGCAGCTTCAAACTTCTAGTGAGAACCGGCTCCGACTTTAATCCTGCCCATGTAGGAGTGTGTAAACTCATGCTAATTAACTAGAAGAATATGTTTTATGGCCTTCAATTCGTTAGCAGAACATTTTTCTCTATCATTATATTATAAAAGTAAATTCATTCTCAGATTAACATCTTGGATACATGTGTTTCTCTAAATTTTAAATTAAGACTACGATAGAGTTTTTTTCTTCTTCTAGTCAAATGTGACACACACACGTACATATCTCTGCACAATGAGTCAAAAGAGAAGACATTATGACGCAAAACCCCAAGTTTGAGTAGAGTGGTTAGGGCAGTTAAAGAAAAGAACGTCCCTACTCTTTCCTATTTATCTTTGATTTCATTATCTTATCCTTGATTGAAAACTAACAAACAAAACTGCTATTTCACATTTTCTAATATATTCTAATTATATATTTGTGTGAGTCTACAAGATAGCTAGCAAACCTACTATTAAATCTACATTTTTCCTTTTGTGTGGAATTAAATTAATTAAATATATGTACCTAAGAAATGTATTTTGATGATTATTGGACCTCTTAATTTAATGGTTTTAACAAGTGGTTTCTAATTAAAAACCTTTTATAATTGTAAGGTTCTACAACAAAAGTAAAAAAAAAAAAATTAGATCACAATATCAATAACCCAATATATGCTACATACTTTGTGAATTATATAAGAGTTTTCATGTAATTGTTATATATATACGCATAGTCCCTATCTCATATGTATAAATAAGACCCAACCCACCCATCATTGTTTTGACTCCTACTTAAACTGAAAACACAAAAACATTTTGTTAAACCATCTTTCTCAATGAGAGACTCCTCAACAACATCTACAAAATCATCACCGTTATGGAAACCCTTTGCCTCAAAATGATGCTCCGTAGATGACCAAACCGTCTTTGGAAATCTCAGCCGTTGCCGACCTTCAAAATCAGAGTTCTCCAAGAACCATCTCGGACCACTTCCTTCTTTCCGACGGCTCTCCTTCGCCGATCTAAGCCGTTCTTCGTCGGCTAGGATCAACGAAGATCTTGCACAGACTCTCGGAGCCGATTTAGTGGACTTTCAGATGTGTGAACTCAAGATGATCACTCAGTGTTTCTCTGGGAACTATCTTCTCGGAGAAGGTGGGTTTGGTAAAGTTTATAAAGGGTACATCGATGAAAATCTCCGACAAAGCCTCAAGGCTCAGCCTGCTGCTGTCAAGCTATTGGACATTGAAGGGCTTCAAGGACATCGTGAATGGCTTGTAAGAACGTATACCAATAATTGCATGCATGATTGTTATTGAGTTTTTCACTTTGTTACTTGGTTCTTTAATTATTATTTAATTAATTTCTCTTGATGTCATATTAATTAGTAATTAGTACAAATATATGGTTCAAATTATACGGTACCTTGGAATACAATTCTGAAACAACAAATCCACTCATGATTTTGTATTCCGAAGTCAAAGATTTCCTTGGACTCATGTCTTTATCTTTAAGTACTTTAGGATATGAAACTATATTGAAAACAATTGTTTATTTGTATTAAAAAAAAATGTTTGTTTGTATTGCATGTGGATTAAGTAGGCATATGATCTTGTCGTTTCTATTTTTGGTGTCATGTAAAACGTATAAGAATCATTTCTGTTAGCAGAATATAATAGTTGGTGAGACCACTTTGATAACTATACATATTATACACGTATTTTCTTAATTTATTACTCTAAAATTATAATTACATTTGATATAAAACTATTATATGTTTATAATCATATATAATATGCAGTCTGAGGTCATACTTCTTGGACAATTAAAGCACCCAAATTTAGTCAAACTTATTGGTTACTGCTGCGAGGAGGAAGAACGAGTCCTCATCTACGAGTTCATGCCACGTGGTAGCCTGGAAAACCACCTCTTTAAACGTAAGAGCATTTTCAATAATTAGAGTAGTCGCATATCAAATGACTCTTATTAACCATGATTTAATTTTATTATATTAATCAGTATTTTTCATTTTGTTTTCTAATCATAATTATACCATCAGGGATTTCAATATCGCTGCCGTGGGCGACGCGGTTGAAAATCGCTGTCGCAGCTGCTAAGGGTTTGGCGTTTTTGCATGATTTAGAGAGTCCAATAATTTACCGTGACTTCAAGACTTCTAATATACTACTCGATTCGGTACACTTTTGAGCTATTTTTTTATAATAATTTTAATTTTCGACAACATATTACCAAACGAAAAAAGACAACATACTATTATCATTTTTTTTTTTAACTTTTAAGAAAACTAATATACTATTTTGATGTGAGTTGTTAAAAATTCCAGGATTTTACGGCGAAACTATCAGATTTCGGTTTGGCCACAATGGGACCAGAAGGATCCAAATCTCATGTCACAACTCGAGTCATGGGCACATATGGTTATGCTGCTCCTGAATATGTTTCAACAGGTTTATAAACAAAAAGTTTCTTGTCTTTTTCAACATTTTTTTGTTTGGTCTTTTTCTTTTTTATACAGCAATTAGATTTAAGCATTATAATTGAAAAATTATAGTTATATAAAGGTTTAAACAGAACATAAAACAAAAACATTTACGAGAAAAAGTTGAATGTGTCAAAATTAGATGAGTAGACCTTTAATTTTATGGGATTATCAGATACATTTTATATGGTTGATTAGCTAACACCATGGGAGCAACATTTTTGCAGGGCATTTAACGACAAAGAGTGACGTGTATAGTTACGGCGTCGTTTTACTCGAGCTCCTAACGGGAAGAAGAGCCACCGAAAAGTCACGGCCGAAAAACCAGCAGAACATCATCGACTGGGCAAAGCCTTACCTTACAAGAAAACGTCGTCTCCGATGCGTTATAGACCCGAGGCTCGCCGGACAATAATCCGTCAAGGCGGCTAAGGATACGGCTCTTCTCGCCTTACAATGTGTAAGCCCTAACCCTAAAGACCGGCCCAAGATGCCTGCCGTCGTGGAGGCTCTAGAGAGTCTCATGCATCATAAGGACATGGCGGTTTCCTCCGGTCATTGGCCACCGTCTCCAAGATCTCTCGGCGGGAAAATTTCCCCCAAGGTTAGAGGTGATAATCGGAGCGGTCGAAAATCAGCTCCCGGTTCGCTAAGATCGTGAAATTAGGGTCTAATGAAATTCAATAAAAATGTGATTGTGTCTTTATATATGTGTGTAAATATATATGGAATATGGTTATACATATCTAAGCTTGTGGCATACTGAGAGTGATATGAAAAAAACATTTATAGAAGAACATGGTTTAAATCCTCATATTAAATCAATATAGTTTACAATCTTGATTATAAGTTTTACTTTGTATTTGTTTATTAACTCATATAGTTTCATTTTACCATTAAAAATCCACTTTAGATCCTAATGATCTGCATCGTAAAAAAAGTTCTACTTACTTAATTATCATGTTTGAATTCGTTGAATCGATTCAATTAATTAATTTTACTTTTCATATGTGAGCTTCTTTGGATATGACTCATTCTCTTGAAATGTTTGAAGATAATTTTGCAATTTGCCGTATTACTCCTAAGCTCATCTCACACATCATATCACCTTGGCCATTCCCATTCTCACTTATTAGATGAGGTTTAAAGTTGATTTTATGCTTAAATTTTTTAAAAATTTACAAATTTGATGACTCGAAATTTTGTTTGTACCCAAAAAAGCTAGATTTTCAAAAAAGTTTTGTTGAAGACGGGTATTAAATGAATGATTCATATGGATACGGTTAATATGAATTAATTATTCGACTACAAAACTTACAAGATTGCCAAATAAAACGTGCGCGAAAATACGTTATAAAAATACACGGGCCGGGCTATTTGAATTTAAACACGACGAAAGCCCAATAGCCCATATTTCTATCGGCTTAACCATATATAAACACTAGGCAGACAAGAGACTAATTTTCTCTAAACTTATCGCCGACTAAATCGTAAGGTACACGAGCTTCTTCTCTTCATTTTAAATTGCGTTTACATTCTTCAATCTGGGTTTTTATCTTCTGGAAATTCGAAATTTGGGTTCGTCTCTCACCTCATCTGTTTTGTTTTTCCATTTGGTTTTCCATTTAGTGTTGATTTTTTCCATTCAATTTTCGTATGTTTTTTTTTTTTTTTTTGTTCTCTGATCTGTATGTTATTGTCTAGGTTGATCACAATTTTACATACCCTAAATCAATTTTGCCAGTATTTTGAGATTATGAACATCTTTTTTTGGATTTGCAGAGCACCATCGATTTTGATAGCCATGGGGGTTTTGTCGTGGTTCACAGGGAGTCATAAGCCTTCGCAGTCGGAGGTAATTCAGACGCCAAAATCGGAAATCCCAGCTCTGGGGATGAACGGAGCCATAGAAGTTCCTCGGCCCGATCGGGCGACGGTTTTCGAGTTTGGCTCGGTGGCGGCCACCGGAGACCCAGTCACTCTCGCTGGATACTGTCCTGTTTCTGACGATCTCGAACCTTGCCGCTGGGAGATTCTCCCCGCCGACGGAAAAAACGCGCCGCAGTTTCGCGTCGTCTTCTGAATTCAGAGCATGCGTTAAGCTCCAATTATAAAAACGTAGCTTGTTCATCTCGTCCTCCGTAAATTGTATTGGTCGGGTAATTTCATTGCTGTTCATTTATCTCTATGAAATGTATAGTTTTGTATTTGAATCGAACGAGTTCTCAAACTTCGGCGCAGCTAATGTTTAATTTGCGATATTAGAGATTGTGATACAACACAAGTCAACGCTTTTGATAACTACATAAACAATTAACACAAATCATTTTCGCTTTTGCGTTAAGCTTCTCTATTGGTTATTTTGTTTTGTTAAATTTGTCTAGGAAAGTTTGGTTTTACCAATAATTCCATTTTATGTAAAGTTTGACTAGAATTGTACAAGAAAGAAAAGATGGTCTGAGAACATTAGCTAAAGCTCGATTAAACAAGTTACCACTTCAACAATTTAACGTTAAGCTCAGTTTCAGAAGCAAACAAAACAGAATAGAATACTCAGAACATATCACATAAGAGTCTAACTGCAACTCACTATGAGTAAAGGCAATATAAAACCAATGGAAAATCTCAAAAATAAATAACGACTAATAAAACCAAACATAGTCAACAAAATAATGATAAACCAGATTAATGTTAATTCATGCATCGTTAATCTGCTGAAATCAAAACGTGTTATTTGATTTCAGAACGTGTGATTTAATTTCAACAAATAATTAATACTTGTTGACTTTCTACAATAATCCAACTATTATAACTCTATAAATGCATTACTAAGAGTATCTCCAATGAGATTCTATTTTTGCCTCTAAACTCTATTTTTAGAGTAAAATCATCTCTAATGGCATTCTATATCTTACTCAAAAAATAGAGATCTCTATATGTAACTCTAAATTTGGAGTTAAATATAGAGATCTCTATTTTTAAAGTAAAACTTTTTTTCACAAACCACTCCTTTAATTTTGATATGTTTCTATTTTATAACTAAACAAAAATTATATGTTTTATTTTTATACTTAAATAAATTACAATAGCAATAGCTAGTTATGTAATAAAGTTTTATTTGTGTGGTAAACTTTTAATTTAAATAAAATCATAATTGTATTAATTTCTGCTAAAAATATAAAATAAATAGGTAAAATTTGTATATTAACAATCTCCAAATACTGGACGAAAATTTCATTAAACTAATAATAAATGAATGACATATCAAACCTTAAAAGCCGAGCTAGTTCTGTTCTTCACCCAAGTATTCCAAGCTGCAAAGTGAATGTTGCTTGGTTTTAACTTTTGTATATAGAGATCTTCTAAATCTAAACTTGTTAGACAAGTGAGATCAAGGAAAAGTAAGACTCAACTACAAAAGTAAGAATACATCTTGTTGTCAGAAGCAAGCAGAGAAGCAATATGGCTGAAAGGAATATGTCAGGAAATGGGATTCAAGCAAGATGCAGTAGAGATCTACTGTGATTCGCAGAGTGCGATCTACTTGGCTAAAAATCATATGTTCCATGAACAGACTAAGCATATAAAAGTCAAGTACAACTACATCAGAGAGGTGATTGATGATGGCGATGTGAAAGTTCTAAAGATACACACTTCGGTAAACCCAGCAGACATGTTAACAAAAGTCTTACCTCGGGAGAAGTTCAGTGGTTTCTTGAAGACGCTGAACGTGCTTGAAGCCTAGAGGCTTCGGTGGAGTCGCCGTCATCGGATAGAAGAGGAGGCGGCGATTCCAAGGTTGTTCTCGCAGGCGCGTGACAACAGGAGAGACTCCGAAAAGTGAGATCGGAGTTCACAGGTTGCTTCTCCGGTGAAGGAGAAGTGGAAGCGTGTTGATCTCGGCGAGAGAGGTCACCGGTACCAGGAACGGAATTCACGGGCGATGTCGGCTTCAGACTTGCATGTGTCGGAATGAAACCAAGGTGGAGATTTGTGAGAGATTGGTTCACATTCCCGGCTAAGAGAGCTAGCAATTGGGCCTTGTCAAGATGGAGACCCAATGACCGGAGTACAAAGAAAAGCCAAAGAGCAAATGGGCTTCGGAGTTGAAGGGAGCCCATGACACTTTACCGTTTAATAGCTGAGAGGAGAAGCATTCCAAAGACGTGACTTCTTCTTCCTCTTTTCTGTTAGACGCCATTGTTGAATCTCAGAGAGATATCTTGTACTCGCTAAGCTCTAGTGAATTCCAGAAGAAGTTTCTGAAGAGAGAAGTACCCGGTGTTTGGGGAACTCTATAATCTTGTGTGTTTGCTTTCTTACTTTACTTTTCTGCACACACAAACGAGCGAACAAACGAGTGAGTGAGAGAGAGCGATCCGAAAGCGAATCAAAGATGTCGATCGTATCGGCTACAGAATGATTCATATGGATACGGTTAATATGAATTAATTATTCGACTATTCGAGTACAAAACTTGCAAGTTACAAGATTGCCAAATACGTGCGCGAAAATACATTATAAAAACGCACGGGCCGCCGGGGCCGGGCTATTTAAATCTAAACACGACGAAAGCCCAATAGCCCATATTTCTATCGGCTTAACCCTATAAACCCTAGGCAGACAAGAGAGTATAAATACACTTAAATCCAAATTATATATACTTTAGACCTAATTTTCTCTCCTCTTATCGCCGACTAAATCTTAAGGTACACGAGCTTCTCTTGATTTTAATTTGCGTTTACATTCTTCGATCTGGGTTTTCATCATCTTCTGGAAATTCGTAATTTTGGTTCGTCTCTCACCTCTTGTGTTTTTTTTTTCTTGTTTCCAATTGATTTTCCACTTAGTGTTGATTTTCTTCAATTTTCGTATGTTTTGTTCTCTGATCTGTGTTTTATTTTCTAGGTTGATCATAATTTCACATAGCCTAAGCTGCTTCCATTTTATAGTAATGTAATTTTATATGTAAAATTGTGTGCTTTAGCTGTGAAAACCTTTGCGCATGTGTATATTCTCGTCTTCTTCTGGTTATGATCGGAATGAAAACCCTCGGGAACTTTATAAAATCAAGGCCGGAATCTCTGATCTAGCTCTATTGCTGGAAACCATTTTTAATGGTTTCTGATGAGAAACACTAAAAAGGAGCTTGAGATTTGGCTATCGTAATGATGCCATAGGCCTTTGATCGGGGGAACAATTCGTATCATATTACCAGAAATCCTGAGAGTATCTCATGCGTCGAGGTTTCTCTGCAAATCCTGTTTTTGTTTCATTTCATAATCTTTTCTCGGTTACCTCTCATAGATTGTTATAGGGTTTTTGTGATTGCTTGATTTTGTTATATCATCTCTTGTATAAATCACTTTCATTTCAGTTTTTTTTTTGGCTTTATGTATTATGGACTTGCATCATCATCCTTGCAACAAGCAGATTTTGTCATCCTTTTGTTGTTTGGTGAATGCTTTGATTAGTATAACAAGTCGAATTGGATAAGTTTTGTCTTCTTTGTGTAAAATCATCTTATTTTGGTAGTGTTTGTTTCTAGTTGAGAGAGTATGTCTCACAGAAAGTTTGAGCATCCAAGACATGGTTCCTTGGGTTTCCTTCCAAGGAAAAGAGCTAACAGACACCGTGGAAAAGGTAGATACTGTTTGCATTCATTCACCAGTTTGTTGCAGCTTCTGTATTTGACATTCTGTATCTTATCTTATTGTTTACTTCTGTTTCAAAGCATTTATATGGCCTGTGTAGCTATGATCTGACATGTCTAGTTTGTGTTTCCAGTGAAGGCCTTCCCTAAGGATGATCCTACTAAGCCTTGCAGGCTCACATCCTTCTTGGGATATAAAGCGGGGATGACCCACATTGTGAGAGAGGTCGAAAAGCCTGGATCAAGTGTGTTATCACTCTCTTCACTTGTTGATTCACAGAGCTTGCATGTGTTTCTGTGCTTATATCTTTTAAATGTGTTTGCCAGAGCTCCACAAGAAGGAAACATGTGAAGCTGTGACTGTGATTGAGACACCTCCAATGGTGGTTGTTGGTGTGGTTGGGTATGTGAAGACACCCCGTGGTCTGCGTACTCTAAAAACTGTGTGGGCTCAGCATATGAGCGAAGAAGTAAGGAGGAGGTTCTACAAGAACTGGTGCAAGTCAAAGAAGAAGGCTTTCACCAACTACTCAAAGAAACATGAAACAGAAGAAGGTAAAAAAGACATTCAAAGTCAGTTGGAGAAGATGAAGAAGTACTGCACTGTCATCAGAGTTCTTGCTCACACTCAGGTACTCTATCTATCTCAATATCGATGATAACTCCGTTAGTTTTATTTGCTTAATTCGTTTTTAATTACTCTTTGGCATATATTAGATAAGGAAAATGAAAGGGCTGAAGCAGAAGAAGGCACATCTGAATGAGATTCAGATCAATGGTGGGGATGTAGCAAAGAAGGTTGACTATGCCTACAGTTTATTCGAGAAGCAAGTCCCTGTGGATGCTATCTTTCAGAAAGATGAGATGATTGATATAATCGGTGTTACTAAAGGAAAAGGTTATGAAGGCGTGGTTACAAGATGGGGCGTGACCCGTCTTCCAAGAAAGACTCATCGAGGGCTCCGCAAGGTTGCTTGTATTGGAGCTTGGCATCCAGCTAGAGTCTCCTACACAGTGGCTAGAGCCGGGCAAAACGGTTACCACCACCGTACTGAGATGAACAAGAAAGTTTACCGGATTGGGAAAGTTGGCCAAGAGACTCACTCAGCCATGACCGAGTTTGACAGGTAATAAAACAAAACAATCTTGGAGATGTGTCTTATGATCTGTGTTGTGAAATTGACTTGGTGTTCATGTTCTGTTTCTGTTTTCAGAACCGAGAAGGAGATCACACCGATGGGAGGATTCCCGCATTATGGGATAGTGAAGGAAGATTTTTTGGTTATCAAGGGTTGTTGCGTTGGGCCAAAGAAACGTGTGGTGACTTTGAGACAGACATTGGTGAAACAGACGTCTAGGGTTGCTATGGAGGAGATCAAGGTTAAGTTCTTTGACACTTCTTCCAAGTTTGGACACGGTCGTTTCCAGACTACTCAAGAGAAGGCCAAGTTCTTTGGTAGAGTCAAAGCTTAGGTTTTTTTTGTTATTCAAATGCCGTTAGAACATTGTTTTTGTTATTTCGAGTTTCTTTCTTTGTTGATCATTTTGATTGTTGGTGGATTTCTTTTGACGGTTTGAATAACTTTCTCTTTTGTCTTATTGGCGTTAGAGTTTATTGGATTTTTTTTTTGGTCAACTAATTCATTCAACTTTAACGACGCTCTAACTCCATGAACGGAGGAGGAATTACAAGATAGGCAAAAACTGCCAAAAAGTTTACCAAACAAAAGGCTAAACAAGAGATAAATTGAAGATACATTTCATCCACAGAAATCATAGAGAATCGAAAAATTACTAAGATCTTATGAACTTCTTGACTGTATGCATCCAGAGCACTCAAAAGTGCTTTAAACTCTGCAACAAAGGCAGAGGAGACAACTAACCGGGAGGAAAAACCTTGCAATACCGGTGGGTCTTGAACATCCAAACCACTTATCATAAGTGGAAACTTCGGGAAGACGAACTGCTCCAAAAAGGAGAACCCATGACAAAAGCTGTCCAAAAGAACCAGATTCACTAGAAAAAACGATTTCTCAAGTGATATCCCTTCAACCTCCGGAAGTGCGATGAAGCAGGAGGACGAAATCAGGACCATAGATCTGGCGAGGCAGGATGAAAACGGTTTCTCCACAAAAGAGTAAAAAGAACTCTCCATGGATGAGTAAAGGCTCTCCACAAAGGAGTAAAGGATCTCCACAAAAGAGTAAAGGATCTCCACAAGGAAGTAAGTGATCTCCAAAAAGGAGGAAGATAGAAAGACATAATCTGATTTACCAGAAGAAGAAACATGCTCAGCTTGAGGGGTTACCGCCACCACTAACTGAGAAGAAATCTTGAGCGGGCTCACTAGATTTTGCCTTGGCAACACCAGTT
>JAHZTW010000001.1:252078053-252105345 GCA_020283515.1 Alliaria petiolata | reverse complement strand
TCATATATAATATGCAGTCTGAGGTCATACTTCTTGGACAATTAAAGCACCCAAATTTAGTCAAACTTATTGGTTACTGCTGCGAGGAGGAAGAACGAGTCCTCATCTACGAGTTCATGCCACGTGGTAGCCTGGAAAACCACCTCTTTAAACGTAAGAACAATTTCAATAATTATAGTAGTCGTATGTCATATGAATCTTGTTATAGTTTTAGTATATTAATAATCAATATTTCATTTTGTTTTCTAATCAGGGATTTCAATATCGCTGCCGTGGGCGACGCGGTTGAAAATCGCTGTCGCGGCTGCTAAGGGTTTGGCGTTTTTGCATGATTTAGAGAGTCCAATAATTTACCGTGATTTCAAGACTTCTAATATACTACTCGATTCGGTACACTTTTAGTTGTTTTTTTTAATAATTTTAATTTTCGACAGCATATTACCAAACGAAAATGACAACATAATGACAACATTTTATCAAATTTTTTAACTTTTAAGAAAAGTAATATACTATTTTGATGTGAGTTGTTAAAAATTCTAGGATTTTACGGCGAAACTATCAGATTTCGGATTGGCCACAATGGGACCAGAAGGATCCAAATCTCATGTCACAACTCGAGTCATGGGCACATATGGTTATGCTGCTCCTGAATATGTTTCAACAGGTTTATAAACAAAAAGTTTCTTGTCTTTTTCAACATTTTTTTGTTTGGTCTTTTTCTTTTTTATACAGCAATTAGATTTAAGCATTATAATTGAAAAATTATAGTTATATAAAGGTTTAAACAGAACATAAAACAAAAACATTTACGAGAAAAAGTTGAATGTGTCAAAATTAGATGAGTAGACCTTTAATTTTATGGGATTATCAGATACATTTTATATGGTTGATTAGCTAACACCATGGGAGCAACATTTTTGCAGGGCATTTAACGACAAAGAGTGACGTGTATAGTTACGGCGTCGTTTTACTCGAGCTCCTAACGGGAAGAAGAGCCACCGAAAAGTCACGGCCGAAAAACCAGCAGAACATCATCGACTGGGCAAAGCCTTACCTTACAAGTACTCGTCGTCTCCGATGCGTTATAGACCCGAGGCTCGCCGGACAATATTCCGTCAAGGCGGCTAAGGATACGGCTCTTCTCGCCTTACAATGTGTGAGCCCTAACCCTAAAGACCGGCCCAAGATGCCTGCCGTCGTGGAGGCTCTAGAGAGTCTCATGCATCATAAGGACATGGCGGTTTCCTCCGGTCATTGGCCACCGTCTCCAAGATCTCTCGGCGGGAAAATTTCCCCCAAGGTTAGAGGTGATAATCGGAGCGGTCGAAAATCAGCTCCCGGTTCGCTAAGATCGTGAAATTAGGGTCTAATGAAATTCAATAAATATGTGATTGTGTCTTTATATATGTGTGTAGATATATATGGAATATGGTTATACATATCTAAGCTTGTGGCATACTGAGAGTGATATGAAAAAAACATTTATAGAAGAACATGGTTTAAATCCTCATATTAAATCAATATAGTTTACAATCTTGATTATAAGTTTTACTTTGTATTTGTTTATTAACTCATATAGTTTCATTTTACCATTAAAAGTCCAGGTAGATCCTAATGATCTGCATCGTAAAAAAAAATTCTATTTGAATTCGTTGAATCGATTCAATTAATTTTACTTTTCATATGTGAGCTTCTTTGGATATGACACATTCTCTTGAAATGTTTGAAGATCATTTTGAAATTTGTGTGATAGGAACGCAGGTCCAGAAAAGTTTCTCTCTTTGCCGTATTACTCCTAAGCTCATCTCACACATCATATCACCATGGCCATTCCCATTCTCACTTATTAGATGAGGTTTAAAGTTGATTTTATGCTTATAAAATTTTACAAAGAGAAATTGCTTAAAATAGCCCCTTTTTAAGCAATTTCTCTTTGTGGGCTATTTTAAGCAATTTCTCTTTGTGGACAATTTTCTTAAATAGCACAAAATGAAGTTTATTTTTCAAAAATAGCCCCATACGTTTACTTTTTTCATAAATAGCATTAATTAAAGTTAGGAAAACTTTACTAAATGTGTCTAACGGCTACCTAAAATTCATTAAAGTTAGGAAAGTCTTCCTAAATGTATCTAACGGCTTCCTAAAGTTGAGTTAGGAAAGTATTCCTAAATGTGTTTAACGGCTTCCTAACAACTTTATTAAAAGTTAGGAAAGCCTTCCTAAATGTGTATAAAAGCTTCCGAATAATGCTAGAAATGATTAACAAGATTTTTGGGGCTATTATTGAACTGAAAACTTAAAATTTAGAATTAGCAAATTTGTGCGGGTGTATTAAAACTGAAATTTGGGAGAATTTGGAATGCTTTGAGTTTTAATGAGATTTTAGATGATTTTGGGTAAATTAGGAAATTTCTTATGATTTGTTATTAAAGTCTATGAAATTCACATAAAACTATGAGATTTGTTTTTTTATATTTTTAACTAACAAACCCCATCAAAATCACTCAAAATCTTCTAAAATCCACAACTTAAAATATTTTCAATAATATGGGATTTGATTTACTTTTTATAAATTATTGATTGAGTAAAACATTTAAAAATTATTAGTTCAATAAAAAGAGATTTTAAAAGAACCACCAAATCTTCTAAAATTTCTAATCCGATGACTCGAAATTTTGTTTGTACCCAAAAGATCCGGTTAATATGAATTAATTATTCGACTATTCGAGTACAAAACGTGCGCGAAAATACATTATAAAAACGCACGGGCCGCCGGGGCCGGGCTATTTGAATCTAAACACGACGAAAGCCCAATAGCCCATATTTCTATCGGCTTAACCCTATGAAACCCTAGGCAGACAAGAGTGTATAAATACACCTCAATCCAAATTATAACTCTAGACCTAATTTTCTCTCCTCTTATCGCCGACTAAATCTTAAGGTACACGAGCTTCTCTTGATTTTAATTTGCGTTTACATTCTTCGATCTGGGTTTTCATCTTCTGGAAATTCGTAATTTTGGTTAGTCTCTCACCGCTTGTGTTTTTTTTTTGTTTCCAATTGATCTGTATTTTATTGTCTAGCTTGATTATAATTTCACATACCCTTAGCTGGTTCAATTTTATTGTAATGTAATTTTATATGAAAAAATGCGTGCTTTGGCTATGATAATCTTTGCGCATGTGCATATTCTCATCTTGTTCTGGTTATGATCGGAATGAAAACCCTCGGGAACTTTATAAAATCAAGGCCGGAATCTCTGATCTAGCTCTATTGCTGGAAACCATTTTTAATGGTTTCTGGTGAGAAACACTAAAAAGGAGCTTGAGATTTGGCTATCGTAATGATGCCATAGGCCTTTGATCGGGGGAACAATTCGTATCATATTACCATAAATCCTGAGAGTATCTCATGTGTCGAGGATTCTCTGCAAATCCTGTTTTTGTTTCATTTCATAATCTTTTCTCGGTTACCTCTCTTAGATTGTTATAGGGTTTTTGTCTATTTGTACAAATCTGTAGTTGTTTGGTGACTGATTGCTTTGATTTTTTTATATCATCTCTTGTATAAATCACTTTCATTTCAGTTTTTTTTTGGCTTTATGTATTATGGACTTGCATCATCATCCTTGCAACAAGCAGATTTTGTCATCCTTTTGTTGTTTGGTGAATGCTTGATTAGTATAACATGTAGAATTGGATTAAGTTGTCGTCTTTGTGTAAAATCATTTTATTTTGGCAGTGTTTGTTTCTAGTTGAGAGAGTATGTCTCACAGAAAGTTTGAGCATCCAAGACATGGTTCTTTGGGTTTCCTTCCAAGGAAAAGAGCTAACAGACACCGTGGAAAAGGTAGATACTGTTTGCATTCATTCACCAGTTTGTTGCAGCTTCTGTATTTGACATTCTGTATCTTATCTTGTTGTTTACTTCTGTTCCAAAGCATCTTCATTTTATATGGCCTGTGTAGCTTTGATCTGACATGTCTAGTTTGTGTTTCCAGTGAAGGCCTTCCCTAAGGATGATCCTACTAAGCCTTGCAGGCTCACATCCTTCTTGGGATATAAAGCGGGGATGACCCACATTGTGAGAGAGGTCGAAAAGCCTGGATCAAGTGTGTTATCACTCTCTTCACTTGTTGATTCACAGAGCTTGCATGTGTTTCTGTGCTTATATCTTTTAAATGTACTTGCCAGAGCTCCACAAGAAGGAAACATGTGAAGCTGTGACTGTGATTGAGACACCTCCAATGGTGGTTGTTGGTGTGGTTGGGTATGTGAAGACACCCCGTGGTCTGCGTACTCTAAACACTGTGTGGGCTCAGCATTTGAGCGAAGAAGTAAGGAGGAGGTTCTACAAGAACTGGTGCAAGTCAAAGAAGAAGGCTTTCACCAAATACTCGAAGAAACATGAAACTGAAGAAGGTAAAAAGGACATTCAAAGTCAGTTGGAGAAGATGAAGAAGTACTGCACTGTCATCAGAGTTCTTGCTCACACACAGGTACTCTATCGTTCTCAGTATGGACTATGGACGGTAACTCCACTAGTTTTATTTGCTTAATTCGTTTTTAATTACTCTTTGGCATATATTAGATAAGGAAATTGAAAGGGCTGAAGCAGAAGAAGGCACATCTGAATGAGATTCAGATCAATGGTGGAGATATAGCAAAGAAGGTTGACTATGCCTACAGTTTATTCGAGAAGCAAGTCCCTGTGGATGCTATCTTTCAGAAAGATGAGATGATTGATATAATCGGTGTTACTAAAGGAAAAGGTTATGAAGGTGTTGTTACAAGATGGGGCGTGACCCGTCTTCCAAGAAAGACTCATCGTGGGCTCCGCAAGGTTGCTTGTATTGGAGCCTGGCATCCAGCTAGAGTCTCCTACACAGTGGCTAGAGCCGGGCAAAACGGTTACCACCACCGTACTGAGATGAACAAGAAAGTTTACCGGATTGGGAAAGTTGGCCAAGAGTCTCACTCAGCCATGACCGAGTTCGACAGGTAATAAAACAAACAGTCTTGAGATGTATCTGATGATCTGTGTTGTGAACTTGTCTTGGTGTTCATGTGTTTCTGTTTTCAGAACCGAGAAGGAGATCACACCGATGGGAGGATTCCCGCACTATGGGATAGTGAAAGAAGATTTTTTGATTATCAAGGGATGTTGCGTTGGGCCGAAGAAACGTGTTGTGACTTTGAGACGGACATTGGTGAAACAGACGTCTAGGGTTGCTATGGAGGAGATCAAGGTTAAGTTCTTTGACACTTCTTCCATATTTGGACACGGTCGTTTCCAGACTGCTCAAGAGAAGGCCAAGTTCTTTGGTAGAGTCAAAGCTTAGGTTTTTTTTGTTATTCAAATGCCATGAGAACATTGTTTTTTTTTTTAGAGTTTCTTTCTTTGTTGACCATTTCGATGTTGGTGGATTTCTTTTCACGGTTTTGAATAACATTCTCTTCCGTTCTTATTGGCGTAAGAGTTTATTGGATTTGACGTTTGTGTTTTTCATTTTCAAGTTACTCGTTACAGTCTCCCTTGTAATATCTGTCAAACAGAGAGATAAGGTTAAAAGCTCCTCTCACTGATAACCCTACGATGTTAATTCTCTAAGAACACGCTTCCCATCGCAACATGTAGTTGAATTCGATCAATGACTGAGCATAATTTGTAACAAAATTAGTCTGATAATAATAATGTAAAATACGTCAACAAACAAAATCAGTTTCTGCTATGTTTTATATGACTTGTAACAATACGTTTTTGGAAGAAAACAAATATTTATTTTTCATGATAAATAACATTAATACGATTAATAATATTTAGAAAACTTTAACAAATAGTACTGTGTTCCCTAATTAAATATAGATTTAAACCGGTTTTATAATATAAATATAAATCATAAATTATACTATTACATTTGTTGACCAAAAAATTAACAACATACTCCCCCTTTTCCTAATAAAATGATGTTTTAGTTTTTTCACACAGATTAAGAAACAATTATTATATACTTTTGCTAGTTATTTTTTGTTTGGTTTTTACTTTTTGACCAATGAGATTTAAGTAAAGCTTTACTTTACATTAAACAAATCCTCTTCAACATCAATCTTTGAGAAACAAGAAAAAAACCCAAAACATCAATTTTTTAGAACGGAGAGAGTATTATCTTTGACTGTTAAGTCTTAAATATTATATAAGAGATATTTGTCATTAATTTTTTTTTTTTTGACGACATTCGTGGTTAATTATTAAGCGATTAAAAGTTGTCATATTTGTATACTACACATTTATTCGTAATTTACGTACATTGCCAAAGCAAACAAATACATAAGTTATTATGTCATATTTATTATAATCTATAGATTTTCAAATCCCTCCCAAAAGAAACGCCTAATCATAGGCAACAATAAATCTCATTTCAACTATGAATAAAAAAAAATCAATAATTTAATATCACAAAAAAAAATCATGGCTTTTTCTATTCGACAAATTTATTTGTAGATACGTTGCCAAAGGAAATAAATATATAAGCGTTACTAGTATAACCCAATCAATATAATAGATTCTCAAATCCTTACTAGCTCCCAATACAAAACGCCTTATAATAAATGTCATTTTCATCTATAAATACTACTTTACTCCCCCGACAAAATATTATATCACAAGGGAAAAAAAAAAAAAAAAAAAGACAATGGCTTTCTCAAGAAATCACAATATCATTTTCATGCTAATCCCATTTCTAATCATCCTTGCAACGACGTCATTTGCGTCTGCGGGACTTTTGCCCTTCTCATCCAAACATGTTGTGATCATCAACAAACTTGTGACTCGTGCTACATTGATCGTGCATTGTAAGAACAAAGATGAAGACAAAGGAGTGATCTCACTCGGACCTGGAGGTACTTTCGATTTCAGGTTTCGTGTTAACCTACGCAAAACAACGGTGTACACTTGTAGCTTTGCTTGGCCAGGCAACACAGCTACGTTTGATATCTTTAGAGCTGATCGAGACGATAATCCTAAAAGCAAAGTTGGAGTTTGTAGCGAATGTATTTGGAGTATCTACGAGCCAGCACCATGTAGAGATAGACGTGACGGAGGTCAACCAAACTGTTTCCCATGGGCTTCTTAAATTATTTAAAAATATTTAGAAATCGCAACTTTTTATTTTTGTGTTTCTTTGTGCTACAATATCAATTGTAATCAATAAAGAAATATCGTTCTTTTGAAATAATATTTTACGTATTTATGACGGATCCACAAAGTTATCCTTCAGAATATCTATATCTATATTTGCCAAGTGATTTTGGTGAATGGAGCTCTCTTATTTACTCTCACAAAATATTACCTTACTACCCTTAATGAATAGAAAGATTAGATTGGATAATTTCGTAATTATTCTAATACATATTTTTTTAGAATTTAATTAATTTAAAAAAGTAGAAATTCTTATGATTTGTGATTGTATCCAAAAATGTATATATTCTGATTTGAATTAACCCGAAAAGGATAATTTCCATTTCGTTTAATGAAAGATAAAATCGTATATATGTTTAGCAGATTTAGAATAATCAGAAAAGTATAATTTTCGGATTATAAAATGATAATTTCTATTTTTTTAAGTCGGCTAATTATTTTTGTTATTATCAATAGAAAAAAAANTCTAGCACCATGGAGCCGACTCGCCGAACCACCTGCACCCAAACCCTTGTCACGGAATCTGAAAACAAGGAAAGTGATGTGATGGATGTCAATGATGCTGCAGACAAGGAGTTAATTGATCCTCATAAAGAACAGCCTCGATCCAGCTTTGAAGAGACCAAACAAGTGATCTTTCAACACCGAATTCGCTTCCGCTGATGCATATGAAAGTGGTATGTTTAAATTTTCGCTTGGGATCATCAATGATATCTATTGCATCTCTGAATCTACTGAGACTTGGGGTTGGTCTTCTGAGAACATTGATGAAGCTAGTATGTCAACTTTCTATTTCTTCGAGTATCTTTTTCTATAATCTTGTTGTTTTTAATCTAAATATGCAATCAAGCAGGGGGAGAATAGAGATGACTAGTTATCTCACGATTTTGATCACTGGCTTTCGCCATGTGTGTTGTGAATCTGATGGTTTTATGAATAAGTCTCACATTAAATCATTATGGACTAGATCGTCTCTGCTAGGTATGTTGTGTGTTGTGAGTTGATTTTTGTAGGTTGATTGAGTTGACACATTCAGATAAAAAGGGGAGATTGTAAGCTCAAGGATTTTGGAGCTTTCTTTGTGTATGTAGTGTTACATAGAGACGATGCTGAGTAACACACTTGTGGTTTGTGTATGCAGTGTTACACAGTGACGATGCTGAGTAACACACTTCTGTGGAACTATGCAGTGTTACACAGAGAGGATGCTGAGTAACACAATTCAGTGGATTAAAGAGAATCCGTCAAAACGTGTGGTGACATGGAGAGTTTTCATTGGCTGGTCTTGATTGGACGTGATTAACAAGTTAGAAGATCTGAAAGTCATGAATTGAAGGTTCGGTGACATCAAAGTTTAAGAAAGAATATATCGCAGAACTAGATGAGTTGCGCAGGATATACAAGGGGCTTAGACCTTGGGTTAGGTTAAGCTTTTAAATGTTGTAATCTTCACATTGAAATACAAAAGTTTTGGGGTTTCATAGGTGAGTGAACAAAGAGTGCAGCTCAACTGTTGTTGGGTCACGTAAGGTGAGTAGTTTAGGAATCGGTCCGTTTCGAGTTGTGACGTCGTGTTATCCGGATTTTTAAGAGATTTCTGATAAAGAGACGCGTGTTTGTGGAATATCTCAATGTCCTTAATAGTTTCGCTAAGTCTTGATTTTACAGATCGCTAAGTCTTGATTTTACAGAGTGGAGGAGCGATAGCTGCCGTCTCTCAGCGAAAGTTGCAAAGCGGCTCGGAGGGAGTGCACGACGACAAGGAGGGGCTCACGATCTGCTTCGGCGGTTCGTGGCTATGGTGGGGAGGCTTATCGGGAAGGTGCTGCATTGGGCGTGTTCTTCGTGGTTATCGTTACGTTGGATCGGAGGATGGAGGATGGTAAGCGGAGGACACAATCGCGTAGTGGCGGAGTGAGGAGCGATAGGTAGGCTCGGCGGTGGAGATAGGTTCCGGCAAAACAAGTTCGCTTGTCGGTCCCCTTAGTTTAATCTCTTTGTCCGTATAGAAGATCTCATTCCAATGGTGGGGAGATTACTTGGTAAAGCAAGAGCGGTCTCGGCGATTAGATCTGTATCTTGTAGAGAAGTTTGTGAGGGTGCCGGAAGAGGAAGACGGAGTAAGAATCTTCGGAAGGTTGGAGTCGGAGACTGTAGTCGGGTCTTCACTCTCTCTGAGGATGTCTTTGACAGCGGTTCTCTTTGTCGGAATCTTTCACCCGTCGGTAGTCTCACTGGTCGGAGATGTTGATGTGTCTTAGTCACAATCAAACTCCCCGTTAGACTAATTTTGGTTTTTTCGTAGATTTTTTCCTTCACCTGTTTTTTCTCCGGTTTAGTTTTGTAACTGAATCGATTTCCGATTTTGGTCCAGCGGATAATTATTATTAATATTAGAAAAAAAAAACTTAAGGCGAATTTGAAAATTAAAAATTTTAATAATAAATATTATATAGTTTTAATTTATTCTTTATTAGTATTTTATATTTGCATATATTTTTAAAAATTAATGATTAAAATGAAAATATATCAAATTAGCATTATCATAAACAAAATATTTTGCAGGTATTATTAGCATAAGACGTTAAGCTAATAAAAATTTAGAAACATTTTTTTTTTAAAAACAATTTAGAAACATTTAATGATGATTGTTTAAAAACAAAATGTGAAAAATGATAAAGAAAATAGACTTACCAATAAAGGAGAAAACGATTTGGGGATTCAGATATTTTTTTCTGATTTGGAATCTTGATTTTTTTTTCAAAAATCCATAATTATAATTAAAATCTCATTAGCAATGAGTCGAACATGGGTTGCTGATATTGAAACTCAGTTCTTTGGACCACTCTAATACCGAATAATATTGTAATCTCGTTTTCCCGCTAAAACCGCAAAATCTTGTTTTCCCGCTAAAACTATAAAATCTCGTTTTTTCGCCAAAACCGTAAAATTCCGTTTCCCGCCAAAATCACAAAATTTTCGTTTTCCCGCCAATACCGTAAAATCCCGTTTTTCGTCTAAACCACAAAATCTTGTTTTTCGCCAAAACTGTAAAATCTCGTTTTCTCGCCAAAACCGTAAAATTTTTGTTTTCCCGCCAATATCGTAAAATTACATTTTCCGTCATAATCACAAAATTCTGTTTACCCATCAAAACCGCATAATCTTGTTTTTTTGCCAAAATTGCAAAATTTTATTTTTATGCCAAAAGGCCCAAAACTATAAAATTATATTTTCCGGTCAAAATCTCAAAATTTTATTTTTTTGACAAAACTGTAAAATATTATAAATAAACTGTTTTATTTACTAATTGAAATATCAAATTAAATTGGGTGTCCATAGACATGCCCATCTGGACATGGTCCTAATTGCGTGCGGTCATTTTTTTGACCATTGTCCATTAAGGACCGACCAATTATGTCCACAAAAACAAATGGTCCATGTGGATAAGCCCAATTGGGCGCGGACAACCCATTTGACAGGAGACCTAAAGGCGAAAGCTCATCAAATCGATTTCTCAATGATTCTGCCGTTGCGGATCATCGCCGGACTTTCCCTTCTCCTCTTCTCCGGCAAGCAAATTCCAGCCATCGTCTACTTCCATAAGCCATGTCTCTCCCGACAACAGATTCGCCAAGTCTACCTTCGTCCAATTCTCCAAGTCCTGTCGCTGCAACCAGAGATGACGCCGTCAACAAAGTACGGAAGCTATTGGGATTACTAGAGGTTAATGGGCCATGAGGCCTTAATTTCTAGAGAGTGTGTGTAAGATTATCCCACATTGAAAATTGGAAGGGACCTTGACTAATATATAAGTAACTTGGGCCAATCCACTCATCGCCAATTGGTTTTGAGTTGGAAGCCCATGAAATATATAAGTTTCCTGAACTTCCAACCCACAACCAATTGGCAATGAGTGGATGAGTGGATTGACTCAAATCCCTTATATATTAGTCAAAGCCTCATGGCCCATTTATTCAATCTTGGACCGCAAAGCATCTTTCGTTTGCTGGCAGACTTCAATTGATCCAGTCAGTTATATATAGAATTATCAACTTCTGGGCGGCAATCCTTCCATTACCGAAGGCTTGTTTAGACACTCGAGAGAAAATATGCAATGCCTTCCTTAGGAGTTGAGCTCCGAATTATGCTAGAAGTGCAAAAGTTTCTTGGGATTCAGTTTGTACTCCCAAATCTCAAGGAGGATTGGGTCTCCGAAGATTAAATGGTTTGAATCTAAGCCTATGGTTTGAAGCTTATTTGGTTGTTGTTTGCTCCTTGTGGGTAGCTTGGATTAAAAGGCATATCATCAAAGATAAACTGTTTTGGATTTTGGATTGATTTTAATCAACAAACAAAAGGGAAATGACATTTATTCTTCCTCGGTTAAAGTCAAACAAGACATAGAACAAAGTTTAATGTTTTCGGAATATCTGAAAACTAGTTTCCCTGGACAACGAACTTCATGATTATGGCAAAATGGTCGAGTCATAGTATTGTTGCGAAGAACAAGAGCATCCCCTTGAATAACCGTTATGGTTTGACCAGGTTTCATATAAGGGTCTTTCCCAAGCAGACAATGAACATGAAGGGTGGTGCAGCAGCCATCACACGCATATAACCCTCCTTTTTGGGAATATACTATTTTTCTTTCGCATACCTCACACCAGCCTGATTGATCATCATTTGCCTCTTTCACTTTCGTAAATGTGAGGAAATGTTTATCATGTTTATACATTGCTTTGTATGGCAAAGTAGCACACCTAAAAAATATAATATAGTCGCATTCGATGCAATTTAGTTTATTACACTAGTTATCTTCATCATCGTCTTCTTGGCAGATTTGACAAATTGCCAATTCTTCTTCTTCTGGGCTTAAAGCTAGGAATAAGGGATGCTCATGGCCTTGATATTCAAATGGTTCGGAAATAGAGGCACACCGTATGTCAAGTCTAAAACCGAAAAAACTCCCAAGGAAATCCTCATAGTCGAAACCACAACTGTAACGCCGGCAAGCGTTACAATCGAAGAGACCTTTGGTATCATTATATCCATTAGCAACAACCTCCAGCGTAAGTGAGTGAGTACGCAACAGATGATGTTTCTTGAGAGGAGAACTTGCACATGCTTCATGAAGGATGAAGTCACAATGATCATCCATACACGAATAATAGTACGTTACCTTCGTAGATTGGAAGGACACACGCTTGACAAAACTTTTCATCATCATTAACTCTACTAATCCCGAGTTTTAGATGATGGCCATGAGAAAAATGGAGTATGATTCCATCAGCTATCCTCTCGAATGGCTCCACAACTATCTCAGGTACTCCCTCAAGTTCTTCCCCATCCCACAGGTCTCCCCGCAAAGCGCATCTTGAATGAACAAAATAACGGTGATCACCACACTTGTCGCAAGAGTAGGCGCCACAACTGTTGTCAACCTTTTGACGACAGACTCCGCATGACAATACTTCTCCGGATGGAAGAGAGGATGTAAAAGAGATACGGTGATGGTGTCGAGATATTCTTATGACATAGGGAAAATAGATACAATCTTGATGGACTACGAAGACACATCGAGCACAGATATATGTGGGAATAAACTCTTTGATCTCACCACAAACGTTGCACGCTAAGTAATCCTGTTTGGGGGAAAAAGTGAGAGAGTGGGGGTGTCTCTTTGGGTGTTCTACGACAATGGGTATTGGCTTCATAGCACAAACCGGATGCATACTTAAGTTGTAGGTAGGACAATGATATAACATGTCGTAGAGCCACTCTTCACAGAATATGCACTTCCAACGGTAGTTGAGAGAAGTGAGAGGAGTGTGAAGTCTGAGAGAAGCAAAGGGATAAGTAGGGTGTTTGATTTCTAGTGTAGACTCTACGCATTCTTTGTGAAATTTTGATCACATGTGACACACAAGTAGTAGCCTGTGCCAAACACTTTGCATTCGCATGCAGGGCATTTAGAAGAGTACTCATCGTTGTGATCAGGTCCTTCATTGCACCAAAAGAGAGGGACGACAGGGAACTTACAAATATCATCGTCGCTGCAGGAATCAAGAAAATCTTGGACTTGTTCATTAGCGTTTCGTATGGTGGGGAAGTGAGGGAAAACATCCAACAGGAGAACTTTGTTTTTGTCGTCCTCCTCCTCCTCCTCGTCTTCTTCGTCCTCGTCGTCATCGTCATCTTCGTCATTAGAATAGCAATTCTCCTTTCGTTTTGACTTTGCAACTTCGAGACGTAAAGTAGGACAGAAGAAAAGAGGGACGTCGTCGTTGTCGCCGCCACCGGAGTCAATAATGGCTGCTTCACCAGAGGTTGGGATCTTTGTTTGAGATAAGAAATTGTATATGTGAAATGGTTTTCCATCGATTTCTTCCTCACGAAATACACCTACGGAATTCATTGTTGATACACGAGGTTGGGATGATTTGTGTTGTTGTGGTTATCTTCTTCTTCTTCTTCTCCTTCTCCTTCTCCTAATTCCTCTTTCATATATATTTATATATACTTAAAAAATACAGCTAAGCTTGATCCATATGTTTGTAATTTTAAACTTGTAGATTGTTATAATTATTCTCTTGGTTCACATCTTTTGTAATACAGCTAAGCTTGATCCATAAGCAGCTGCTAGTCTTTGTGTATTCATTTGTAATTTGTTATATCCTTTCTCTAGTATTCTATCCGTTCCTTTTTATGAGATTTTTAATCTAAGAAGCAAAGTTTAAGAAACTACTCAAATTCTATGTTTTTGTATTTTTTTTTTTTAATTCAAACAGTACTTAATATCTAATTAAACATAAATTTACCAATGATAAAATATATTTAAAAATATAAATGATCATAATAACTATAAAAAATAAAGTTTTGCATAGATTTTTTTTATAAATCAAATAAAATAATACAAAATCAAGCCTAAACATCTTATATGCATGAATAAATAAAGTATTTGAAAGAGTAAATATATGAACATAACATAAAATTTGTTTTAGAAATTTTTTGTCCTCTAAATGACAAAAACAAGTAATTTTCAACATGTTTTAATTTTATAACTGGATTAAGTAAACCTTTACTCTTCTACTAAATATTAGGTATTTTGTTATTAAATTCTTTTACCATTTTGTTTTACTTTATTTGGGTTTTTTTGGTTCTATTGATATTGAGGTTTCATGATTTATGTATTATAATATGAAAAATTGTAAGATCTATACCTCAATACTTGTAAAATTAACTGACAAAAAAAATAAAAAAGCTGACAGACACTATTTACAGTTAAAAGATAATATTATCCTCATCTTTCTCTTTCTTCATACTACCGTGAAAAAAGAGGAAAAACAAAAAAAAGAAAGAAGAAGAAGAGGAAGAAAGAAGAAGATGAGAAAGAAAATAATAGAGTAAGATAGAAAAAATGATGAATGACGGTGAAGGTGGAAGGTAATGATGGCGTCTGTTACCGGTGTTGATATTGATAACGGTGGTGGCCGTGATGACGGTGACGGTGACGGCGGTAATGGCAGTGGTGAATGGCGATGAAAGTGTTTGTGATAATAATGGTGTTCGAAATAGTGGTGTTGACGGCGACGATGACGACGATGATGGCGACGATCGGTGGCGACATGATCGCGACGGTGATATTAACGATGACAACGCAGGGGTGGTGATGACGACGTGACAATGGTGAAGGTTGGTAAATGGTGTTATTATTGTTCTTATGCTAATTTTATAGTTATAGATGAATATTATCTATAAATTACATATTAACATAAATATATATATATATATTTATTATTTTACCATGTTAATATAAATATTATACAAATATTTAATATATTAGTACGTTATAAGTATTAAATATTATTATTATTACTTTGTTATTTTATATAACTTGTTATTATAATTGTTATCATGTTATTATGTAAGAAGAAAACGAATCTATTTCTATTAAATTGATATATACATAAATAAAAAATATAAATTTATTATTTTAAATTGATATTTTTAATTTTATATAATTTGATAACTGGTTTAACATGATAAACATATAAATTTGTTACTATATTAGTTAGTATGGTAATAAAATAGTTATCCTATAAAATAACATATTGTTTTTTTATATCCGGTAATAAATAGTGTTATCGACCGACGATGAACAGTGTCATTATACATGTTGATAAATAGTGTCAGATGAGTGGCATTTTACATAAATAAGCTAATTGAAAAGGATAGTTTTGGTTAAAATAAAAATTTCTCATCTTAATTTCCTAAATAACAACTTATCTTTACCCTTCCCCTAATTAATCCATTATTGAGATATATAAGTTAAATTTTCCCTTATAATATTTAGCTGACATACTAATCAAATCGATGTAAAATTGGATTTTAATTTGTTTATATTTATAATATAAACATTTTATTTCATAAAAACATCCTAGTCTACTATCTCACATGTTCTATGAAACATAAATACATCGTATAATATATTTACAAATGGTCAAACAAAAAATATTTGTAGTTAACAAACCACCATATATATCTTTTGGCGTGAACCAGTCACAGAGAGCGCCACATAGACGGGAATCTCTATCAAACAGTACACTTATTGTAGGCCTCACGAAGATATAAAAAGAATTCGGTGGTACTAAACTTTATCAGTTCTAAAGAAAGATGGAATTATTCGACAGGATTGGCAGAATCAATAGGAGGAACTCTCAGAAATGTATAAATAGAAAAGAAAGCCTACACAAAAAAGAATCCTTCCCGAAACCAACTCTTTATAACCTCTGATTCATATCCTAGTCACGAGACTCAACCTAATATCTTCCTCGGAAGGCGTATCGTCCCGACCATGTCACGCTCATACATCCACTCAGGTAAGGTAACCTTCTTGCCTCATCCTCGGCTGGTGCGAGAGATCTTCGACTCACTCTCGGACTGACCGAACAATATTTTGAGTTATCACCAAACCACCAGATAGGGACATGATATCTCACTTAACCTTTACAAACGTCCTTCCGATTATATGTTCTTAGTGGTAAACGTCTAATTTGGGCGTCGAAAAACCTACGGGAGGGAAACCTCCTCTCGTCCCTCCGGAAGGCTTCCTCACATGTTTGCTAGAGATTTCATGTCTTATACATCAACGACGACTCCATATCCTAATACTTTTCATTCCTACAGAAGACGGACGCACGATCCGAGTTTGATTATCCCGAAGAATATATCCCCTATAAATATTTCGCAAAATGCTTCCGAATAATATCCTCAGATGAAAAAACAAAAAAAAAAACCACCACATCTTATTCCAAATGGCGAGCTTGAAAGTCAAAAGAGCACATGGGTTTAGACGGACGTGAAAGGCACAATTTACAGCACGATGCCAAGATGCGCCGGTGGACTGTCGATCATGAGGATGATACCAAAAGCCGGCTGGTCTCGAAGTTTTAAACTATTTAATGGCTAAAAAAAGTTGTGGGCCCAAAACAGCCTAAATAAAGCTCTATAAAAAAATTGAACATAGAAAACTAAAACCAAACGAACGGATGATGCATGGAAACTTTCTCCGAGATATGCTTTTCGTTTCGGAAATGTTTCAAAAATAGAAATACGTTGGAATCATGTTTCTTAAAAGTTTAAGTTTCGAAACGTGACTTTGAAACGCAATGGTAACGTGTTTCCATTTTTGGCAAAGCTTATATAAATTTGTTTTTAGACTCTTTTCCAAATAGCTTTACACTACTTGGAGTTGAACTTGATTTATATAATAGAGTGGTTTTGGAATGGGAAACAGAATAGACTTGGAGAGGATTTTACGGAAAATATAGGGTTTGATTGCTAACGCAAAACGTCACCAAACAGCTGCGATACAATTTATACCGTTTTAATAGTTACCAATCATAAAAGCAGTACGGAAAGCATTACCAACAGTATTATACTCAGTTTTTTTGTACAGCTTTTGTTGACAGCTCTTTTCTTACAGTTTTCAAATAATATTTTATCAATTCAGCTTACCGCTAAAAGATCCAACTTACTGCTAAAAATTATGTATAATTTTTGATTATCAATCGGACCCATTGTAAGATTGAAAATGGTCTAAACACACAGCTCGTTTCCGTTTGTTTTTGGCTAAACCGGTTTGGTTTCATTCATGTCTCAATTCCGGTTACAAAAAACCACAGCGTACCAAAACTCAAAAAGTAAGAATGTGTTCTGCAAAGCAACTAAGGAAAGGGGAAACAAGAAACGAAAAAAACATATAAAAAAAAACAGAAATAAAAACTATACACAAATGTGGTGGAACTAGGTCCCGGTTTAAAGCTACTGCGGTTTCTGGTTATCTAACCGGTTCTCCGATTTATTTGGTTTGCCCGGTCCCCAAATACGGATGGTCTGGTCATCACTCGCAGAGGCCAGCATCCGAGGATTCCTCGGGTTCCAGCTCACACAGTTAACAGTCATGGAATGACCTGACAACACTTCAAGCGGCTTAGCGTTCTTCAGATTCCATATGTAAACCTGTGAACAAAACAAACAGATCAAAATCTCAGTGAAAACCAAACCAAACAAAGAAAACCGTTTCGGTCCGCAGATATGTGCTTGCTTTTACCTGTGAATCCTCGCTTCCACTGGAGATGAACGAACTGTCCAACCCACCAAAACATGACCGTATCACGTACTTGCTCTGCTTGTGACCCGAAAACTTCAACGGTTGTTTCCACTCTCCAGCAAGATCCCAAAGATGTATCTCTTGGCTGCTCAGGTTGACTATAAAGAACTTACCATCACCGGAAATCGAAAGGGAAGTAATCGGTTGTTCCTCGGAGATAACACGTTCGAGTAATGTCTCCAAATTCAAGATCCGGATCTCTTTATCCGAAAACACCGTGATCATTCTCTCCCCATCAGGAGTCACAGCCAAGTCTACTACCTATTGGGAAATTTGAACATTTCGAATAACAAGTATTTTTGAAAACCAAAAACAAGGAACCAATAAGCAAACCTTTCCACCAATACTACTACTAACCTTCGGGATTCTCGCTCCTCTCCAGGCTTTGATCTCGTTCCCATCAGTATCCCACATTACAATCCCTCTTTCTGGGTCAGAACTGCCACAGACAAGCCGAGCTGAGTCAGGGAACCATGCGCAAGAGCTGACAGTGAATCCGCTATTGTTGTTTCCAAACGTGTGTCTCAACACACCTGTGTCAACATCCCATAGCTTTAGAACCTCAGCGTTTCCGCACGTAAGCAGCTTAGTATCGTCGGGGCTCCACGAGACGAACGAAACGGGATTTTGGTGGCTCTGAAGCGTGTGCATCAGTTCGACTCTGTTGTCATCCAGTACCTGAAACAACAAGTTTTAGTGGAATGCTAAACTATATCAATCTGACACAAGACCAGAAATAACAATCTTTAGTCCTTAAAGAGACAGACTCGAAATTATCATAGAGAAAGACATACGCAAAAAAATTATCAACCCTGAAGCAGAAAGACCTAGTTACATGGCTCAAAACGACAAATCGCTACGACTTACAATATAAAAGTTCCTGTCCTTTTTTGTTTTCATAAAATGGCTTTCTACCTTATATACCAGTCTTTATGTTAACAATCTTTAGTCCTTAAAGAGACAGACTCGAAATTATCATAGAAAAACTAAAAACATACGCAAAAAATTATCAACCCTGAAGTAGAAAGACATAGTTACATGGTTCAAAAGGACAAATAGCTACAACTTGCAATATAAAAGTTACTATCCTTTTTTGTTTTCATAAAATGGCTTTCTACCTTATATACCAAGCTTCAAGCCAAGACATCCAAATGTTATTTCCTTTTATATTTTTCCACCTCGCTGCGTGAAGAGATATACAAGGAGAAACCTAGTAAGGTTCTCTTACCCATCAGAACTAGTTCATATGGCCTCTTTCTCAATTACATTAGGTAAAGATAAGAGGAACCAGTGGTCAAAGATATTTACCTTCCATATCATAGCTGTACAATCGCTTGATGCAGTGGCCAGAAATTTGCCACTATTAGAGAATTGCACAAACCACACTTCATTTTTGTGAGCCATCAAAATCTGCAAGACAGTAAGTGATTGAGAAACTATAAGAACCAGTAGCAAAAGTCCATATTGTAACCCTATCCATCTATCATCTTATAGAAATTTAAACAATTTCACGAGTCTGCAGCAGTTTGTCCACAGCTATATCTCAATATCAAAATGAAAACAACATAGGAACAACACCTGGACTGTTTCTGAAGGGATTTGGTCTCTACCGCAACAGTGATCCTCGTAGAGTGATACTGCATCACATGAGTTATGATACAGACATGTATCAATCTGGTCCATCACAGCAATCTCAACCAAATGTTCCAACCTCCCCCCAGGAAAAACAATCGGCAAGGGAATCAGCTTCTCCAGTTCAACCAACAACCTTTTCCTCAAATCTTGAACCAAACAGTTGCTCACTTCGCCGTATTCCATCTCTTTCGAAGTGACAATATCACAAGCAAGCCTGTGAATCTTCTCTCTCCCCACCCGAAACATCGGAGCTTGCTTCTGTAGCACATTTATAGCTAAAGAAGTATCCCCTCGTTTCAAACACTCGAACAAACACTGCTTCAACACTAGATACAAAGCCGTATTCCTCGTCTCGCCCTTGGAGTTATCGAAAACCCTGTCGAGGACAGCTAGAGAACTATCCCAGTTCCCACTCAAAACTTGCATTTCAAGAAACTCAAAGTCAGAGGATTTATACGAGATGCTTGACTCTTGTTCCAGGCAAGAAGCGGATCTCTTGTACCCTAAGGAGTATAAGCACTGGACAAGAATCCTGACGAACTCATGTTTCTTCACCAAACCTTTCGAACCTAAAAAGTCCCAAGAACCGTTCTCCATATGGACCACTCTTTAAGGTAAAGCAAGTACTCTCACGTCTGGATGATGATGGCTTTCTAAGATTCTCACGCTATTATCAGCTATCTTCCACATTCAGTAGTTGAAAGGTCCACAATCTCAAATGCAGAGTACAAAATTTCCCGCTGAAAATTTTGACTTTCTTCGCCAGGAATACAAAATTATATAAAAAAAAAAAAACTCACCGAATCAGAAAATCCACTAAATAATTTCCCAAACTCCGAAGCAAAACACTCACCCAAAACGAAATTAAAACTATAAATAGATAGTATTCAATCCCCAAAAAGGCTATAAAGGATCTCAGATTTGGTTTCGAAGCTTCCTAATGAGAATTCGAATTTCTGAATCAATAATCTAACAGGAGAATAAGGAAGAAATCGTTCGGCGGTGACTACCCAGTAACTCAAACTTACCTTAAATGTTTCCCCGAGAAAAAAAAAACCCAGTCGCACGAATACAAATATCGAATCGACTACACTGTTCAAGTCGCAGAAACGTGTACAGCTCTAAGCACGAAAGCGCAGATGGGAGAAGAGAAATGGCTGAGAGATTCGAATTCGTCGGGAAATGGTAAAAGAAGAGAAATACCAAAACCAGCTGAAATGAGAAGAAGAAGGCAGGGAGTGAATCGAAATCGTCTCCTTTTTCGTTCAGGATTTCAATTATTTTCGGCGATTCTGTTGTGTGTTTTGGGGAAGAGAGGTCGAAAACCATGTGTTTATATCGTTAAGCCCTATCGCTAATCCCTATCGTTAAGGCGATATAGTAACCGATATCTTTGATATTTTGCTTTTCTATATGACAAAAGAAAAAAAGTTTTTTTTTTATATGAAAAAAAAGGAAAATTGCAACAAAAAAAAGACTCCCAAATCTTTTGTAAATACCTCAAGTTTTGTATTTTCTTAATCATGATTAAGCAAAACAATATATTTTAAGTTTTTGGAAACATAAGGAAAAATGAACAAAATAGAATTTGTTTGACGAACCATAATGAAAAAAATGAACAAAATAGAATTTGAGGAAATGAAAAAACAAAAAAAATAGGAATGAAGAAGAAAATATTTCTCATTTGTTCTTCGGGAAGATTATTTGATAGCTCAAAATTTAATGTTAATCATTAGACTAATTCTGATTTTAATTTAATTACTGACTTATTTTTTATGTTAATAATACACTTGAATTTTGGACGAAAATATATATAGGCTCCGATTGGTAACGACTGTGATTGTACATTGTAACTTTAAACTTTTTTAGTAGAAAATTTGGTTGTAAGAATTGTGAATGTTACTTTATATATTTTTGAAAGTATGAATGATAACAAAAACTGTAGAAACTCTGATTGTTATTTATAATATTATATTTTTTTATTTATATAAATTTTTTTTTTGTAGAATATAAATTATAAATTTTTATTTTGTTAGGAATATAAATATGCAAAATAAATCAATTTTATTTTTTACTGAACATTTTTACAAACAAAACAAAAAAATTAAAAATTAATTAATTATAGAGTAAAATAGATCTTAAAAAAAAAGAGAAAAACTATTAATAATTAATTAGTTAACATATATTTGTTATAAAATTTATATAATGTCATAGAAAGATTTTATTTTTTTGGGGAGTTGGAAAATATTTTTTTTTTCTCTTTCTTAAAGTTTTTAAAATCTATTCACGGTGACTTTAAAAAAATCTAAAAATAAAGAACAAAACTAGAAAAGAAAACTGTAAAAACTTTAAAATCAATTAAAGTCATAAAAGTATGATTGGATAAAAATCAGTTGTTGATAAGTAGATTTTTGCTAATCAATTAATCATATCATTGTAATACTTAGAGTAAATCCAAATGGGGAAGTTTGTTACACTAAGAATGCAAGTAACTTCTTAATCTAAGTGAATCAAGTGGTTTTTGGTATTTAACTATCAACCTAGATGAGAAACAAAGCAAACAAACCAAATAGATTAAACTAGAACCTTAAACATTCACTTAATCAAGTAATCAAGCGAACTAGAGACTAATTAACAACTAATCGAGATTAACAAAAGCTAAAACGAATCCAACGATGGGATTAATGACTTTGGGTGCTTCAAGAACTAATATATGATGTCCATACAATCTCAATAAATGTTAATCTCTAAGTTTAGAACTCTAAATAAGATTAATCCATTCTCATGGTACTAATCATATTATTAACAACCTAATCAAGATCAAATTCTCATTTGTGAAAAGGAAGCAACAAGTATTAAGATTCAGTTCTAACATGCTAATAAACACCCTAGACAATCACTCTCATGAGCTAAGAATGCAAATCCCTTATTTAGTTGTTTGGGAATTTTCAACAAGTACCTTATGGGTGAGAAATTTCCTAGGGTTTAGATTTAGCTTGATTAATGCTAAACTAGCTTTAAGAACACTAAACAAGGAGGGAAATGAATAGATCTAACCCTAGACATCAAGATTAATCCTTCAAACACCCTAGGTCTAACCCATCCTTATATACTAAGAGAACTACTCACTAATCATAGTTAAACATAAATCCCATGAAAAAAAGATAAACATGATTAGAAACAAGAAATGAGAAAGATTAATAAAGATAAACTCTTAAAATTGCATAAACTCTTGAAATAGTTTTACAAAGTACTTAGAACCCAAAAGAGGAAGGTTTTCTAAGTAAGAACAGAAGATAATCAAGAATTGCTAGCTAAGATCAGATTACACCATGTGCCTACTCTTACTGGACGGGATGTAGTCCTTTGGAAGCATGTCGCAGATGATTTTAGCCCCTGTTTCTCTGCCACAAAAACTTGGGAGCAAATCAGGACAACTCGACCAACAGTCACTTGGAGTAAAATCATATGGTTCCCTCAAGCGGTGCCAAGGTACACATTTGTAACCTGGCTAGCCATCAGGAACAGATTAGCTACTGGTGTAAGAATGAGAGATTGGGGTATTATAAAAGATTGTTTACTATGTGGGGAGCATGAGGAATCGAGAGACCATCTCTTCTTTGCTTGTCCATTCTCTTACACGGTCTGGACAAACTTAGGAGGGAGGCTACTCGGTTCAGGAGCCACGCCGGACTGGGAAGATACACTTCAGTTCCTCACCAATGCCACACAGAGAGAATATGATCGGATCTCTCCTGAGGTTGTTCTTCCAAACCACGATTTATCACCTTTGGAAAGAACAAAATTTGAGAAGACACCAGAATGGCTGGAGCACTCATCAACAACTCGTTAAGATTATAGACAAATCAATCTGCAACCGGATAGCTTCACTCAACTACAAGTTTCCCCATCGGCTTGAAGGGCTACTACGACGTTGGTTTGAGCTTAGTTCTTTGTAAGGAATAGGACCAAAGTACTTGTTTCAATATTCATTTCATTTGTTATTCTTTATTCCGATTGAAAACCACTATATATGTAAATAACTTTATTTTTTTATCAATAAATTTGACATTTAAAAAAAAAAGAACAAAAGATAATCAAGAAAATTAGGTAAAGTTGTTTTATAGTGAAGAGTAAACGAACCGGGTCAACCCGAAATAAACCAGATCAAAACCCGGGTTTTAGCTTGGATCGGTGTTGATATCGAGATGTGACCCCGATATGGTCATCAAGAGGAACACTCTAAATACAAAAGAATATGCAAGGACTATGACTCTCTAAACTCTAAAATAGATGCAAACAAGACCAAAACTACCAAATGAACACATAAATAAATGCAAAACTATCATAAATGAATGCTAGAATGAGGTAAATTATGCAACTATCATCTGTGGAAGCTGTTAAAACTTCTAAAGCCTCTACAATATGACAACCAATCGGGCCCATAGTCTGCTATCAAAAATCTGTCCTTCATTTGACCAAATATTTTTTATATTTTTTTGATAAATTTACTTAAAGTGACATATTTGTTATTTGAATGACAGATTTTTCCAATAAATTTATGGCATAAACTAGCAGTTTTTTTTTTTGTAATGGTAGTTTTAGTTAGTGTCACAGATTTTTTTTACAGATTTGTTGTTATGATACAATAGATTTACAATTTTTTTGCAGATTTATCTCACATACTTATTGTTCTTGACATATTAATAGTTTACCTAATAGCAGATTTTAATTTTAACGACAAATTTATGATTAGTATGTCATCAAAACAAAATTAAAAATTTATTACTAGCTTCTACGTTATGGACAACAAATTTCGAAAAAGTAGATTTGGTTTGGTAGTAAAATACTTCCTCTTGGTTTCAAAGGTAGCAGTATTCTTCTCAAGCTTATCCAATATGTACCTCATGGGCTTTTAACGAAAAGGACGACAATTTCTTTTTTAAAACTGTGGAAGTTCTATGCCCTTACGCCGGGAAAATGGTCTTTTTCCACCTGAACAAACTGCACGGTGTCTTTTCCTACTCAAACAAAGACTCGGTGCTTTTTCTTACCTAAACGCCCATAATCTTCCCTAATACCTGGATTTAGCTTTTTATATATTTTGATTTAAAAAAATACTTTCGTCACAAAGAAAGTTCAAATCCGGAGTATAAAAAAATCAACCCTTTTGTATTACCACTAAATCACTATCACTTTGATTCAAATATACGGTTTTGAGTAGTTAAACTTTATATATATTTGAGGTTGCACTATTTAAAGTATATAAAACTTCATATTTTAAGTTATAAGGTTGCTATTGAAGATGCCCAAAGAGATATTTGGGTTGGTGACTATATATATTCATAGTTACATGGCTCGTTCAAAAATAACAAAATATGATCTAATATTATTAATTGTAATATTTTTAGTTTTTTAACGTTTTAGTACATTATAATTTTATAAATTTTGAAAGAAATAAAATAATAGAAATCAAAAGTAAAATTAAACAACAAAAATATAATAGATGAAATTTAAGATATTCAATTTCTATCACTCTTTAACATCCACTAGGTGATGATTCGCGTATACACGTGGGTTTACCTATTAATATATATTTTTATACTTGTGATTAATATAATATTTTTGTACTTATGATCCATGTGATTTTTAGACCACGTCTATTTTTTCCATGTCATCGATATAACCGAAGATTATGTAGCGGATTGACCAAGATCTGGAGGGTTGACATATATTTTCCGAGAATCGAGAATAGAGTTGCAAAACAAAACCACTTGAAAGGTTGATTTGCAGAAAACCCTCGTTAAATACTATAAACATTAGTAAAATAAAAAAAGAGTAATTACATTGCAGGGCCATAGAAGTTTTGTAAATTAAGTCGGCGCTCTGACAACTTTATCAATAGTGTTTTTGTAGGCGTAATTACGAATGAAAATTTTATTTAATGTACTAATATAGTGGAGGATAGCGATGGTGTTCGTGTCGATGATGATGTTTCTAGCAATAGTGGTGTAGTGAAGAAAAAGACAAATTATGAGACTAAATAAGTTAAGAAGTTAACTGAAACTTATAAAATCATAAGATACAAAACAAAATTCAATAAACAATTGGAAAAATAAAAAATTATATTAAAAAATAGAGAGAAGAAGAAAAAATAGAAAACAATGGATACAAAAATATACAAAATTTAAAAACATGAAAAAGAAGATGGATTCAATAAAATATATATATATATATAATTCAAAATAGTAATATGAGAAAAGTAAAAAGTTATTATAATATTATTTTTAGACAAATGAAAAGAATATGAAAATTAAAAAACAAATATATTAATGAAAGATATTACAAAAATCATGAAGGAAAAAATGTAGAAAATACAAATTTATAAAGAAGTAAGAGAAAATCGATAGTCATATTAAAGATCTAAGAACATATTATTTAAAAATTAAATTAAAATAAGAGCTGAGCTATGCGCAGGTTCTCTCCTAGTACTTATAAAAACCACATTGTGTATTAATAACGAGATTTCTTGTTATTAATTGTTTTTTAAAATTCAAAAATAAACGTTGGAAATAATGGAGTCATTATTACACTTAAATATAGATGTCAAAAATATAGGTACCAAATACTAAAATTCTAGAGTGTTTGGAAATGATATTTTTATGATATTAATAAATTTTATGTTTCTTAGCTATTGTAATAAATTTAACTTGTATATATAGGAAGATCATTTTTTAAGAAAAAAAACAAAGTTGATATAAATACAATTTAGCCTAATAAGAATAAATAATTAATTTAACCTATTAAGTTGTAAAGTTTAGAAAAGTAAGATATGCTAACTTAAACATATCCTAACAAGTTACTAAATTTAGAGAATTGTTTTTAAAAGCATTAATACTATTAAAATAAACATAAAAGACAAATAACATTAATTTGGCCCATAACTATATTTGTTAAACTCTTCAAATTCCTCAAATATTTTTTTTTAGCATTCTTAGTTATATCCCTCAAACAGTTGAAAGTTTAGTATAATGGATCCAACTATGATGATAGAAAAAACATTAACAGAGTCCGATCTTTCTAATTTCGGTGCATTGGGTTTACCAAAAGAGAAGGTCGAGAACATATTAAAGAAAATGAAAACTACAATGCCTCCAAATGGTATTCCAGTGGAAGTTAAGGATATTGATGATTCTTATTTTTTAACTCTTTTTCAAAAGGGTACTCATTATCAACTCAAAAATGGGTGGACAAAAATCAAACATGCAAGAGGTCTCAAGAAAGGTGATGTCATCAAATTGTATTGGAATGGTACCAAATTCATTTTTATAATGGAGTGAGTGTTTTTTTCTTTTCTTTCTTAAAGTTATCTCTCGTTAATTATTCATTTTTCGGATATATCAATATAACTATTATTTTTTTCCTAGATGAATTTTTGTGTATATCATAATTAAAACAATAACATATCAGTTTGCATTGTGATCTAAATTATAAAATATGTTGGCTGATATAACCGTAATTTATATGATCCTATAATTGTATACAATAACATAGAGCTATATAACACTTAGAATTTTATAGTTGCTGGTCGTATCCCAGTGGTAATGGGCTCACGGCTGTGAGTTCCGCCACCCGGGTTCGATTCCTGGCCACAGCGGATTTAACATGGTTTCCGTTTGGCCTCCAGGACCACACCAGATCCGTTTGGACGCGGTGCTAGTTGGGTGGTGGGGCCCAGATACCTGGATCATCAAAAAAAAAAAAAAAAAAAAAAAAAAAAAAAAA
>JAHZTW010000001.1:252062175-252077891 GCA_020283515.1 Alliaria petiolata | reverse complement strand
TTACATTTAAAAAAAAAAAATTAAAATAAAAATTTATTTTTAAATTAAAAAAAAAAAAAAAAAAAAAAAAAAAAAAAAAAATAAGAGTACAGAAAAAAAGAAAAATAAAACAAAAGATATATACAAACTAAGAAAAAGAAAATAAAAATAAAAGGTAAATAAGATTAATTTCAATTTTGGAAAATGTATGCTGAACAACTAATCCTAAAAGAAAAAAAAATATACTATTTACATCTATATAAACACCTAAAACCTCTTACAATTTTTTACCAAACAAAACAATATTACATCTTAAGCTTCATTATTTTGGTATAGTTTTTAAAAAAATCTTATTAGTTATTATAATATAAGCTTATGTAAACACTTTCCATTAGATGTATAATTGTAGTACATAACGTTTCCACTACGTTGACTTTTTCCTTCACAATTACGATATTGTTAAAACTATATCACCTCTTCTTTTAATTTCACTTATTTCAATTTTTATTTAAATTGTTTACAGGATAAATCCCATCAAAGAATGAGTTCAAAAGTTCAAATTGATAACAATAACTATTTTACCCTGGATCAATTAAACAAGAAACGTCCATATCACCAAACGGTAGTACATTTAATTCGAAAATAGGATGCAAGAAATTTGAAGAAAAATAACGAACTCATGCGATTGATTTACTCTTACTTGATGAAAAGGTAATCAATTTTTTTATTTATTTAAACAACAATATTTTTTTTTTTTTTAACGTCTGAATGCAAATTATGGAAACAATTACAAAGATATTTTTAACGAACAAATTAATTATTCTTCAAAGTTCCACCATAGATATGTGGGCCCACCATGAATATCTTCTGTCCGTCCTTTCCTTATCTGATTATCTCGAATAAGCTACTGTAGATCCGTTCTTCCATATCTGGCTATTTATAATAACCTAGGAAAATCGCATATGCTGGACATCGAAACTCAGACCTCCTGGTGTAGAAGCATTAAAGAACCCTTAAGTCAACTACTGGACTAAGGGGTCTTCTTCTATTTAATATTAAACTAGGTAATTACCCGCGCTACGCTGCGGGATGCTTTTCTAAAATTTATATATTTTTTAATATGACAGTTGATTTTATAATGTAAATAAAAGTTATGTTTATTTTTTTTGTTACCATAAGTTTTGTATTTATATATATTTTGTTACCATAAGTTTTGTATTTATAGAACATGGGCAAAGAATCAGGTTCGTGAAATGCCCATGTTGTAGGTTTACATCCATCACTCTTCTTAATCCGTTCCTTGGTTCTTGAGCTGCTCCAACCCAAAGCACTCTTCTGGTTGCTTCTTCCAGAGGTAATTAGCTACGCTGCGGATATTTTTTTAACTTTTAAATTTTCTTAGATAATTAGTTGATCTTCATGTTAGTTTATACGAAAACCACAAATACTAATAAGCACAATTATCATCCTGTTCTTCTCTTCTCTTATCCTTTTTCTTTTTCTTCATCATCTTCTTATTTCTTGATTTACCTAAAAATCAGAGGAGAGAGAGAACTATGAGAAATCTTTCTGTCTTGACAAAATCTTGGTCCTGTACAACCATATGGATTCTCTTTGTGATCCCCTCTTGTGTTTTCTCATAGGATAGATGAGACTATAATGCTTCAAGAATGATGATACAATCCAGCAGTTTCTCGTCTATACAAAGCAACATAGTTTTCCTTTAAATTTCAATGCGATTCTTTACCATCTTCTTCAATCTTTTTCTTCTTTCTCCCCTCCTTGGCCTCTGCCTCTGCTTTCTTTTCCTTTTCCCTCTTCTTCCTTCTTTTGCCTGGCTTATTCCTCAGCCTTCCTCTTTGCCTCCTCCTTCTCCTCTTTCAAAGCTTCGATCAAACGCTTCAAACATGTCTCTGCTTCTTCCCCTTCTGATTTCGGCAACAGATTCTCCCCAACATCTGTTGGTGTCATTTTGATTTCTTCAACCTCAAGAAGCCTCTTTATCTCATAATAATTATATCATTATGACAGGTTACTCTTTGTACATCTTCACTCATGGACTCTCCAGTCGAATTCTAATATCTGGGCGAACTGCATCATCGTCGTTGGATGTAACCAATATATCATCAGTCCTATGGAAACCCATCGAACATATCTTTCCTCCCTGTCAACGCAACAACGAAATTGAACGGGTTAATCTTGGAATCTGGATTCTACCAAAGTTAATCACTATACGAAAGAGAAATAAGAGAAGACTACACCAGTGGCCATCTTGCGCATCAGTCCATCGTCTAGCTCCTCCGTCAAGGAAGAAGGCTCTCGTCTTTAAAAAAAGGTAATTGACGTGTTTAATTGATGTGTTAATTTGAAATGTTATGATTGGTTTTAAAAATATTTCATTAATTGACGTGTCAACCTGTGGTAACACAGAAAATCTGAGTTGTCAGCTTCGGGAGAGTCTCTTTTCTTATTATAGTGTTGATTATTATCCTAATTATCTAACTTAAATTAGAATTGTTTTCGACATAGGAAAATACTATTCAAGCCTATATGCATCATTCTCTAATTTAAAAGTTTGGAGATAACCTATGTGAAGGAAGTCTTACTGAAATTTGCAATTTTAATGTGTAAAATTGCAATAAGTATTACAAAGTCTCCGATCATAAATTTCAGATAAGATTAATTGAAAGATTAACTTTTAGCCCCGTGGAACAACAGCTTTGTCAAATACCCTTTGAAAAATTTTGATTTAGAAATTATGAATATTTTGATAAATTAAAAATATGACCGAAGATTTATACGGTATATTCATTATTTTATTTATTTATTAATATAATAAGATATATATGTGCATGTTTAACATATTTTTAAAAAAAATCCAGACGTGATCGGCTCTATAAAAAATATAAAAAAGCGGATGTGCATGGTCAGGCTACACCTACCTTAAAAAGGGTTATTCTAACTTTATTGTTAAAGGGTTAGTTTTTAACCCAAAATTCTCTCTCTTTAAGTACTTCAATTAACAAATATTAATGTAAGATGTGTCTTTGTTTTGTTTCCTTTGGCTTATAATCTTTTGTTTCTTAAATTTAGTGTAATTGAAATACCAGCAACAATATGGGCAGAACAAATCGAACAATTAGAAGATAAATATCGTGGAATTGAAAGTGATAACATTGTTATCATCATGACAAGTGTTTTGATAAAGATTTACTAAGGCGCAATTTGTTTGTCCGTATTTTTGAAAACTAAGTTCTACTTGAATCGTGATGGTTTGATTTTGGATCGGTTTTCATGAAACTAGTTATATAAATAATTATATTTAAAATAAAATCGAATTTAATGTGTATGGTTTGATTTTGGTTTTTAGTAAAATATTTTAGACGATAGGAATAAATGATGGTCGATCTGTTCGATGTTTTACCACCGCAAAGTGAAGAATACGCTTAAGAAATTAAATTTTTGTTTTAAGTTATTGTCGTAAATTTTAGTTTGTTTTTAGAAAATAAATTAATACTCTTCTTTATTTTATTTTTTTTTCTAAATCCAGATTGTATTTCAGTCTAAAACTGTAAATAATTTATCTAATATTTTATAATAAGTATTTACTGATTCATGAATAATTTTTAGGTGTTTTTTTTTATTGAGCTGAAAATTAGTTGAGTTTGTACACTAATCTAGCTATAGTCTAATATAATTGATAAATAGAGTTTAGTTATTTGTAAATTTATCGGTTGGAATTACTGATTTTAATTTTTAATTTCTTAAGCGTATTCTTCACTTTGCGGTGGTAAAATATCGAACAGATCGACCATCATTTATTCCTATCGTCTAATATATTTTACTAAAAACCAAAATCAAACCATACACATTAAATTCGATTTTATTTTAAATATAATTATTTATATAACTAATTTCATGAAAAAAGTATGATTATATTATTTAGTTTTGTTATAATTTTATGTTTTGTAATGAGCTTAAAACAGTTTTTTTTTTTTTGTCTAGTTATAATTTCGGGCAGGATTGACCCCTGTCTCCCTTGCTTATAATCGGCCTGTGATCTATTCCCAATTAAGGAATTGATATTCCTTCAAAACAGGTTTCGAACTAGAGAAACTACATACCGCTACTTCTAGGACCTTTTAAAAACTATGGCTTTACTAATTCTAAAACTCACATAAGAAAACCAATGAAAATTTCAATAATAAACAACTAAAAACCAACCGTTGTCATGCAAAACCATCATCCTCAGCCACTCGATTCATCAGATTAGTGGACAACAGATTCAGCTCGATTTACACGGCAACAAAAACCATCATATCGTATGACAAATGATGCAATAAATTTAACATTCATTTCAAAATAAAATAAAAACAACAACTAAAAACCAAAAAGCATCAACTATTTGAAAAAAATGGTTTTGGGTCTTGGTCTTATATAATATATCAATTCTCATATCCCTGCCTAAACTAATGACTGAGGAAAAACTGCTCCTTGGACGTTTCAAAAAAAAAAAAGAACTGCTCCTTGCTTGTATAATTGAATTGAAATGAATTGTGTGGGTTCTACTTGATGCAGTATAATAATAATGTGAATGATGGTGTTTGGTCTTTTCTGGTTAGTCTTTTATTTAATCGGAGAATCCCACCCACTAGGAGAAGAAAACTCCATAAAATACCCAAAAAAGCTGCAGAGTATTTTCATGGAAATTCACTCAGGGGTCATATTGAATCAATGATTTGGGAGAATTTCTTTTTTTTTTCAAATCTCCCCTTATTAGATTGAGTATTTGTAAAAATTACTCAAAATTTTAGGTTATTGGATTAGTGATTTATAAAAATTCACTAAAATCTCAGCTTATTGGAAAATAGGAATTTCAACAATAAAATATATCAAAAACAATTTGGAATGATTTGTGAGATAATTTGTAGTTAAAAAATCATAGATCCAAATACCACCTTATGAGATGGTATTTGACAAAATTAAAAAATTAAACTAATCTTTTCTTTTTTTTCCTTATGAATTTTTTCTTATCGTCAGAACCATGATTAGTGGTTCTTTGGCACTTGTGAAGAAGAAAGTGAAATTAGGGTTTTCTGGGATAAAATCCAGTTTTACCCTCTATCGCGTGTTCTCTACCTCCAATAGTCTAGCCGTATTCGTCGTACCACCGTGAGTCCTCTTTCATGCTCATCTACTGTAGAAGCTAGTCCTCTTTCTTCTGCTTCTTTGTTCGTCTTCTTTAGATATGTGTAGCTGCAGACACAAAAGACATTCTCGTTACAATTATCGTTAAATTTTTGTGCTTAATTCATGGTGAATTGTGGTTTCCTCTCTTGTTCTAGGATTTTGAAATCTAACTGCCACACTCCAAGCTTAAATTTTAAATTTTTCTTTACTTACGTCTGAAATTGATGTCCTATAGTTTACTTTATACTTGTGTGAACAGTGTTTTGTATCTTTGGGTTTAAATTCTGCCGTCAATTTCAACTCTGCGATTAGTTGGAGTTAGATAAACCTGTTGAATTGTTATCTTGTTTTATGTAATGCTATTATACAAATGCTCTTTGATCAGATTCTGATTAATGCATGAGAACGAACTTGAGACTCAAACTAACGTTTTGTGGCATATGTTATGAGTGAGAGACTAAAGGCAATTGTTTTAGAATATTGTGTCTTCTATTGTTATGGTACCAAAACTTGTTATATTAATCGTTGTGAAACGAGTTTACATTCTTTGTGTAGCTCATTATCTGGACTGAAGTAACCCTCACAAATGTTGGACCCCTCAATTGTTTATACAACAGAGTCGTGTTAGATCCAACGAAACTAGTGTTTAACTCTACAGCTACAACGCTATCTTTCATGGTTCGAGTCTGGACTACACAGAAAGTAAACACTGGCTACTTCTTTGGAAGCTTGACTTGGAACAACAACGTGCATAATGTGGCCATCCCAGTATATGTGAGGTCTCATATCCTGCAACAATACTATGACAAGAACTGATTTGTGAAGAACACTGCTCAAGTACTACTATACTGTTGTGTTTAAAAGAATATGTAAAATCATAATGCTGAGGAATAATACTGTTGTGTAACTTGTGTTATTAATGAATCCATAAATGGAATCGTCATGAAGCACCAAATTTATATTCATAACTTGAGAATTATTTATTATTCAACATTACATATAAGAGTATATAGTTCGATACATACCGTATAAGTTAAGTACAAAGTTAGTTTTTTTGTTTGTTTATTTCAGTTCTCATCGTAGTAGTTCTGCAAAATCTGCGTTCTAACAGACAAAGGGATTGCAAGTTTGTAACGTTTATGTACAGTCACTCCAAGTCAAGCTTAGAAAGTCGTAGCCTGTGTTGATTTTGTGTATGGTAGAAACTTTGATTTTAAAAGAGACCCTTTTGGTCGATGAGTTGAACACTAGCGTCTCCGGCGTCACGGTCACTTGAACGCCCATCGGTGGCCCGATTGCTACTTTATAGACCGAGTCGACTGGTGTCACTAGTCCAGCGTTAGTAAGGATTCTGGTGAGAGTGACTTCTTCTTTGAGGTTTGGTATTATGATGGAAGGCAAGTTGAAATCAAGAACAAATGGTTTAGGATTTGAGCAGATTGTTTTTTTACCGACAAGCTAAGAGATTGCTAACTCATTGTAACCAACAGAGCACATGTAGATAACTAATGGTCATGTAGTATGCCTGATAATTATGTTGATCTGCAATCATTGTCTATCAAAAATAAGTGATTTAAAATAGAAGTTTTAATAGGGAATGCTTTGAGACGTGTATCATTTGTAAAAACTAAAAAAAAAATTGTTTTCCAAATGTCCTGAAATTCTTTCTAATCATCTTAAAATTTGTAACAATAATTTGCAAAATTTTCTCAAATCTCAAATTCCTTTAAAATTTTCTTAAATTTACATGATTTCCAAATTATCCCAAATCATTGATCTAATATGCCCCCTCAGTCTACAAAGGTGAAGAATAATAATAAAGAACCAAACCGGAAATTTCGCTTACAACTAACTACTTATCACCCAAAAACCCAATGTGACTTCAGCTAAACTAAACCCGGTTTGATTTGGTTTCGGTTCAGCCAATAATCAGCTTTTCAAAGTTTGGGCCCTATAAATATATTCTTGTCTCTCTATTATTTCTCTCCCCTATTTCGAATTTAGCCGGAGCTCCGATATGTCATCTCCCTCCAACGCGGGTCACCCGATCGTCGTGCGTATCTTTTCTCTCTCTCTCTTTTTTTTTTTTTTTTTTTTCTCATGCTTCTGGTGAATCGACGATAACTGAATTAGATTTTGCTTCAATGTCAGCTTGGATGTGGTCAACTCTGTCTGGATTACTTAGTCACAGTTCCGTATTTCCCAATCCCCGACCAAAAGATCCGTGGCACGAGTTTCAAGGTCGATTACGATTTCCCCGATGTCGTTGACTTTTATTATCTGATTCGTAATAATCAATCGATGTTTTACATTTTAACGGAGCTTCTCTTCTCATTTTAATTTTCCAGGTCCAAGGAGGTGGAAATACTGGCAACTCTTTGACGTGCGTTGCTCGTTTGGGTTTGGATTCTAGAATCTTAGCTAAGGTTATTACCATTTTTTCCCCGTTTAATCTTTTGATGATACAGTTTGGTTGCTTTGATTTGGGGATTTGTTGTGCTCTTCCGTTTTCAACTTTACAAAAATCACAACCAATTTGTTAATGGTTGGTTAGTGGTTCCCATTTGCATTTGCGGAGGAGTTGATTTGTAGGTCTAGGTCATAGGTCAGGTATTAATTTAACTCGAGTGTGGAATTACCTAACCATTAACGATTTTCATTTGACTAGTTGTCAAAACGGTTGAGTCTGCCTACTCAACCGTTACATTCACCTTGAGTTAGTTGGGTGGGATTAGAGCACCTCCAAGGGCCTCTCACCAATAAATTTTTTTTTAAAAAAGGAAGAGAGAGAAACCAGAAACGTTATTGGTTTGAGCGAGAGACTTTAAGAAACATTTCTTACAACTGTCATTTAGTAATTTGCTCTTTTCTTTTATAACTTAAATTTTAATTAAATAAATAAGTTATATTACTATTTAATTGGTGAGAGACGGTGAAGAGTCTCTTCACCGTTGGAGATGCTCTTAGTAGCTTGGTAAAGCTTTAGGATCATTTCTGGTTATAAAAAAAGAAAAAAAAATACGAAGTCAACCAAAAAAGAAGAGAAAATTACCTAAAATAATCTAAAAATATTAAAATAGCTAAAATAATCCGTTTTATTTTTTTATTACTTAAATAACTTATTTTTGACTTAAGTTTTTCAGTAATACCTAAATTATCATTTTAATAAAACTAACTTTAAATCCACTTTACCAAGTAAAAGTTCATCTTTGAAAAGTTAAAATTATAAATTGATAAAATTATATTTTTACTTGAATTTAATAATCAATATTAAACTAAATATTATCTAATTTTATCCTATAATATGTTAATAACAAACAAAAAATATAAATGATTTTAACTTTGTTTTGTCACCGATGATTTTTTTGTTAACTCTCCGACAGTTGCATTTGACACTCACTTGCGTTCCCATATATAATGACCATGCATCTCCTTCCTTCGCTTACACCCTTTTGCTTATGATCCATCTACACCATTTTCTCTTTCAAACGGCAAGACTGAAATCTAAATCTGTTTGTAAGTTTGGACGACTTTGATCAAGTCTACCAAATACCAAAAAGTCTGTCAAATACCCGCAAAGTCTGCAAAAAATTGGTAGACTAATAGACTGAAATTCAAGTCTGCCAATAAGTTTGGAAGACTTTCATAAAGTCTGCTAATACCAAAAAAAATCTGCCAAATACCTGTAGAGCCTGCTAAAAGTTGACATATTAAAAAACTGAAATCTAAGTTTGCCAGTAAATGTGAAAGACTTTCGTAAAGTATGCTAGTATGTTTGGAAGACTTTCGTAAAGTCTGCCCAATACCAGATTAGTATGCTATATATCCGCCAAAAATAATGGCAGATTATAATTTAAGTCTTCACCAAATACCCACAAAGTCTGTCAAATATCTATGAAGTCTACCAAATAAATGGCAGACTAGTAGATTGAAATATAAATCCCTCAGTAAGTTTGACAGACTTTATAAAGTTTATCAAATATCCGTAGAATATCGGCATAATCTACCAAAGTAATAGCAGACTAACAGACTAAAATCAAACTCCATCAATGAGTTTGACAGATTTTGTAAAGTCTTCCAAATACTTGTAGAGTATGTTCAATATTGGCAAAGTGTGCCAAATATTTGTAGAGTTTGTCAAAATAATGACAGACTAACTAGCAGACTGGATTCTAAATATGCGTAGTTTATTAAAAAAACTAATGAGTCTGTCAAAAGAAAGGTAGATTAAAATATTGTTTAGATTTTTAAAATTAAAGTCTGCCAGAAATTCTTTTGGAAAAAATATTGTTTAGATTTTTAAAATTTTAATAAATTATTTTGGTATTTTTAATAATTTGTTGATTATTATAGCAAATTAATACAGAGAAACTAAGGGAAGGGCTTAACGAGCTCCTTGACTTAGCTGATTACGCCATTTGCTCTAGTAGCTTCCCTCAGGTGAGTGAGAGATATTCTCGGAACATTCCTGTAAATTACGGATCAATCGGTTCATAGGTTGTAATGTTGAATCATATCAAATCAAATTGGCATACCATTTTCTATGATGATTGGTGAAATCTATTAGAATGATTAAATGTTGTTTCTGAAAAGCTGAATATATGGAATCTATAAGTTAGGAGAGCTGAAACTTCTTGCAATGTGTTGGTTTTATAACTCGTTACATATGTTCTTGCATCAGTTTCATCACAATTGGTGTATATAAATCCTTAAAGATGGTCTTGTTTAATTTGATTTAAACAGGTTTGGACTCAGTCACCATCATCCCCTAGTGCGCTTCTCTCTATGCTCGTTAGATTACCGAAGCTGAAATTTGTGATCATGACATTGGGAGAACACGGTTGTATGATGCTCGAGAGATGTTCCAATGGTGAGTTCTTGTCGATTTTCTTGCGAATTACACAACTTCTTGTTTATGAACATTTTATTTTTCTTTTTTTATAACCACAGAGGTTCCAGAATCAGAAGAAGAGACAGACATAGATGAACTACACGAGTCTATGAAACAAAGCACAGACTTAACAAGTGTCTTACCGGTCTGCAATTCATCGGTAAATAACAACATTTCTCACAAGTTCCAACTATTTTAATTTTTATTATAAAATTTATGAAACTATATCTTTTTTGTATTTCTCTTAACATTTTCAGCTAGTGACTAGACTGGCAGGGAATGTTACAGGGAGATTGGTTATAGTAACAGCTGAGAATATACCTTCATCGGAGCTTATGGACACAACTGGTGCCGGAGATGCGTTCACCGGAGCTTTGCTCTATGGTACTAAAACAGTAAACCGTAGTAAACCAACTGTTAAGCCAAATGCATTTAAACCGAATCTAACCGATTACAATATTTCATCTTGTTCTTAGTTACATTTTTGGTCTGTTGTTTCATACTTTTTAATGTAACTTTCTCACAGGTTTGTGCACAGACATGGCTACGGAACAAATGTTGACATTTGCATCTCGTGTCGTAAGTTTGCCTTTTCTTTTTCATCCTGACGCGATTTTTAAAACGCTAGCGTCATACGTTTCGATGTGCGTTTGCGATTTGTAGGCCGCTTGCTGCTGCAGAGGTCTAGGTGCTCGGACCACTCTTCCATTCCGTACTGATCCAAACCTTGCCGCTTTCTTGGGGGCATGATCGTAATTTTATTTGTCCTTGACGTCTAAACCTTCAAGGTCATATAAATGCGTCTGTATTTATTTGTTTTTATCAAATGTGAAATAAAATAATTGCTTTTATAAATAAAATAAGAGTGGAGGACTATACTAACCTTTAAAAGTAGTGATTCGACTAGATTGATGCACATCTTTTTTTATTACCCAAATAACCTAAAGTACCGAAAATGTCCCTCAAGTCTTTGTTGAAAAAATGGTATTTTCGAGAATGCCATTACTTTTGGATTGCCACGTAGGCAAGGCGTTTGACGGTAGACTTATTACTGTTGGTCAACGGACGAATGTTAAACGTAGAATTTGCTAGACTTGTTAAAGTAGATCCATAATAACGTGACGGTAGACTTTTTTGAGAGCGGTAGATTTGTTTTGTGAATGAGACATTTAAATGTAACGATGGAAGATTTATTTATTTCCGTCATCTATGACAGTCATCCGTGGTAGATTTGTTTTCGAAATGGTAGATTTATATCTGACGATGGTAGATTTATCGTTTGTTTGGTAGAGATATTTAATGAAGTGGCAGACTTATTAGGTCTCAACCGGGGAACGGTTGATTTTTGGTTGGTAGAAGAGTTATTTCTTTGATGGTAGATTTGTATACTTGTACCAGATAAATAAGACGTGGTGGTAGATTAACCTATAGTATGTAGTGGTAGATTTGTTAGGTTTTTTAATTACTATAATAATATCGTTGGTCATCGACTTTGAATTTATGTTATGGTAGACTTGTTTTTGAGTTGTACTTGGTGGAAGATATTTGACTTTGTGTTTATGTTATGATAGACTTGTATTTGAGGTGTACTTGGTGGATGACGTTTGACTAAGTCTTTTCGAAAAATAAGGAATCGTACTTTGCATACGTATGTTGGATGACATACGTATGTTATGTTAAAATTGGATGAAATTCGTATGTTGAAGAGTTAAAAGCAACTTGTGATTACCATATGATAAGAGGTTGAACCAATTCAATTACATCCGAAAATGAGAGGATCTTAATCCGACTACACCTTACTTAAAGTAAGTAGTACTTTGAGATAGAGCTCAAATCTAAAACAAACTAGTAAGTAGTACCTAACATGTTACATTATCATAACATCAGAACTCAAATCTAAGCAGTTGGTACTGAATGTAAAGGTAGCACTTCTCACAGCACATTAATCTGTGTTTGAAAAAGCACTTAGGAGGGAAATCTTCAGCGCCGAATACACTTGGCAACAAACCTCCACAGTCACTCTGCATTGCCTTCTTGGTTGTAGCAACCTCTTCACCGAGTTCAACCATGTAAAGCATGCGTGATCTCCAACATACAACTCGGTCCAACAGCTCCAATGCTCTTGGATATTGGCCATATGCGGTAGCACAAATAGCCATCATCAATGTTGCTTGATCTATCCCGGCTTTAGAAGCCTTGTTGAAAAAGCTGACAGAATTGTTGATGTCTTTAGCTATAGCTATTGTCCTCATCCTGTGGAGGTATAAAGCTTGAGGATTGCCAGATGACATAGCCAAGTCGAAGAACCGAGGATAAACATCGACTAAATTTGGGACAGCAATGAAGTCAGAAAGGTTTAGCGCTTGCATTACGAATGGATCATTCAATGTTGAGTTCAGTAGCTTTGACGCACATGCTGCATGACATGCGTCCTTCGCAGAAAATCGTCCCACCATTTGTAGAATCGATGGTAGTAGATCTTTTATTTCATGGACTCCAGTATTTTCTTACATTCTCCACTGAAAAACAGAGAGATGAGACAGATAAGTGAGCAAATGTTACAGAAGAAAACTGACATTCGTATATTATAAATCTAACACAACCGATGGAAAATCTACCATCAATACCCCCATCAACTTAGATTATATAGAAGACAGATAAGTGAGCAAAAGTGTTCAGTGACGACGGAAATCTCGATATTCCCCAAGTGTAACCGTAAACTTTGGAAACGGCAGCTACGCTCGCCGGAAAATCGACTCTAGTTGGAGATTTTATCAAAAAGTTTCGAACTAGATCTGAAATTGAAGATGAAAACGAATGATAGGGATAACTTTGAAACCAAATCCGAAAGAGTATTTAATTTTCGATCCGGTGTTGTTGGTGGAACAAGGGCGGCCGACGAAATGTAGAGTTTCGGTTGCCGGCGGAAATGTCGAGAAGGAGAGGATGTGTGGCATATTCTTTACTTTGGCCTTCCATTTAATAATTAAAAATATAAAAAAATATAAAAATTTGGCAACCACATATTCATTGTTCTACTTTAGGGTTGCCGTCTTTTTCCTCCCTTTTTTTGACCTTCATCATTATCTTCTTCCTCAATTTTTTCTCAAATCCATTTTCTCCCACATCATTTTCTTGTCAAATTCTTTTTCGAGTTTCATACAATTGTTGGGTTATCAGAGCTAGGGTGAATTTACGGTTTTTTTTCAAATCCATTCTCGTGGTTTCCTTTTTTCACATTAGAGGGATGGAGCAAATAATATTGGTTTGTGGTCAATGGAGTTTCGAGAAACATCAGTGGATCTTTGTCGTTGACAAGTCGAAGGGATGTAAAATATTTCGGGTTGATGGAAAAACCTCTTATGTTGATTTTCTTGAAATGGTGTATGAAGATTTTGGTTTCGATCCTCGATATCAAGAAGTGCAGCTGAGCTATATGTTGTCTAAGCAACTTATGCAAAGATTACCCCAAGATACACCTCCTGTATTTGTGGAAAACAATAGACAGTTGAGCGGGTATTTCGATCAATTGAAAGAAGATCTGGTTCGCTTGTGCATTCAGCTAAAAGAAAAAAAACTAGTCGAGGGAAGTTCTTCAGCAGCAGAAGATCTCCGTCGTGTTGGACCGAGTTGAGGTTGAGGTTGAAGAAGACGAAGGAGACGATCCGATTATGTTGAGGTTGAAGAAGACGATCCGATTATGTTGAGGTTGAAGAAGACGAAGGAGACGAAGAAGATCATATATCAGAAGATGAAGAAGATGAGGAAGATGAAGAAGACGAAAATGACGAGGATGTGGAAGAAGACGAAGATTTGAGTTCGAGATATGACGGGTGCGAAGATTCGGATGGTGCTAGTTCGAATGACGACTAATACGAGAGTAGTGGAAAATCAAGAGATGGAGGGAGTTCTGATGTAGAAGATGAAGTGGTAATAAATCCACCACCAAAAAGAATTTCTCAAATTATCCCAGATTTCTTGAACCTGGAGCTTAATTCACTAGATTTAGCCGTCGGCCAGACTTATGAGAGAAAAGAAGATTTGATGACGCGGTTGCAAATTCTTAGCGTTACACAAAAATTTGATTTCGACGAGGGATATTCAACCCCAACACTGTTGACAGTAAAGTGTTGGGTTCCAGGATGCAAATGGCGAGTGCGTGCTTCAACTGTAGGAGATGGTTGTACACTCCACATTAAGACGTATGTTCGCATCCACACATGTTCGGTAACGGTCCGATCACTCCGTAACCGCAATGCAACTTACGAGATTCTTGGACGTCTCTATAAAGACTATGTAGGTGGTGTTGAACCCACTATATTGCCAAACCATGTCGCAGATGCTCTGACTAAACGATTCAGACTTAAGGTAAGAAAACAGTTTATTGGTAGATTTATGTAGCAAGTTTGTGGTAGATTTTTTTAGAACTTGATATATATAAGTAGCAAGTTGTGGTAGATTTATGTAGGAAGTTGTGGTAGATTTATGTAGCACTTGGTATATTTATGTCAGAAGATGCTTTAGATTAATATAGCATGTATCAAGTGATGGTAGATTTATGTAGCAAGTTTGTGGTAGATTTTTTTAGAACTTGATATATTTAAGTAGCAAGTTGTGGTAGATTTATGTAGGAAGTTGTGATAGATTTATGTAGAAAGTTGTGGATTTATGTCAGAAGATGCTTTAGATTAATATAGCATGTAGCAAGTAATGGTAGGTGGATTGATAACGCATGTACTAAAGACTTTATATTTACAGGTCGATTATTGGAAAGCACATCGCGCTTTACGATATGCACGTCAATTAGTTGGTGGCATTGCGGAAAGTGGGTATGAAGAACTACCGGCGTACTTATATAAACTTAGGCAAGCTAATACGGGGACACTTATAAAGCTTAATGTTGACGATGAAGTTCGGTTCAAGTTTATGTTCCTCGCATTTGGTGCAAGCATTCACGGGTTCCCCTACATGAAGAAAGTAGTTGTGGTAGATGAGACGTTCTTGCATGGGAAATACAAAGGTACACAACTACTTGCAACAACGCAAGATGGAAATTTTAATATATTTCCTATAGCGTTTGGTGTTGTAGATACTGAGAATGAAGAGTCATGGGAATGGTTCTTTAGACAACTTAATCGTGTCATTCCAGATGATCAAGGGCTAGCCATTATATCAGATAGGCATAGAGCCATAGGAAAGGCCATAAGGAATGTGTATCTCCTAGTAAACCGGGGTATTTGCACATATCACTTGTACAAGAACATTTTGTTGAAATTCAGAGGGGGGAAACATTTGGCCTAGTGAAAAAGGCTGCTACAGCATATACGGAAGGAGAGTTCAATGCTTACTATGCGCAGATTCAGCCTTTGAATCCTCAACTGTATAGTTATTTGCAAAAAGCTGATGAGTGTAAGTGGAGTCGTGCTCATTTTCAAGGGGATAGATATAACTTCACAACAAGCAACATAACAGAATCACTGACTAAGGTGTTGGCTAGTGCTAGAAGTAAGCCTATTGTTCGCCTATTGGAAGATATTAGGATTCTTTTAACAAGGTGGTTTGCTAAACGACGCCGAATTGCTCGTCTGATGGAAACATCTCTGACAACAGGAGTGGAAAAGTTGCTTGCGGTATGTCGTCGTGGTAGGTTTGTTTT
>JAHZTW010000001.1:251954500-252060639 GCA_020283515.1 Alliaria petiolata | reverse complement strand
CCCAAATCAAGCCCGATTGCCCCCAAGTTCGGTGGAGCCCTAAGTGAACCCTAAGAAGACCTAAAGACCTATAAATACTCCTATTCTACAACCTAATGGAGGCAGCCTCTGGAGAGCCACGAAATAAACACTAAAACCGCAAAGAGAGAGCCTCACGGCCACCTCTTAGCTTACTTTACTTGTTCTTTGTTCTGTGTTCTTAAGGGAGATAGATCTGTTCTTGAACCCTTGTTCTTTCATCACTCTGATTTCGTTTTATGCAATTCTCTTCATCTATGATTCTTATTTTCGTTTCTATGCTTGAGTAATCACTTTCGTTGGGCGTTCTTTAAGGGGATCTATGGGGAATTTCATTAACTGTTTTTAAACCGAGTGTTTAGGCCGAAGATTAGGGTTTTCTGTCTCACCATATTCATTCTTATTGCATAAGTCTAGCGTAGCTAACTAGATCTCTGATTCCAGGATTTCGAGACCGGCTAACGTCCTGAATCTCGGGTCCAGACCTAGTAGGGTAGAGAGCATCCTTCCTGGGGCGCTTATGCGTATTCGGGGAGATGTCTGAATGTTTATTGTCCCGATCTTACTGCGTGATCGTCTAGGACGCAGGATATGAAAGTATACTTGTGGAATGGAAGTTCGCAGATCGACCTAGTTTGATAAAGTTAGGTTGTTAAAACCAGTGAATCAGTTTGGGGAAAATCGCCTAGTCTCGCTTGCTTAACTTTTGTGTGTTTGATTTCTAGTTAGAACCCCATAGATTTCCCGAGAAGATCCCCAACGTGTTCACCCATCTGCTTTTCAATCGAGATTTACGCACTTCAATATTTACTTTCTGCACTGCTTTTTAATCGAGATTTACGCACTTTCATACTTACTTTTCCGTTAGATATAGAGTTGATTGACAACCAGCTCTATATAAACTTGCTTTTTCGTTTCTTGCATTCAATAGATACTGAAACCGTGACACAATCCTACAAACCCCCAATTCTCTGCGTCTTTGCTTGCCCTGATTCTCTGTTTTGCAGTTGACCTCCTCCCTGTGGTTCGATACCCTAAGTACTACAACGCACGCTGTGCACTTGCAGCTTAGGGTCCTACAAATTCAAAGCCTGACGAGTCCCCAAAGAAATCCTCCAAACTCGGACGACTATTTAGACCCCATCAAGCTTTTGGCGCCGTTGCCGGGGAGGCTGCGTTTCGCTGTTCAAAACAAAGGTCAGGATCACAACTCAAAGACATCCTTTTTCTTTAATTTCGTTTTTGTTTCTGGTTTTCAGAGGCATCTGAGATGAAGAAAGCCCGCATCCTGATCAACGATCTCGCTGCGACCATCCGCGACCTTTCCACCAACTATGATAGGATACTACATCCTATTGGATCTCCTTCCAAGGAAGAATATGACAAGCTCATATCCGCTGCGTATCTACAATCCGATAGTAATATCGAGATATTCGAATCGACGATGTATTCAGCTATGGACGAGAAATTTCAGCTCAATAATGAGTTAGAAGATATCGAAGAAGTCGGCCGTTTGTGCGACGTCGGAGTGCAAACCGAAATTGAGTTCATTGAGAAGCTCGACATCATATATGACTCCCTCGAAGAAGATGATGAAGTAGATCGCGAAGAGCATAGCAACGCTACCACCAAAGAAGACGAGCTCACAGAAGAGATGCATGAAGTTCCGGACGATGAAAAGAAGAGTGCAGCAACTCTTGATGCCATGGTGGAAATCAAAGATAATGATTCTCGAAAGAGGTCATTAGATTTATGTTTCTTGGATAACCCCACTCGTGCTAATGAAGCCGAACACCAAAGAATAGAAGCTGGTCGTTCTATTTCTATTCCTCAAGAAGACTTCATCTCTACCAAACCGCCCGAGCACCTTGAAGACGAAAGTCCAACCAACAAGGAGTCTCAACCCCACGACCAAGGGAAGCCTCTTACTCTAGCTCCTCACCACGTTGAGTGTGAATCAAAACTCATGGAGAAGAAGACGCTGATGGCGATTCAAGAACTGCCCTTGATGACGGTTTCAAAGATATATGATCCGGGAAAACTTTCATGCTCAATCAAGGGAGTTGAATTTCGTGTCTCTCTTTATGACTTAGGATTTGATGTCAACCTTATGACTAAGACCATTGCAGAAGTCATAAGAGTTTCGAGCTTCCAAGCCTCGAAGACACCCGTTCACCATGAGGATCGTCTGTCACCAAATATGTTTGGTTTCAAGCCAAACTTGCTGCCTCAAGTTGAGGATGGTCTCGTGCCTGCTGTTCTTCACATATTGGAGACAAGGAAGGACACAAATCACTTGTTGATCCTTGGCTGTTCATTTGCTGCACCTGTTCGAGCTTTGATTGACAAGCTGAACCAACAAGTGCATTTCTCCAAAGTCAACAAGAAGACTTTCTATCCAGCAACTCTCACAAGGAGCACTCATTCCACGACCTTAGGCAGTGGAAGTGAACCAATCTTAGACCTTGGAGGAAGCACGAAGGATGTCCAAAACGTCCTACAAGAAGATCCATTCAGCACGCACAAGGGAAGCGCCAAACAGAGGAGTTTGAAGCGCAAGGAGATCCCATATGATCCAGGTTCGATTTTCCCTCATATGAGACGTGATGGAGACATACATGAAGCCAAGGGGAAGCTTAGAAGGTCCTCAAGAGCCTCTCCAAAATCCGAGATCATCACCCATCCGAACCGAGAAGAGAAAGGCGAACAACTTAAGAGAACGAAGCTGAACGATGCATTTGTTCTCCGAGACAACGATAAGTATTATCAAACGCTGAATAGAAGATGTCTCAAGCCAACAAGTGCGGAGTGCCGAGAAGCTAAAGGAGCCACGACCCCTTTAGTTGGAGTCGTTCCCATCTAAAACCTCTACCAAAGTCTAGCTAAAAGACTCTAAACAAGAGCGTCTCAATGGGAGACAACCCATTTTAGGTATCTTCTTTCTTTTTCTCATCTTTCTAACCATACTAATTTTTAGTTTTGGTTTCTTCTTAATTTACAGCATTTTCATAAACCCCAAAAGCACAAAAAAATCAAAAAAAAAAACCAGAAAAGACCAAAAATATGAAGAAGGAAACCCGAAGAACACTCACCGGGCGACGAACCGCCCATGGGCCGGCCAGAAGGAGCCTGGCCGCGCCATGAGCCATGATGGCGCGGAGGAGACACCCTTGGCCGCGGCCGCGACAACCCGTCGCGCGGCCAGCCTTCGTCTGAGACGCTTCCGTCCCGATCTCACCAAACCGGACCTCCTTCAACCTATTTCAAGCCTTTCAAGTATCCTCCTTGATTTAATGGCCTGAACACGACCTAAAGACCGCAAAGATCACTCCCACAACCGCGGTATACTGCTGTTGCATCCAAGACGGCGAGACAAGACAAGACTCCATCCAAGTTAAGTTAAGTCAATGATCCATCTCTCTACATACTTCTTCCAGCACGTTCAACGGACTTGTATCCACGAAGACGAAGAAGAACCCCACGGTTCCAGAGGATGAAAACCGTTGTGCAAGCTCCAGAAGGAAGAAGATGCAACTTCCTTCACCAAACCGCGAAGAGGAAAGTTCCCGAAGACTAGCTTCTCTCTTCCGCGACCAAGACCTTTACCGAAGCCAAGTAAGGATTTCAAATGGCACTGAAGTTCATACTAGCAACACCTGTCTTCCGGGATCCCGAACAGATCACTGGATAGGCCAGCATAGACCCAAACTTCAAGTCAAGTTTCTGAGGTGATGTAATCTTCAAGACGCAAGGACGGAAGATTTTCCATCTCTCATTCACGGTGTTCTACAAAGGTCGAGGAACAAAGACGAGTACTCAACAACCGGAGTACCTGTTCTTCTCAACATAGGCGTGCCCCAATCATCATCATCATCACCAGCCGCCAACATCACCACCACACGCCCACCACCACCATCCGAAGCAAGGAAGCTCAACCGTGCAACACATTTCCTTTCGAGCTAAGTTTTCGATTTCTTTTGTTCAATTAAATCAATTCTAAGCAGGGACATAAGGATAATGATCAAGTCCTTCGCTCAATCTTACCACATGCCCATCCACCCATACCAAACCCAACGCCACTTTCAAGTAAGTCTTCACAAGCTTGTACTTGAATTTACCTATCTTTTTCACCTCACTCGATTTAAACAAACTGGGGACAGTTTGATTTAAGACTGGGGGGGGGGTTTCTTATATTACTAATCATACTCTTATTTGATGAGTCTTATGCATACATGCATCATTTATTGAGTCGTTTTATAGAGTCAAAACTTTTTTCTTTTAGTCGGAAACTATGAACTTTGCTAGGTACTTGTCATTTTGAACAAGGGACCTTAATGACCATTCTCACGGATTTAGAAGCAAGGTTTACTAAGTTGAACACGGCGAGTGGATCACTCTAGCGGAGAAAGTTCTAATCTCTAGAGTACTCGAAGGATCTTGCGTTGACTCCGCACCTAATGAATCAAATCTTCTCGTCAAGGGGCTTGAGGTACTTCGATCTTTACTCCTCTTTTAGACTCTAGCATGACTAAGTAGATGCAATGCAACCTCTCCTTGATCTTCCCTTGTTATAGAAAAGAAAAAAAAAAAAAAAAAAAGGTTTTAGTTTGGGAATGGCAACCAGAGTTCCTTAAAGGACAATGACGGTTCGCAGCAATCATGTAAACTTCAAAGAAGTGATCATTCTCAAGCTAAGAAGAAAGAAAAAAAAATGGAATAAGAAAGTCGATAGAAAAAATAAAATGATACCCTAGAAAAGTAGGGAGAAATCGACTAAGGGAAGAGAAAATAGGAGAGTTGTGTCTGAAATGTCTATGTCTAGATGTTTGGAAGAGAAAGTATAATGTCTCGTCGACCAATACTCCCTCGATAGAGACCGCACGCCTAAATGAATAAAGGAGTCAACAAGAGGGAGCTCGAAATACTCAAAGGGACCATGAAGCGTATCCGGGAAGGGTGAAAAGCTCAAGGTAACTAGACCCAAACGCCTTGAAGCTGAATTCCGAGTTATGTGGCTCAACAGGTCGATTGCTAGACTTGATGAGTTCCCAAGTATTGGTGAGTTTCCACGTTTTCAAACCTCTTTTCCTTACTTAGATTTCTGTTTTGTTTGAGGACAAACAAAGGTTTAAGTCTGGGGGAGTTGATAACATGCATATTTTACCCGTTTTTACTATCATAAGTGAGTGCTTTAATAAGCATTTCACTAAGGTTTTGATGCATAAACACTAGATTTCGAGTATTTGGTTGTTCAAGACTCTTTTCAGGTAATCTTAGCAAAAGACGCATATTTTGGAGCAAAATGGACAATTCCGGAAACAGTGCCCGAGGACAGAAGTTCAACACCAAATGAAGGCCTTCCCACCACGAGATCAAGCTCATATTTGGAGACAAGGTAGCCTTATCAGCTGTCTTTCACCTCGAAGTGGTTTGAGAGCAATCCCACGGTTGGATCTCAAGTTATGAAGGAAGCAAGAAGGTCCGTCAAGCACCCGGAAGGACGAGCTGGCCGCGCCACGGCCAAACCAGACGACCAGTGGCCGCGCCACGGCCAGTCGCTCGCGCGGCCAGGCCACTCACGGATTCCCGAGCCCATTTGAAGCCCAACTTAAACCCGCAGCCGTCTTATGCAAGCCAAGACCTAATCCACGACCTAGGGCACTTGAAGACCTATATATACTCGACCTTTAGGGTTTTTTAGGGCATCACCACTTAGCATCACGAAATTCTCTTGTTACAAACTTCTCTTGGCGGCCGCGAATCTTTGATTCGTGGTTTCCACTTTGTTCTTTGAGGGAGATTGATTTGTTCTTGAACCCTCTTTTATTTTAATCGATTTATACAAGTTATGCATTCATCAATCACGTTTTCTACTTCTTCTTTTATGTCTGAGTAGTTTACTTTCGTTGGGTGTTCTTTAAGGGGATCTATGGGGAATTTCATTAACTGTTGTTGAACCGATTGTTTAGGCCGAAGATTAGGATTTTCTGTCTCACCTTATTCGTTCTTATTGCATGAGTCTGGCGTCATGAACTATATTCTGATCGCAGGGTCTTGAGAACGACGAATGTCCTGAATCTCAGATCTAGACCAAAATAGGGTAGAGAGCATCCTTTAAAAGATGTCTGAATGTTTATTGTCCCGATCTTATTGCGTGTTCGTCTAGGACGCAGGATATGAAAGTATACCTGCGGAATAGAAGTTCGCAGATCGACCTTGCTTGATAAAGTTAGGTTGTTAAAACCAGTGAATCAGTTTGGGGAAAATCGCCTAGCCTCGTTTGCTTAACTTTTGTGTGTTTGATTTCTAGTTAGAACCCCATAGATTTCCCGAGAAGATCCCCAACGTGTTCACCCATCTGCTTTTCAATCGAGATTTACGCACTTCAATATTTACTTTCTGCACTGCTTTTTAATCGAGATTTACGCACTTCCATACTTACTTTTCCGTTAGATATAGAGTTGATTGACAACCAGCTCTATATAAACTTGCTTTTTCGTTTCTTGCATTTAATAGATACTGAAACCGTGACACAATCCTACAAACCCCCAATTCTCTGCGTCTTTGCTTGCCCTGATTCTCTGTTTTGCAGTTGACCTCCTCCCTGTGGTTCGATACCCTAAGTACTACAACGCACGCTGTGCACTTGCAGCTTAGGGTTCTACAAATTCAAAGCCTGACGAGTCCCCAAAGAAATCCTCCAAACTCGGACGACTATTTAGACCCCATCACTACGTCATTACGAACCCATACAAAAGAGCACCGGTACTAGTTTAGTTTAGGTGTACAACATCAAATGGCGCATATAAGTCTACCACCATCACAAAAAAAGACACAGATTTTAGAAGTTCGGTCAAATCTTCCTAAAAATCCGCATAAGTCTACCAACGTAGAAGTCTACCATAATATACAAAGACATAGACTAGATACATCATCATAAATTGGCTGCCCTGTCTGAAATGGATACTTATCATCCGATGCACCTCTTGGGTTAGGATCAAATCTTTCAAAATGGTATTCTGCATCTGCTTCTTCCAATATCTCTGCTGCCAATTTTAGAAGAATACATGCCATGTTACTATCTATAAGCGGATCCCAGCCATGCTGAAGAGCTAAACACTCGCAATACTTCAATGTATACACCCCGCAGTCACCAGTTTGTGTGTTAGGTGGAGCAGTTTTCACTCGGTAAGTGGTGTAGATTTGGGGACGCATTTTTCCCCGTTTCTCAGGAGGTGCAATCTGCTTCACCAAGAGAGGAATCATTTTCGTGTATGGCTTAACTGACTCTTCTATGTAGGCGTCATCGTATAACCAACGAACAGAATCAAACACTCGAATCTTCCTCTTAACAAAATCCACCTCAATCGCCACTCAATGTATGTTGTCCAGGTTGTGGGCGATGTACAAGAAATCAACATCTTCACCCCATTTCCTCGGTGGAAAAGGCGAATCATTGAAAATCTCTTTCGCAACGTTGATATACGCCTCTGGGAAAATCCAATTGTCCTCGTTATGTAAATACTTCGTCAAGTAATCTCTGCACCATATATATGAGAAGAAAGGGTCCATGAATGCAACCCGTCCGTTCCGATACGGTGATGGAACTCGAAAAGACCTAGATCTGAGCTTATCAAATCCAGAACTCATATGCTGAAACACGAAAGGGAACATAGTTAAGTCAATCTACCATCCAACACAATAACCAAATAAGTCTACCATCAACCAAATAAGTCTACCATCAACAAAATAAGTCTATCATCAACCAAATAAGTCTACCAAATAAATCCGCTTTCAACCAAATAAGTCAGCTTTCAACCAAATAAGTCTGCCATCAACCAAATAAGTCTGCCATCAACCTATCGTCAACTAAAAAGTCTACCATCATCAACTAAAAAGTCTACCATCATCAACTAAAAAGTCTACCATCATCAACCAAAAAGTCTACCATCATCAACCAAAAAGTCTACCATCAGCAACATAAGATCTACCACCATACATTGCCATAACATTTTAAATCTACTATTACCAAATCGTGAATAAAATTTTACCTTCCCAGACAACCATCCATATTCGTCAGTAGGCCACATTTCTTTAGGTGTCATGAGCGTCAGGTAGAATTTAATACCTGCAATTGATTCGTCGAAAGGGTTTTCCCTAATTTATGAAAAAAAGACCAACTCTTAGTCATGTTGCATTTTTTACCAGAATTTTTAATAAAATGTTGGAAGGACTTACAAATCTTGCTTTATATATTGGATCAAACACTCCAATTTTCTCCGTTCGACTTCCTCAAATGGGTTGTACGAAGGCTCGACCTGCGGTCCAGCACCCATCATTCTTCGCACAACCGAACTCCCAGCGAATGGTGAGTATTGAGTGGCTGCAATTATGCGCCCCCTTCGAATCCTGGGAGGGTGTTGGTGAATGACTGTGGGGAGCGCCATTAGCTTATCCAAAGCTTGTAACATGTCGTTCTCCGGTTCGTCAACCAAATGTGGAATCTTAATTTGGTCTGCTCTAAGCGGCACCTCTTTTTGTTCATAAATAACTTCTTTCTTTTTCACAGTCTGAGTTTTTGTTTTCACATTCGACTCATGCCCTTCTACTTTCACTTTACGAAGTGTCTTCTCTTTCGACTTTCTAGTTCTAACCGCTTTTGCTATTGGAAACTGCGGATCCGACGTATCCTGTATCTCAACCGTCCACGACTGCTGGACCATTACCCAATTAGTACGTCTTATCATATAATATAAATTTTACAGTGATTTTTTAACTTTGTTGTCACAAGCTCGAAAATCATAATAAACTGAGTAAATACATACTACATTCTCAAAAAAATATGCAATGTTTAGTAGAAAAACTCAACCTTAAATTCACATTTAAGTTTCAAACAAACTTGTATAAGACACATAAATAATCCACACCAAAGTTTGAAAATTTATTAGGCAAGTAAGTTAGAGAACATAAACTTGCGTACTAGAAGAGAGACTTGCGTACCCGATCCTTCTTCACCGCTGCTCCATCTGCATTGGATTCGGCATCTCCAGCTTTTCCTTCGAGAGGTCCTTTTGCACCTCCCTGAACATCAACGTTCTCCTTCGACACAAAAGAATTGACCTTGTCATCGATGGCGTCAATTTTGGATGCCAATAGCTGAATTGCCCGTAGTAACCCATTATTCTCCTCCTCCCTCGCTTTCGTCATTTTGACCTTCTTCTTAAACGCCCCTACGGACTTTAACATCCCAGTATCAGAGACATCCTTCCTACTTCCCACCTCCTTTTCCTTCTCTTTCGTCATTTTTTCTTTCTTCTTCTCCCTTGAAGATCTAGGAGGACTTTTAAACTTACGCTTCTTCGTTGTAGGGTCTTCTATGAAATTATCTTCACTGTCCTTTTCCTCCTCCTTCTCTTTCTCATTCTTGCTTTTTTTCTCCTTTCTCTCTTTCTTATGTTCCTTCTCCTCTCTCCCCTTAGTGTCCTTCTTCTCTTTCTTGTCTTCCTTCTCCTCTCTCCCCTTCATCTCCTTCTTCTCTTTCTTATCCTTCTTAGGCGTCTTCTTTCCCTTACTATCATTTCCAACCACATCCCATGCCGTCTCATCCAAACGATCATCGAGAATATCGGTGATCAGGTTATGAAGTTTCGGGTCCACATCTGGGGTTGAAGGTTCATCTGGCCAAATCGGATATATTTCCTCCCGCGACACCTCCAATAGATGTCTCACCCTAACCTGCACGAGTTTGTTTGTTAGAGAACTTATCCATAACAAATCTACCAACTTAACGAAAGAGGAAAATCTACCAACGCATAATGTATAACGCAAAAAAATCTACCACAACCTAACGCTAATAAATCTACCACACTCTAACGCTAACAAATCTACCAAACCCTAACGCTAACAAATCTACCACTACCTATGCAAACAAAGGCCGCAAACAAATCAGCACACCACCTAACACAAACAAATCTACCACCACCTAATGCATTCGAATCTACCATCACCTAACGCATCAAATCTACAAACACAGAACGCAAATCTAACAAAACTACAAATCTACTAACACAGAACGCAATCAAACATACCTTCTTATCAGGCGTTGTGCTTATTTCTTCCTCCAAAACTCGATCATTGTTGTAACGCTCTCTTGTCGAACGCCATCGAAGTAAAGGACACAGAAATATACGGGCATTGTCTACACGCTTCCCAAATTTCTCTCCCAATATTGGGACTGACTCATATGCCCAAATGAGAAGGGCATTGACACATCCATGGAATGTGTAACTAAGTTTTTCCAACGATTCAATTTTAATAGACCTCATTAACTCCTTAAAACCGACTCGACCCCATGGATAGCTCTCAAAAGGTGCTTCATCCAACACTCTTTTAGCGTACTCCAAAGGGATTCGACTATTCCGATTAATGCCAAAGATTCCTATGTGCAATACGAAAAGCAAGGCCACCTTCTTCTTCTTCTCAAACGTCCATGTTTTCCAAATTTCAAAAACATCAACTAACTCATGCCAGTTAGGCTCCACCCCGAGATTAACGCCAATCTCCGCCCATAACTCGTTGTGATCATTGTCCCACCCATCATCCACTATAGGCTGACAATTAAGGCCGGTAATATCATTGAACTCGTGAAGCGAAAACCGGATTGGACGCCCACCAATAAGTGACCAGATTTCGTATATTCTGTCCACATACAATTGGTTTGTCACGAAGTTATGGACCGTCTTCGCAGCCCATACATAAGGCTTCTTTGCAAGCTTCAAAATCACTCCAACCTGAAAACCGTGCATTAGCTCGCTGTATACCTTATCTCCAACACCCTCCAACATCATCCCAAAATCCGTCAAATGACAATAATTGTTTAAACTCCTCTTTTGCACAGGAGATTTCCCCGGCGGAAACAACCTCGGTGGGTAATCAGCCTTTCCTCTGCTTGAAGATGCCATTTATGCTGCAAAAAGAAAACATATATGTCAATACATATACCATCGCAGCCATTAAAAATACAAAACTCATATATCTCAGAACCTCATCGATTAAACTATAATCACACATATGTCTCTTAGAAAACTAATCTACCACCATTAATCTACTAAATCTACCACGAAAGCTTTATCTACAATATAAAAAAAATTAACTCTACCACCAAAAGGTATTTAAATTGGTGCTAAGACTAATACCTAAAACTAAATCTACCATCAACAATATAAAGCTCAATAATCTAAAACAAATCTACCACCATTACTTATCATATAATAAAAATCTACCACAACATCGCTTACACCAATGACAATTTACCAGATCTGGAATAGAGATTTTACCACAGAGGGTTCTTCTCCGTCGGACGACTTCCACCACCAATAGTCATTCAAATTCGTTTACAAATCTGTAAAAAATCCACAAATTTAGGGTTATCTTTCTCAAGCCGCCTCTCGCCAATAAGTGAGAACAACTCCGGCGAAAGACCCGTCCGACCCCCCGAAAAATTAAACGAAACGACTGGCCGCCGTAAACGGAATCGTAAAAGATTGATAGTGCGAATCGTCGGAGATCGAGAGATTTACCTTCTTCGCCGATATCGGACCACCTCCCGCTTCTTCGCCGATCTCCTCCCGTCAACCGAACCCCTCCCCGGACAAACAGTTCCCCTATCGCAAAAATAACCCTAATCGCCGCCGCCGTCGCAAGAGGAAAAGAGCTCTCGTGTAATATTTTTTCTTTTACGTTTGCCAAACCTAAACTGTTTTTTATTTATTTATCTTTTACTTTTAATCTCTTTTAATCTAATAACTATTTACCTTTTTTATCTTTTTTTTTTAAATGGCATTTTCGAAATTTTTTCTAATTTTTGTATCCTTTTGTCTTTAACCAACTTTGTAAGGTTATTTTATTTACATCCTCATGAATAGATGTTAATCTAGTCAATATCCTATAAAATAAGGTTATTATAGGTAATTGTCACATAAAATAAAGTTATTGTTTCAAGAAATTTCAAGTCAGATTCTCTCGTTTTGTGACATCGTCGTACTTTTACGTGTGTATCATGTGAACAAGTATTTTGCATTAAGTAACCGACCATCTACAGTAGTAGCAATTTATTAGTGAAAATGATATAAATGGCATGATCATTAATTAATTATCAATAAGTTAGAGGTTTTTCTTTTTCAACAAATCAATTATATTGATATCAGACCAAGTTTACAACAAGATACATAATCATTTGTTAAGCAAAAAAAAAAAGAAGATACATAATCATTTGAAAGCAAAAAAAAAAAAAAGATACATAATCATTTGAAAGCAAACTATTACATTTACAAAAAAAAAATTGAAACAGTTTAAATGAAAAAGGGAAATATAATCAAGCTTTCCTAACAGAAGTCTTATTGACTAGCATATAAAATCTGTTGTGTTCCCTTTTCATATTCAACTTATATTCATAAAATTACGTTGTATCATCCAAAAATTACTTTTATTAAATGATAATAATTCTTCCAAAAATCGATACCAAATATATTGTATCACGATTAATAAAACTTAGGCTTTTGTTGAAATAAAATATATGATAATTTCGACAAAGATTTTCTATATTTGGAGGATCAACTTCTAAATTAGAATTAATTATTTTGATCGATGATAGTATAAACACAAATATATATATATATATATATATATATATTTTTGTTTCATGTACTTCTTTTTTAAATAAAACTCTTCATATAGTTATCTACCAAATTCATCTAAAAAACGACGAACTTTATTCTATCATTTATTAATACAATAATTACATTTTTCTTTCGAATTAATAAGTTAAAATAATATGATTAAAACTAAAATTAAATCTCAAAACAACATCTATTCTAATATAGTAAAGTTTTTTTTAAGTGAGCTTTGAAATGCTGCCATGTGACATATGATGTGTCACCTACATTTAAAGAAAAAAAACCATCTATTCTAATATAGTAAGGTTTTTTTTAAGTGAGCTTTGAAATGCTGGCATGTGGCATATGATGTGTCACCTACATTTAAAGAAAAAAAACCATAAATACGTTATAAAATTAATATTTGTACTTCATAATTGTAACACTTAATTATTTTATCTATTTATTTTGTTGTTCTTAATTTAATGAAAGGATTATATGGATGAATAACAAAAAAAAACTATAATTAACTACATAACTATAGAAAAAACAAATGTGATATTATATAACATATACTAAAGTTTTTTCATCAGGAGCCCTGAAAAGTTTGGGGCGGATTTCCCGTTCCCTCCTGTACTGTCCCGAATTTTCTGTCTCATTTCCCATCCTTTTTAAAACAATTACCCATTCGAAACCAATTATTTTATTAATATGGGTATGGGAAGGGAATGAGTATTAGATCGTGTACACGAATTATCCGTTTAAAAATGAAAAACTTCAAAATTCTCTATGTTTTTTTTCAAATTATTCTGAAATTTCTCGGGACGTTCTTATCATATTTCCTTTTGAGAATTGTTTTCGAGTTCACAAATTTTCTGTTTCCGTCCTATAGCCGTAGATTCTCGTCCTGAGTCCCAAACATTTCAGGGCTGACATACCTTCATTCTACATATTTACATTTGAAGGAAAAACTTATCAACAAAAGAGAATAAAAAAGCCAATTATACTAAATAATTAAATACAATGCACAAAAAAAAAACTGCAATAGAGATTTTACAACAATCTATAAATAGAAATAATAATACAACAATCTACAAATACAACTCACTTTTATTACCACACAAATTTACAATAGAATATATATATATATATATGCATTACACTATCATATAATTTCTTTCACACAATCAACCGAAACAAACTGCGTCTCAAAATCACACGTCCACTCCGTCAAAAATAGAACATCATCTACACAATCTGTTTTAGCACCGATCAAATACTTCAGAAAAATAATACTACCTTCAAAAAAATGATTAAATTCTACCTCACTTATCATGATATGGATGACACAACATTAAGTACATTAACCAAAAGTTTAATAAACTTTATTCGGACATCTATGCTATCACGTCGACCACGTAACACACAATGTCTCGGAGTAGCTTTTAAAATTGAAAATTTCAATCCAAATGCATCAAGAATACTATATGTTGATTTTGTAATTGGAGACTTAGAGAGAACACAAATCCAAACTACACAAGAAGAATATGAAAATTGTGATATATGTCTTAATAATCTACAAGGATCGAAAAATATCTTAACATTTTATTTTACATTCACAAATTTCATCACAAATGTATTTCAGAATTGTTATATTATAAAACAACATATCCTTAATTATTGTCGAAATGAAATAATTCGATATTTTATATGCTTACGATGAATAAAAGAAATTCTCATTCACTATAGATATTATTATTCCACCAATCTTTCAATACAAAATTATAAAACTACATGATATTCACAAATTTAAAATTAATATTTATCCATAAACTTTTACTAACAAATATTATAAAATAAAATTTAAAATTTAAACATTTAAATTATCACAAATACGTGCAACGCGCATATCTTCTCCTAGTTTTTTATGAAATAGAGGGAGTAATATTTTGTCTTCCCTAAACTAAACAACATATGGACTATTAGACTGTTTAGTTAACGGTTTGGCAATCACATGATTATTTAATACATGTCTTTTTGTTAAATTCGGTGTATTAGTTATGTTAAGATTTCGTAATTTTCCGTTTCAAAAAAAAAGATTTCGTAATTAATACATGCACCATTAAGAAGTCTGGTATTTTTGGGACACATTTTTGTGTGTTTTAAGATTTTGCGAACAGACAAAATTGGTTTTGCGTGTCCGAAAGGCGAAAACCAAGGTCTGTAATAATACAAAATCAAAGGGTACTTTGGGGATAAGATGTCTTAATTAATCGTTTTATATTACTACTCTTTGTTAAGTAATTGAAAGTTTATGATGTTAAGTAATTAACTCAGAGACCAAATCCCAAAGAAGGTGGAAGAGAGGAGGGAAGCACGAAAAGGAAAAATAAAGCTAGCGAAACAAAAATTAAAGAGAAACAAAAATTAAAGAGAAACAAAACAATACTCAAAAAATATTCGGGGGGAAATCTTTTCCAGAAACGCGTTTACATTTTTTTTTTTTTTTGGTTCGTCTTCTCCACCAAATCTCAGTTTCTTGAAGTTCTTCCCTCGGAGGTGTTTTGCGTTTTTTTTTTTTTTTTTGGTTAGATTTCAGAAGTTTCACTGCTCGTTTGATTCAATCTAGATCCAGAATCCGTATCTGAAGTCTCTGATCTACGAAAACGAAATGGTAAGATTTCATTGTGTTTTGATTGGTTCATTTTGATCAAATCCCGTTTAATTTGGGGGAAAATAAGTAATTAGGGGTTTTGTTAATTTGACTTGAGACAAATATGGGTTTTGTCTTTTTTCTTTGGGGATCAATTTGGCGTTTTTAAGAGTTTATTACTTCGGATCATGCTTTGTGCTTACTTAATGTCTTGTGCGATTATAAAGATTTGACTTCAACTACGACCTGTGTGTATTGAGTTTGACGCTTAGTCCAAATCTTGTTTGAATCTTCATAAGCTATATTGTTCATTACCACAATACTTTAATTTTCATTACATTTACGGTTTTGATCAACCTTTGGTAATCAAATTTCATGTGATTGGGTTATATAGACTGAAATCAAAAGGCAATCAAAATGTAGTTGTTTAAGCAGCTGTGATTACCATTAAAGAGCTTGTGAGAGCTCAAGAAGCAGTTTTAGTTCTTTTTTTGTTCTCTTCTGAGTCTTCTCCTGCCACATACTGCAACTTTTATCTATTTACTGTTTCAGGTCTCCTTTTTGATAACTTTAGGAGTATAACTCCAAAACTTTGTATTTAGTTGATAGTCTTTAGGATATGAAATCCTCTGAGGCGTTCATTTTGGTTCCTCCAGCTTGGTTTTTAGCTCCTCCCACTCCAAATTCTAGATCCTTTTGGCTATATTTATGAAACCGCAGCTGCAATGTAATTTGTAAATCTTGCGAGATATATAAGCTGAGGCTCAAAAGCATGCGATGTTTAGTTTAGTTTACTTCGACTGTATAAGTAGCGACAATGAATTTAGCAGTGCTTGCTCACAATTCTTGAGAACTAAGCCTTTATGATACACTTTGTTTCTACAGGCTGGTAACTTCAATCCTTCGGTCGGGTCGTGCGTGTGGGTGGAGGACCGTGATGAAGCATGGATTGATGGTGAAGTTGTAGAGGTTAAAGGTGAAGAGATCAAAGTCCTATGCACTTCAGGGAAACATGTATGCATGCTTCTCATCATGTAAACTAGAAGCAAAAGAAAAGTTTTGTGAAAAAGCAGTTTTTTCTTATTATTATTATTTTTTTTTTGTGGAAAATTCAGGTTGTTACGAAAGCCTCTAGTGTTTATCCAAAAGATACGGAAGCGCCAGCATCTGGAGTGGATGATATGACAAGACTTGCTTATTTGCACGAACCTGGAGTTCTACAGAATTTGCATTCAAGATATGATATAAATGAGATTTATGTGAGTCATTTCCTATTGATCTCGAATATATATGCACTGTCTGTAGATATGTGTGGACTAAACTTTCGTTTTACTTACAGACTTATACAGGAAGCATACTGATCGCAGTTAATCCGTTTAGAAGACTTCCCCATCTTTACAGTAGCCATATGATGGCTCAGTATAAAGGAGCTGCCTTAGGGGAGCTGAGTCCACATCCATTCGCCGTCGCAGATGCTGCATATAGGTAAAACATTTTGCTTTTTTTTATATTGTTGTTGTTGTTGTTGTTGTTGATACTTATATATGTAATTTTGCCTGTTTTCTTGTTTCGTTCTAATGCAGGCAGATGATTAATGATGGAGTAAGTCAATCTATTCTGGTTAGTGGAGAAAGTGGCGCTGGTAAAACTGAAAGCACAAAGTTGCTTATGAGATATCTTGCTTACATGGGTGGGAGAGCTGCTGCTGAGGGAAGGAGTGTTGAACAGAAAGTGTTGGAGGTGAAAAAAAAACATCATTTATATTTTCGTTCACTAAAACTTCAGAGGAGGTCAAATATTCATTTTCCGCTGATTTTGCTTTTCATGAGCAACTGAAGAGTGAACAAATAATTGAAACTTCAGAAAAGTAATGCTAGTAGTCACCCACATTAAGGAAATCTGATTAGCCAGGAGCTATATGCTCAGCTCCTTATGCAATTGATGTTTTATCTTCCCTCTTTTTGCGTTGACCTGTTTCTTACACGCTTCTTAATTGTGTCTTTTATTCAGTCTAATCCTGTTTTAGAAGCATTCGGAAATGCGAAGACTGTCAGGAACAATAATTCCAGGTAAAAAAAGTTTTCTTTTATCTGAAAGCTTTTGCGTCTCACCGCTTTGAGTGTTTGTTAACCTCATTTATTTGTCTACTTTATAGTCGTTTTGGTAAGTTCGTGGAGATTCAGTTTGACGAAAAGGGAAGGATATCAGGAGCTGCCATAAGAACTTATTTGTTGGAAAGATCACGTGTTTGTCAGGTTTCTGATCCTGAAAGAAACTATCACTGTTTCTACATGCTTTGTGCTGCTCCAAAAGAAGTAAGTTTGTGATTCACTTAGGAGTATGTAACACCGAAGTACGTGCTGATACATGTCAGGTATCTGAGCCTTGTTTGGCATACTAATGCACATCTTGTTTCCTAAAACAATCTTTTCTACTATCAGGATGTGCAGAGATTCAAGCTGGGTGAACCAAAGACATACCACTATCTCAATCAATCTAAATGCCTAGAGTTGGATAGTATAAATGATGCGGAGGAATATCATGCCACAAGACGGGCTATGGATGTTGTCGGGATCAGTACCGAGGAGCAGGTAGTCATCGCAGAACTCCATCAGTCAGATTTTAGCCAAAGCTGCTGTATTGTCTTTGTAAAAGGATTCTTTACTTTACTGATATCTCATTTCAGGATGCGATTTTCAGCGTCGTGGCTGCCATTCTCCATCTCGGGAATGTCGAATTTGGTAAAGGGGCAGAGATTGATTCATCGATTCCCAAAGATGAAAAATCCTTGTTTCATTTGAAAACTGCAGCTGAGCTTCTCAGGTAAATGTTGGTTTTGTGTTGTTTTCTTCTGTTTGTGGACTGAAGTAGGTTTCCTTATTCATATCGTCTTTCTTTTCAGCTGCGATGAAAAGGCACTTGAGGATTCGCTGTGCAAGCGTATCATGGTAACTCGTGATGAAACCATCACAAAAACTCTTGATCCAGAAGCTGCTACTCTTAGTAGAGATGCTTTGGCTAAAGTCATGTACTCAAGGTTGTTTGACTGGTGGGTTTCTCGGTTCTACCCTGATGAAGAGATTCAATAGTTGCTTCTCCTTTTTGAAGAAATAAGCTTCAAATGTGCTTTGCCATCATTGTTCTATACTAATGCTTTATGGTCTTTGCAGGCTTGTTGACAAGATTAATAGCTCAATTGGTCAAGATCCCGACTCGAAGTACTTGATTGGTGTTCTTGATATTTATGGATTCGAGAGTTTCAAGACAAACAGGTGCTTAAGTGGTATGCTTGTTGTTTTCGTAATTAGTTAGATGGGTTTCTTCAATAAAGTGGATCTATATCTGATACTTCAACACATAATATGGGTCTGATCAGTTTCATAGTCAAGCTAGTGCTTGTTTCTAACATGGACAGTTAAGGTTTTTTTACTGCCTATCAAATTGTGAGCTTGTGAGGTTATCCGGGTAACTTCTTTATTGTAAGGAGAGCACTGATAAAGATTAACTTCATTGTTTGACTGTTAAAGAATTATTCGTGACTGTCTCTTGCTGTTCATTGGCCTAGTACTCACAATTGCAAGTTTTATTGCAGTTTTGAGCAATTTTGCATCAATTTGACCAACGAAAAACTTCAACAGCATTTTAATCAGGTTTGATCAGAACAGGCTCTTTTACTTTTTGATTATTGGCCTTTTTCTATATTCTGCAGTGCCCATGGTTCTGAGGTGTGTAACTTCTCTTCGTGCAGCATGTCTTTAAAATGGAGCAAGAGGAATATAAGAAGGAGGAGATCAACTGGAGTTATATAGAGTTCGTAGACAATCAAGATATTTTAGACCTAATAGAAAAGGTGTCTGTTTGATGATATCTTTATGTGTATTGATGCTCACTGTTCAATGGAGCTTTTAGCTTACTCATAAAAGTTTTACGATACTCCTAAAGCAACCAAGCCATCCCATCATATTCTCTTGGATTTTTCTCTAGACGATATGTTTGTGATCCCCTTTCATCGATTGCTCATGCTTGGTGTTTTTGTCCTTTTGTTTTGTGTTCTTCAGAAACCTGGAGGTATTATTGCTCTGCTAGATGAAGCTTGGTGAGTATGAAACCCAAACTTTTGATTCTGAACCCTTTCTTTTATGCCCGTTACTTCCTTTTCTATCAGTTTACTTTACAAAATTTGGTTTTGTTTTTGAGCAATATAGCTGAAGTGAGACTTTTGCCTTTGCAGCATGTTTCCAAGGTCAACGCATGAAACTTTTGCACAGAAGCTATACCAGACATTCAAAAACCACAAGCGCTTTACCAAGCCAAAATTAGCTCGTAGCGACTTCACAATTTGCCATTATGCTGGTGATGTGAGCAGCCGTTGCTTTCATTGGTCCACATGATTGTGAAAAACCGTTCCAAGAAACACCAGTAATTGTTCTGTAGTTATATGGTCTAACAACCATTGGGTTGATTGTTACAGGTCACTTATCAGACAGAACTTTTCCTGGACAAGAACAAAGATTACGTTATTGCAGAGCATCAAGCATTGTTAAATTCTTCTAGTGATTCCTTTGTAGCAAGTTTGTTCCCACCAATGTCTGATGATTCCAAACAATCAAAATTCTCATCCATAGGTACCCGTTTCAAGGTGAGTCTGATTTCGGTTTCCAATTTTCGACTTAACATGTTTTATCGAAAAAGTTTTGGTCAGTTGATTTCCTTTTGTGCTTCTTTTCAGCAACAATTGGTATCGTTGCTCGAGATTCTCAATACCACGGAGCCACACTATATCCGCTGTATAAAACCAAATAACCTTCTGAAGCCTGGAATCTTTGAGAACGAAAACATTTTACAGCAACTACGTTGTGGGGTGCGAATGACATTCTCTGTCGATTCTGTAGTTTAGTTTCTCATGAAAAGATTATATTTCTGAAAGAAGTATATTGTCTGTGTTCATCATGACTTCAGGGAGTGATGGAGGCAATCAGGATTAGTTGTGCTGGCTATCCTACCCGGAAACATTTCGACGAATTCTTGGACAGATTTGGTATTCTTGCTCCAGAAGTGTTGGTAAAGAAGTAAGGATTTTCACTCTCTTAGGATTTCCTTTGCTGAGTGATTTTGTACATTGAGATGTCGTAACTGATTCCTTTCATAATAGCTCTGATGACCCTGCTGCTTGCAAGAAGCTTCTGGCGAAAGTGGGACTCGAAGGTTATCAGGTAATTGCCTCATCAAGCTTTTTTGCATTGCCATTACTGCTTGTGTGATGAGCTGGTATTGATAGTGGACGATTTACATTTGCATTTGTAGATTGGCAAGACAAAGGTTTTTCTGAGGGCTGGACAAATGGCGGACTTGGATACCCGAAGGACCGACGTCTTGGGAAGATCAGCAAGCATTATCCAGAGGAAAGTTCGGTCATATCTTGCGAAAAAGAGTTTCATCCTTCTGCGTAATTCTGCTAAGCAAATTCAGTCCGTTTGCAGAGGTATTTTATACGTTCTACTGAACATGTCTATTTAGCACCAACTAGACTATGTGATTGGATCATTCTTTGTCTTTGTTTTAAATTATCTTAAACGTTTTAACTGAACATGTCTATGTGTCTCCCTGTTTGTCAGGTTATCTCGCTAGAAGTGTATATGAAGGCATGCGCAGGGAAGCTGCTGCTTTGAAAATCCAGAGAGACTTGCGTATGTTTCTGGCTAGGAAGGCTTACACAGAGCTATTTTCTGCTGCTGTTTCGGTCCAAGCTGGTATGCGTGGTATGGTTGCCCGTAACGAACTATGTTTCAGAAGGCAGACGAAAGCTGCAACAATAATTCAGGTACACTTTGATTAAAATTGCAGAAAGTGTGGTACTATTAGAAGTTCAACTGATCAGAGAACACCAATAAACATAAGGAGATTTAAGTCCTTCCAAGAAATCGATGAGTAACAATGAAACAGTTGTTTCTGTGTCATATTTCTCATCGTGGTAATGTCCATTGTTATTATAGACTTGGTGCCGTGGATACTTGGCCCGGCTGCATTACAGAAAACTAAAGAAAGCAACTATCACGACACAATGTGCATGGAGATCAAAAATTGCTCGTGGAGAACTTCGGAAGCTTAAGATGGTGAGATGTGGTTTCTTTTCTTTGTCTAGTTTTGTTCTATGGTCTCTTGTTTCAGCGGCCTCACTTATGAAGACATTGCTTTGCAATGAAGCTAACATAATTTCTTTAATTCATTTTACACATTAGGCTGCTCGAGAAACTGGAGCACTTCAAGCAGCCAAGAACAAGCTAGAGAAGCAAGTTGAAGAGCTGACCTGGAGACTGCAGTTAGAAAAACGGATAAGGGTGAGATTGCTGTTCGAAAAAACCACAGTTTGTTTCTCGCGAATTTGGCCTTGATTGCTTCGAGGCTTCTTGCTTTTTATAAAATTTTGTTGGAGAGGCTTTTCATCCTCTTTCACCGCTCGCTGCAGACTGACCTGGAAGAGGCCAAGAAACAAGAAAGTGCAAAAGCGCAGTCTTCTTTGGAAGAACTGCAACTTAGGTGCAAAGAAACCGAGGCATTGCTTATTCAAGAGCGCGAAGCTGCCAAGAAAGTCGCCGAGATTGCCCCGATTATTAAAGAGGTTCCTGTGGTTGATCAGGAATTAATGGAGAAGATCACAAATGAAAATGAAAAGCTGAAGGTTTGTGAGAATTTCTGAACTTGTGGTACATGCATGCAATATTTCAGAATACTAACTACACAGATTTTCTCCAAATGGCTTGTCTTATACAGGGGATGGTGAGTTCACTGGAGATGAGAATCGACGAGACAGAGAAAAAACTTCAAGAGACAACCAAGATTAGCCAGGATAGACTAAAGCAAGCATTGGAGGCTGAATCTAAACTAGTGAAGTTGAAGACTGCAATGCAGAGGTACCCTTTGCAATAAACTAATCTTCCGGAATGACATTGCTGAGAGCTCCTGCAGAGATTTCTTACTTGTCTTATTCAAAATGTCTGACGAGTTTCGTCTGCAGGCTTGAAGAGAAAATCTTAGACATGGAAGCTGAGAAAAAAGTTATGCGTCAGCAAACAATCACAACGACTCCTGTGAGGACTACTCTAGGACATCCTCCTACCGCACCTGTTAAGGTAGAAAGTCTCTCTGCAACTCCCAAATATGCTCTTTGAAGCTGCCTTCTTACCTTTTTCCTCGTTCTGTTTGTAGAATTTGGAAAATGGCCATCAAATAAACTTGGAAAGCGAGTTCAATGTATAGTTCCTCCAACCAGCTATCTATCTCGATCACATTATTCGTTTGCGGTTTTTCCATTAGTTTACTAATTCGCAAAGTCTTATCTTTTTTAGGAAGCCGAGTTTTCAACACCGGTTGATGGCAACGCTGGGAAATCTGCTGCAGAACGTCAAATTGTATGTTGGCCGAATATATCATTAGTCATTCTTCACACAGCTGTTAGTGACTAGTGATGGTAACTTGATTTGTACTGTCACTGCAGATGAATGTCGATGCTCTCATTGACTGTGTAAAAGACAACATCGGTTTCAGCAATGGGAAACCCGTGGCTGCATTTACGATATACAAGTGTCTTCTTCACTGGAAGTGTTTCGAATCTGAGAAGACCAATGTGTTTGATCGTCTGATTCAGATGATTGGTTCCGCGATTGAGGTAATCGGGAATGCATTTCTTCACATTGTGTCAATGTAGGATTACACACATGATCCAAAGTTTCAACCGTTCTGCTGATATGTTTCAGAATGAAGATGACAATAGTCACTTGGCGTATTGGTTGACAAGTACATCGGCACTATTATTTTTGCTTCAAAAAAGTCTTAAAACCGATGGCAGCGGAGCAACGCAAAGCAAGAAGCCACCTGCTTCAACTTCTTTGTTTGGAAGGATGGCCATGGTTAGTATTACAATTTCTGTTGAGTTAATATTGACTTTTCGGGTTACTTTCAGTATCATGCTCTTAACTGTTCTCTCTCTCTCTGTCTTTGTTCACCAGAGCTTCCGCTCATCACCAGCTTCAGGCAACCTCGCTGCTGCAGCTGAAGCTGCTGCTCTCGCAGTGATCCGCCCTGTGGAGGCGAAGTACCCGGCACTGCTTTTCAAGCAACAGCTTGCAGCCTATGTCGAGAAAATGTTTGGGATGGTTAGGGATAACTTGAAGAAAGAGCTATCAACTTTACTTTCTCTATGCATTCAGGTTTCTTGCTGGCTTTTCTTTGTCTCCTAATGTTGTGATGATTATGTTGTTTGTGCGTTGACGGTAACGTTTTGTTTGTCCGAATGAAAAACTTCAGGCGCCGAGAACTTCTAAAGGAGGGATGCTAAGATCTGGTAGGTCCTTTGGGAAAGATTCTCCTGCAATTCACTGGCAAAGCATTATCGACGGTCTCAATTCGCTTCTTGTCACATTGAAAGAAAATCATGTAAGGAAAATTGTATAAATCTCCATTGGCATTGTACTGTGTGTGTCCTCCTCGCTCCAAGACATCAATTCTCATATGTTACATGAAATTGTCCAGGTTCCTTTAGTACTCATCCAGAAGATATACTCTCAAACTTTCTCTTTCATCAACGTACAACTTTTCAACAGGTAAGTTTAGTTTTAGTTCACCTATTGCAAAACTATGCACTTTGTTCTCACTTGCACGGCCTTATCTTGCAGCCTCCTTCTGCGTAAAGAGTGCTGTACATTTAGCAATGGTGAATTCGTAAAATCCGGGCTTGCCGAGCTAGAGCTATGGTGTTGTCAAGCCAAAGAAGTAAACTTTCTTACAAAATTACTTAAATTTTTTCTTTTGATCGTTCTATCAAAATTGATTCCACTTTCTGTGAATTGTTAGTATGCTGGGCCGTCTTGGGAAGAACTGAAACATATCAGACAAGCTGTTGGGTTTCTGGTATGTTATACTTCCTACATTCTTGTTAAGACTAGTTAACTTGTGTCGGTCCAAATGGAAAAATGTATGTTTTTCTTTCTTGATAATCATTGGTTCCTTTAAACTACAATAACATTACTTTCTTCTTCTTCTTCTTCTTCTTCGCTTTCAGGTTATCCACCAGAAGTACAGAATCTCATACGATGAAATAGCAAACGATCTTTGCCCGGTAAGGCTCTGTTTCTTAGTTTCTAGAAACACACTTGGTGGTGTGTCATTCTTATTGCCTAACATTCTCTTCACTTATTTGCTGTTACAGGTCCTCAGTGTCCAGCAGCTTTACCGTATTTGCACATTATACTGGGACGACAGCTATAACACCCGAAGCGTCTCACAAGAAGTACTTTAAAAAACATTTCTTACTTCCAAAATGAAATAAACATATAAAGTTTCTTGATGTTTAAAAAAAAAAAACATATGAAGTTTCTTGTTCAATTTGGAACCTTTATAGATTCTGAACAAAAATTCAAAATCTCTTGCAGGTGATATCGAGTATGAGGGCACTTATGACAGAGGAATCCAATGATGCAGACAGTGATTCCTTCTTGTTAGATGATGATTCAAGGTAAAAAAACTCTCTGCTTTGATACACGAATAAAGCATAGATATTTAAGAAGTTTCAAGGTTTTAGGGTTTAAAATGATCCAAGATCCATCATTTACGTCAAACTAAACTTTATAAAGTTTGTGAGATGTAAACTAACTGTTCCTTGGATAACTTTTTGGTACGTTTTGTTTTTGATTGCAGCATTCCTTTCTCAATCGATGATATTTCAAGTTCGATGCAAGAGAAGGACTTTGTAGGAATCAAACCAGCAGAAGAGCTTCTTGAAAATCCGGCTTTCGTATTCTTGCACTAAGAAGTTTTCTTGGAAGTTGAGAAGCTCAGATTCTAAAAGCTATTCCTCTCTGATTTTTTTATTAGTTCGAGGTCGAGAGGGGGGCCTTCGTGAACCAAAAGGAAAGAAGATGGGAAAAAGTGTAAATTCCTCTTTGTTGTGGGGCTGTTTTGAAAGTATACATATGTAATTCTCAACTATTCATTCATTTATTATTTTTGACCTCAGATTTTTCATTTTTATAAGTTTTAGACCGACGATTATATGTTGCAAAGTTGGAAAATCCCTTTGTTCTTTTGTTGTACAAAGTTTTAAGAAGAGTGTTTGAAACATAAACCATTCGCTTGGCTTTTTTTCTTCTCAAATTATATATTACATTTTCTTGGGTATATTTTTTTTGGAAAATCGTAGTCCGAAGAAATATGGAAAACACATATTATTCAATCATGGTGATTCGACGAATTTTTAGTTCTATTAGATGTATAGCTGGTTTGATATGGTTTAGTTGGTTTAGTATCTCGGTTAAGTTTCCTTTAGCTTAACCTCGAGTATATATATTAAACATTGTACATTTCATTGTTAATTAATGAGAAATACACTTTCATCAAGCTCATCAGGAAACTAGCCAGAGGAGTTTTATCAAATGAGGTTTGATATTACGACCGATTTTTTTGTTAACGAGTTTGAAGTGAATTTTCAAATTTTTACCGATGGTTTATAATTTTAAAAAGAAAACATTAAACATTAAAGCAATTAGAAAACATTAAAGCATTAATGTAACCAGAAGTTAGAAAACAAAAGTTCTATTCTTAGTAACGTAAGTTGTTTTTTTGGGGGTCAAATGCTACTAATTTGAACACACTTTTCCACGTAAAATGCCAATATTTTTTTTTTTTAACTTACGTTTACTAAGAATACAACCATTCTCTTCATAACATTTTCTCTTTAGTTTTTTTTTTTTTTTTGGGCATGATATCCCGATGGCTACCATAGTCAAAGGTGCATCCATTATGCACTTTCAACATCTCATTTTCTTTCAAGAAAATATTATCATTCATTCAGATTTAATTCGATTTGGATATGAGATATGACTTATGAGAAGAAAATAAATATATGTAACGTGTTGAATAAATTTATTGGGGACCAAAAGGACACGGCCTTAGTACTGGACCAAATTACAACTGTAATTTTTTCACCCTATTATTGGATTAACATGCCTTAACACCCAAATCTCAATCTGGCTTCAAATACGTGTATGTTAAATACTTTGACGGAAAAAAAACACACACACACACACACAAAAGTCAAAGAGAAAACACACACGATTTCGAGTAAGTGTAATTTCTTATTAATTATGGATGCAACATGATCGAAAATTCAAAGTTCAAAAAAAAAAAAAAAAAAAAAAACATGATCGAAAATTCTGACGTATTGCAAGTAAAATCGTCCACCGTTATCAGATATACGAATAAAGCTATCCATCATGAATGTGATATTTTTAAGATCCTCTATCATAAATATGTGTGTTGTAGAAGAGTTATCTGTATTGAATCATAAATAAAACTGTTCATCATAATTGTATGTACTAGATTCGATTTGTCTAGTACATATTAGCATGCTGGCTAATGACTATAAACTTTGACTAACCACTCAATTAAAGAATCTTAACTTTGACCAGTTACAAACATTAACCATACTTAACGGTCCAATATTCCTTAATATAATTTTTTTTTTCAATTTTCATGTAACCGAATTCTTATAATCTAATTATTATCATTTTAAGAAAAAATCGAAATTCCATGTGCCTCATGTGTTTTCTGCTTCTCTCGTAATTCCTAGTTGGTAAACTAATACGACTAATAGAGAACATTATATTCTTGCTAAATCTTTGATTAACCAAATCAATTTATTCGCGACATGTAGTCAAAATAAGCATCTTCTATTCAAATATATTTTGTCATGTTCTCAAAGATTATGATATTCCCTCTCCAATTAAAAACAATAATCGAGTAATTCTGAATTTTCATATTTGCTTAAAAGTGGGTAGTTACATAAATGGAATTCTAGTATATATATATATATATATATATATATATATATTCTATTATTATGTATATTTATTTTTCTCACTAATTAACTAAGTTTGATCTTCTTCTTTTTTTACGGCCACTAAGTTTGATCATTGCCTTCAATCAAGATATACATGCATATATGTAAGAAACAAGTTTGACTTTCTACTTGAGGGAATCTGAGCAGCGGTTTAAGAAAAATTTAAGATAGATCATGGCTGATCATGGCACATGCATGATCTTTGTTCTATATTGTTTAATTAATACACATTAATTTTTGTGAAAAATGTATAGAAGTTCCTCACATCTATTCTATCATATTCTTTTGGATAACAAAAATCTATTTTATGTTAATTAAAAGGTAGAGTAATCAGAAAATAATCTCGGGTAAGGTTTTCAACGATTTGGTCAAATGAATGTATGCGCGACGCGTAACATTCTCTCCTAAAATAGTTTTCTTGACGTTCATAGATGGAGAGATTAACCATTTCTTTTTTGCATGCACATTACTACTACGTGGAGCGGTGGATGAAATATGTGCCACGTATAAAAACTTTAGGAAAACGCGATTAATTAGTTTCTCTCAATCAATAATTGAGTGTCCATAATTGTTTTTTGTTTAACAGACATGTTTTTTGAAATTATTGAAAAAAAAACTTAGTGTTATATATTATATGTGTTTGTTATTTAAGGAAGCTTTGTTGAATTATAGAAGGATTGTAAAACTTAGATAAACAGAAAGTGGACGAAACAGAAATAGGTACAAGTCTTCACTTTCTTATTTTTCTCACATCTAGTTACATGAGGATTGCCTCATATATTTATAAGCAAGTAAACATTTGTAAAAAGATGACACATACATGATGAGTAAGGTTTTACTTATAATGACACTTGTAAATTGTGATGAATAATCACAATCAATTTAACACTCCCCCTTAAGTATTCATCAACACTGGAATTGCTGCGTGCTGTCTCATTAAAAACATTTTCATGGAAAAACTCAATGGGATAAAAACCATGACAAAGGAAAAAAGAGTACAGCGAAGCAGGCTCCCCCTGAAGATGATAGATTTGATCTTCCGTCATAGATCTCGTAAATGACGCATTCCAATATTTTGAACGTGTTTCTTGAATGTTGTAGTTGGAAGCGCCTTTGTAAAGAGATCAGATGCGTTGTCACTTGAGCGAACATATTGAATATCCACTTCTTGATTTTTCTCGAGCTCTTGAGTATAAGAAAAAAATCTTGGATGTATATGCTTTGTTCTATCGCTCTTGATGTAACCTTCTTTGAGTTGAGCAACGCATGCCGCATTATCTTCAAATATTTGTGTTGGCTTTTTGTTGATGGTTATTCCACTTGCTTACTTATTCCCGCTAATGGTAGAAATTCATCTTCATTAAAATGGCAATCGGCAAATCGTGCCGTAAACATATCGCCAGTTTGCGGTTCAAGATACCTTATTATACTTGGTGACGTATATCCAACATATATCCCCAATTTCCTTTGTGGCCCCATTTTTGTTCTTTGCGGAGGGGCTATAGGAACATAAATCGCACATCCAAAAACATGGAGGTGTGATATATTCGGTTCTTGGCCAGATGCTAATTGTAATGGAGAATATTTATGATATGCACTTGGTTTAATTTGTACCAAAGTGGCTGCATGCAGTATAGCATGTCCCCATACAGAAATTGGAAGTTTTGTTCTTAATATTAGTGGTCTTGCAATTAATTGCAGTCGTTTAATCAAACTTTCAGCCATGCCATTTTGTGTATGCACATGGGGCACTGGGTGCTCAACATCGATCCCCATTGACAAACAATAATTAATTATTGAAGGCTTGTGAAGTGAATTCACCAGCATTATCAAGTCTTATTTTCTTTATAGCATAATCAGGGAATTGTGCTTTCAACCTGATTTTTGGGGTAATGAATCTAGCGAAAGCCGTATTTCTTGTGGTCAAAAGACACACATGTGACCATCTACTTGATGCGTCTATTAATACCATAAAATATCGAAATGGCCCGCACGGTGGGTGTATAGGTCCGCATATATCACCATGTATTCTTTCTAAAAATATTGGGGATTCATTCCCTACTTTAGCTAGTGATGGCCGAATTATGAGTTTTCCTTAAGAACACGCATTGCATGAAAACTCCCCCGTTTGAAAAATTTTCTCGTTTTTCAACAGGTGACCACTAGAACTTTGCACAATTTTTCTCATCATGACTGATCCAGGATGTCCTAGCCTCTCATGCCAAACTTTGAATGTACTAGCAAATCTTTGATTTAATGTAGCATATGATTCAATCATATTTATTTTTGTGCAATATAATCCAGAGGATAACATTAGTAATTCTTCCAAATGATGTTTCTTTTCCCTTGTAATGCAAATGTACTCAATGCCATTTTTATTCAAAGTCTCAATGTGATATCCATTTCTTCGAATATCTTTAAAGCTTAATAGATTTCTATAAGACTTTGGGGAATATAGGGCATTATTTATTTCAAACTTTGTCCTATTTGACATTGAAAAACTAGCTCTTCCGGAGCCTATTATGATCTTTGCATTACCGGATATGGTACTCACGCTACCTGCGGAGTCCTTGATTTCGAGATGGGAGAAATATCGTCTATTTTTGAGTATAGTGTGCGTTGTAGCACTATCTGCTAGACATATATCTCCGTTATGAATCCCGATTTGTGACATATCTGTGTCATAATAATTATAAAAAGGCATTAATAAAATAAAATAAACTTATAAAAGTTACTTTATTTTACAACCAAAACCTGATTTTACAAATTATTTTATAAACACAAAAAAAACATATTATACAAAAACTTGCCTTTAAGTTTTGTTACAAAAACATATTATACAAGAAAAACATTAATATATTTTTTTCTAGATATCTTGGTAGCTTATAAAACTTCATCGATCTCAGTCGTTTTGTTTTTCTACGACATTTCCGAATTCAAGGAAATCCGCAATATCCAGATGAGTATCATCATTCAGGCCACTAAAAGAAGGTCCGGCCTCATCATTGATGAAGTTGGTTTCAACGTTCCTAGCCTTTGTCTTTTGAGATTCTTGATACAGATCGACGAAATGTTTTGGCGTACGACATATACGTTCCCAATGTCCTTTCATGCCGCATCTGTAGCAAACACTTTCGTTCGATTTCTTTACCGAACGACCACCCTCATTTATTTGAAAATTCTTGTTTCTTCCAGTGTTGAAACCTCTTCTTTGTCCATGCCCACGGCCTCGTCCATGACCTCGACTACGGTTTCGACCGCGTCCACGTCCTCGCCTTTGATAATTAATCATTATTACTGGATGCTACAACATTCGTTTCTGGGAATGGAGCCGACCCAGTTGGACGGGATTGATGGTTTAACATCACAAGTTCATTGTTCTGCTCTGCTACAAGGAGTACTTGCATTAACTCCGACTAGCGGGTGTATCCTTTGGCCCGGTACTGTTCCTGCAAGATTACATTTCCAGGACTAAATGTGGAGAGCGTTTTTTCAATCATATCATAATCGCTCACATTTTCACCACATAACATCATCCTGGAAGTGATTCCAAACATGGCAGAATTATATTCACCAACACTTTTATAATCCAAAAACCGGAGATTTAGCCACTCATGTTTAGTCTTTGGTAAGATCACATATTTTTGGTGATCAAACCTATCTTTGAGTGACTGCCAAAGATCTGCAGGATCTTCTTTTGTGATGTATTCATTTTTCAAACTATCGCGGAGATGGTGGCGCAAAAATACCATAGCCTTAGCTTTATTTTCATCTGACGTATATTCTGACTGGTCGATGGTATTGAGAAGCCCATTCGATCTTAGATGCATTTTTGCATGTGATGCCCATGTCATATAATTATTTCCACTTATATCGAGGGCAACAATATCGAGCTTCGCCAAGTTTGACATGATATTTCTATAAAAAAATAAATCAAACGTTAATTTATTGAAAAACATGATAATATACGTATAATCAAAACATTTATCTCCTGTAATGAAGAAGGTAATGTTTTTCATATGAATTTGAGGAGGCAGTGCCTACCACCCGAGTAAGGAGGAGGCTTAACCTACCACTCCGTATAATTTAGTATAAAAATTGACATAAATTTAACATAATTTAAAGTTTACCTTTGTATGGTATGAAATGGATAAGAAGATGATTGGACATAGTAACGATGTAAAGACGATCGTGCTGATAACGTCTTATATATTATATGTGTTTGTTATTTAAGGAAGCTTTGTTGAATTATAGAATGATTGTAAAACTTAGATAGACAGGAAGTGGACGAGACAAAAATAGGTACAAGCCTTCACTGTCTTATTCTTCTCACACCTAGTTACATGAGGATTGCCTCATATATTTATAAGCAAGTAAACATTTGTAAAAAGGTGACACATACATGATGAGTAAGATTTTACTTATAATGACACTTGTACATTGTGATAAATAATCACAATCAATTTAACACTTAGGGGGTTATTGGGAGATGAATTTTAAAGAATTTTTAAAATTTTGAGATTCCATCATTATTGGTTTATAAATTCTTAAAATCCTAATAGAATCCATTGTTATTGGTTTAAAGATTTTAAAATTCTATCCAAAATCCTTTGTTATTCAAAAAGTTTGGGTTTTAAAGATTTTATGATTTTATTAAAATCTTGTGTTATTGAGACAAGGATTTTAAATATTTTAACTCATAAAACAAGATTTATCAAGACTTTCAAAATACTACCTATATAGCTTAGATTTTTAAAGTCATTAGAACAAAACTATTTTGATAGATTTTCTAAATACACAAACTCTTTCTAAAACTAACAAAGTTTTTAACAAATTTAACAAATCTATCAACTCTTAAAATCAATCAAAATTTTATAAATCCATCTCCCAATAACCCTTAAACTCTGAATTTGATTATCATATACTCCATCTGTTTTATTATAATATTATTTAAGATTTTTTTAAAGAGAAAACAAATAAATTATTTATTATTTATTGATATATTATATAATTTTATTTTAATAATGAATTTATTGAAATAGTAGAAATAAAATTGGAATTGTTTTAAAAAATTCACTAAAAATATAAAATAATATTTTAATATAAAACAAAATTTAAATTCTAAACCCATACTTGACCCCTTTTTTTTTTTTTTTGTGCAAACCCATACTTGACCTATAAACGAATAGGATAATATTAATAACAATGGCAACGTTCTCTCTTAGCCTTCATTGGTCATAACTTCTATAGCTACTGTTGGGATAATTTTCGGTGGTCATCGTCACCGTATGTTTGGCCACCGTTGCTTTGTACAAATCTTAATGAATTTATTGTCGAAACGACGACCCTAATGGAAACCACCATGGAACTGGCACGCTAGAGATGAATTCATTACCAAAGGATGTGACAAGTCGATTTCAAATAGACGAAATTCAAAGTCAACAATCGATAAAAGAAATCTGATACGGAAGCGTTGGTATCAGATTGTCCAATTTTCAGAATAGTTCTTGAAAACATCGGGTGTTAGCCATGAGATGTTACTCATTCATCGCATTAGATCGAGTAAGATCGAATATGGAGAAAGATAATACCGAATTTAGTAATAAGTTAGTGAGTAAAGCTTATCTACGGAAAGTATCGTCAAAATTAAGTTTTTTGGTGTATTTTACTCAGTATATGACGTATATATGTTTATGTAATAACATGTTTTTCAAAAATTATGTATACTAACTTTTTAATATTGATATAGAATTAATAAACTGTTTAGCGGGCAAAAGAAAAAAAAAATATTAATAATTGCATAAAATTGATAGATGCAACTTTTCGCCCACATTAATGTATGTTGGATTGGATATGTGTCTTAACTCTTAATCAACTGATATTTTTGGAGGTTTTTACTTTTTTTTAGTCAGCAGCTTATAACATTTTGGTTAATATCATATTTATATTCAATTAATATTTGTTTGTATACAAATTAAAATTAAAATTTCTATTATTCAACTGACGATTTTATATACAAACAAATTAATATTTTTAAAATCATTGATGTCTACTAAAATTAGAAGAATTAATCGCAAATTAATTTTTGTATTACTCAACTGGACGATTTGATATACAAAAAAATATGTTTTTAAAATCATCAGATAAAATATAAAAGGACAAAACATACGTTACCCGTTAATATCTAGAAATCCAAAACAATTTGAAACGTGAGATTTAAAAAATGAAAAATCTATATAGATTCAAAAATGAATCATCCAAAGAAACTCATATATAGTATTCAACTATTCTTTAATCTTTATGATTAATGTAATATACTAATTTATCTAATTATTTAGTATTCAGGAAAAAATTTGTTAAAAAGTATTAAGAAAATTTTACACATATATTACGTGTCTTTTAGCATAAATTAACCGGATATTCATATTTAGAGTTTAATACCAGGCCATCATATGATAAATCAGCATAATACTCCCTATATATTATTTGAGAAGCATTTTTAGAGAGTACTTTTATTTTTTAAAATATTTACAGTGGTGCTATTTTGCTCATATGTCACCACCACATTCATTCTCATCAACCTTCTAAAAAAGACTTATTTAATAAACTAATTACCTTAAATGCTATTATCAATTTGTAATATAACCATGAACTTTATAATTTATTTTCTCTTATGATTCATTTACAAAAAAAATTAATAACTAATAATTTTATACAAAATAATTAAACGAAATCAAAATTTACAAATAATTTATGATATACATAAAAATATAATTTTTAATTTTTAATATAACCAAAAAAATTATAATTTATTTTCTGTTATGATTCATTTCCTAAATTTTTATACAAAATAATTGTTTGTATGATTTAATATTATACACATTCAATTACTACTTTGCTTAATTTTGTTTTCTCTTATCAGATAATATTTTTTTTAAACATATTATATTGTTAACAACTTATTGTATAAAAAAACTGGATTAAAATATTTTAATTTGCTTTAATTTTTTAATTATACAAAACTAAATAAATAATAAATTATTCACCATGCGCTATGCGCAGGTTATCACCTAGAATATTATTAACACAAAACATCATATTTAGTCCGAAAAAAACATATCTAATATTTGTCAAACTATTTAAATTTGGTCGGTGTACCTAATAGTATCAGATACAAGTTACTATTAAAACTGTATTTTTTTCGGGTAAATCGATGTATTGTTAAAAATGCATGTTTTTAATATACCTTATTTATCATATTTGTTTGTATATGCACATTTTATGGACACTATCACACTACTAGTCAATACGTCATTAATGTCGATATGCGCATAAGCCGTTGACACAAATTTGGTCAAAATCTCTGGATTCAATTTCAACTACTATGATTCGACAATTATGGAGGATTCTTAATTCTTATGATAAATATATCAACTAAGGAATTATTAAGGATATTGTTCAGATTTTCTTCGATTATTTTATATTAATTTTATGTAATATATATACTCAGCTTTTGGGAAGGACCATGTGAACCAAAATAAATCTCTTGTTAAATTTGATAACATGTATAAAATTCTCCATTATTTTTGAAGTGAATTCTCCATTATTACACCTAAAGGATAATATATATGTAAGAATGTGATCATTGCAAAAGCATTTTAAATAATTAGTGATATCTACAACTACAAAGGGAGCTTTTAAGTGAGATGATCATTGGACCTTACAAAAGTTAAGATTACAAAAGAAATTAATTATACTATCCGATTTCTATTGATTCTTTTTTATATAAGAGTCATTTAAAGTATACATATACCACCAACCAAACCTAAGCGCCGATGGAAAAGTCTAACCAAGGCCGGTTAGTGAAATCCAATCTAATCTAGCTTCATTAATTTTAATCATAATCAATAATCACAAGACATCTAACATCAATTTAAAATTGATCTAGAGTTCTAGACCGTCCGTCCAATCCAAATGCACCGATTCGATCTTTCTCCTAAACATATTCAAAACTAAAAAAAAAAAAAAAAATTCGTCGAACGCTATGGTTTGGTTTAGAGAATATATTCTTGTTAAAAATACGAGATATGTATCGTATTAAATTTTACAAGTTTTCAACTTAAAACTAATTAGTAATAAATATATTGACTCATGTTTCTTATATGTTATTTTATATCGCTTCATATTTTTGATGTTGAATTTCCTAACACACCTCTTCGAGCTAATAATTCTTCCAATCCATTTCAAATCAAATTTCATTCTAGAATCAGCAATAAAATATACTCGAGCCGCGACTCTAGAGACAAGCAGTAGAAGTTTGGATTTGCAATCCAAAATAATACTTTTACTTCAACGACTCTAAAATTTACAAATACTAGTGGTCTCGAAAAAATGGTTCAGAGCTAATGAGTTCAAATATTTTTGTCCGGCAAATTATTTTTAATTTTACATATATTATTAATTAATGACCCATAAATGTTTTTTGGCTTGTGGCCAGAGCAATTTTTGGGTTTGTAACCCTTTGCTCAGGCCACTCACAAAACAAGATCAACAAATTAAACTTTAATATCAAGTTAAAAATAACAGACTTCTAATCCAAAACCATTAGATAATTAATGGATTGATTCATATCACTTATAAATTACTTTAGGTCCTGTCAAAAAAAAAAAAATTACTTTAGGTCCCTTCATACTAAAAAGAATAAAATCATAACATAAATAAACTTTATTTTCTCAATAAAATTTGGATAACCTCCAAAAGATGTAAGTGTGTGTTCAATCGTTTTCAAAATAACGTTACATAAGTGCTATTTAGAGTTCATAGTGAGAGTCTATCTTATCGAAAATACAACTACAAGGTCAGAACAGTCTATGAGATCAACTGATGATGATATCGTATTAGAAATCATATCAATCAAAATTCTAACTGATGATGAATGGATTGAAATTTCTCGTTTATAATTTGTGGTAGGTTTCATCTGATTAGCAATATAATGTTAAAGTCTAACTAGTTGTACATTTCACATTAAACATTACTTATTTTACCTAAAAACTCACTTATAGGTTTTGCGAAACTAAAACCTTCTTATATAAGAATTGGCCCTAACTAGGAGATAAAAAAAAAAGTGAGTGAGTTTAAAATTGCTTTATATATGAATATGAGTTCTTGAGATGATTTGTGAGTATAAGAATTTATGGAAATTTGGTCATCAATCCGTGAATATCAATCTGTTTTTTCTGTAGGACTTCACAATACAATAATTGAAAGGGAAATTGGCAACAATCACCCACAAAAAAAAATATTATTAACTACATAATAAAAAGAAAGTGATATGATATTTTGTGTATATATATATCCTACAATATATACGATTGTGTCTTTGCTTACATGACAAATTCTGCTCATCTCTTTCTCTTTTTTCAAATTTTTTCCTTTCAATCTTATTTGCTTAAAATCTCTTTAAAAAATTGATTCAAACTTGAAGTTTGATTGGAAAAATAATCTACATTTTTTACATATGCCGTAATTTTTTTTTTTTAAATGGACATAATTTTCAAAAAATTAATATATTATTTTAAGTAAGAACATTTCGTTCCATTCTATATGTTTTATATAGAACGGTACATATTTATGCAGATTTGTTTTTTTATGACGCTTAAAATGTTGCTTTCTGTAATTGGATTATGAATGAGTTTGAGATATTTGTATGTATAAAATCATTTACTTTGTTGTACAATGACTTTCTTGTTAGGATAATCAATAATGTAATTGAAATTTGTTTTGGGCTCGCAAGTCTATACTATTGTACATAGTCATATATTATAGTTCGGGTTTACACCGAAATCATATAATAGTAAATCATGTCATTATATCTATGTCGTTCTATATTGAATGTCGAATTCTATGTATTAGTTAACCACTTAATACCACTTTATACCATTTTTTCAAAGTGTTGTTTCATGCAAATATTTTTAATGAGCTTGGAATATTTGTATGCATAAAGTTATGCACACATTAATTTTTGACGTTCAAATCTATACTATTATACACATTCATATAGTATAGTTTAGTTTTACATATAAATCATATAATATACAAATCATTCTAAAATTAAATTTGTTTAGTTTAGCTAACTTTTAATTTATTTAGGGTATGTGAAACTTTTTTTTTTTTGGGACTAGGTTTTTCTAGTTAAGGTTGTATATTTTGCATTTATAGTTGAATTATTAAAGGTTATGAAAATAGTATAGTATGGTATTCTATTCTATATATGTGTGGTTACATAGAACGATTTGTTTTCAATAGCGACAATATTCATGTCTTTAAAAAATTTGTGTTCATTTTTCAGAATTCAAATAATGTTACACGCAAAAAATATATGTGTTTTTGTAGTATTGCAAAATTTAATTAATTAATAGTATGCGATTAACTCATTTAACAAAATCAATAAGAATAAACATATTTGTTCTACCTAGAAGAATACTAAACATAAAATAGTACAACAATGCATCTTTCGCTCTGTATTTGCCACTCGTATATGTGACATCAGCAAAATATCTCTCCTATCAACTATTTTGTTTTTCTTCAAGGGATAAAAATGATAAATTCTAACTCATTATGTTATTTCTCCAAATACCACAAAAATGCTATATTTTTCATCATTGGGAAAATTGTTATTCACCTAATTCACCCTACTACCCTAGTTAAATTGAATATTTTCCTTGACACCATTTGCCCTAGCGCAACCAAACAGTTTATCGCTAACTTCCAACTTCCAACTTCCAACTTCCAAATTTTTTTTTTTTATATATGATAATTTTTTTCTCCAATGTTAAGAATTATTTCTTAATCTACAAGGTGAAACGTTGTTCTCTTTCACGTGTATAACATTCCAATCATCTTTATTCGTGAAATCTACGTCTTTCTGTCTATTTTAAATATGTGAGTTTCATCTTCGATCGACACTAGTTCGTTATTTCAGTAAATTTGAAAATAAATGTTGATTATTAGTTATTACCAAAAATTACTTTTAGATTCTGTATTTTATCATTACTAGGAGAGTTTTAAATAATATATTTTTAGATCTTTAATTTAACTATCAATTTTTTCTTGCTTCTTTATAAATTTGTATTTCTACATTTTTTTTCGATGATCTTTGTAATATATTTCATTAATATTTATTTTTTTTCAATTTTAATATTCTTTTTTTTCGTCTAAATTTTAATATTATAATAATTTTTAACTTTATCAAATTACCATTTTGAAGTTTTCTTTCTATATATCTTTTATTGATTTCATCTCTTTTTCATGTTTTTAAATTTTGTATATTTTTGTATCCATTTTTTCTATATTTTTTCTTTTGCTTTCTACTTTTTTATATATAATTTGTTATTTTCCGATTGTTTATTGAATATTTTTTTGTATCTTTTGATTTTATAGGTTGGATTATAACTTCTTAACATATTCAGTCTCATAATTTTTTTTTTTCTTCACTTGCATTAAAGTATAATTTCTAACTTCTCTCAATTTACCATTTTGAGATTTTCTTTATATATATATTTCATTGAATCCATTTCATTTTTCATGTTTTAAAATTTTGTATATTTTCTAGTATTGTTCTTTTTTCTCTATTTTTTCTTCTTTTCTCTATTTTTAATATAATTTGTTATATTCTCGATTGTTTATTGAATATTTTTTGTATCTTATGATTTTATAGGTTGGAGTTAAGTTCTTAACTTATCCAGTTTTTTTTTTTTTTTTGCAGTTAAATTAAATTATCTTTACTGATTTGGATATCCTCTGGATTAAATTATTTTTTTAAAAAAATAGAATGATGCATTTAAATTATTGTATTATATAATATTTATATGCTTATGATGTTTTAAATTAATTTTGAATTTTATTTATTTGTTGTTTATGTTATATTAATTTTTTAAATAATTAAATTTAAATTAAATAAATTATATGTATTTTAATAGTTGGATTAATATTTATTTGTATTATTTGATGGTTTTTAAAAAACAGTAATTGATATGAACCAATAAAGGCGGGCTGATGTGTCAACACTCGAGAACCCCCTACATCTATTATAGTATTGATTCATATATTATTAAAAACTAGGAGAAGGTCCGTGTGTTGCACGGATTTGTGATAATTTAAATTTTTAAATTTTAAATTTTATTTTATAATATTTGTGAGTAAAAGTTTGTGGATAAATATTAATTTTTAATTTGTGAATATCATGTAGTTTTATAATTTTGTATTGAAAGATTGGTGGAATAATAATATCTATAGTGAACATAATTTTTTTTATTCATCATAAGCATATAAAATATCGAATTATTTATTTTCGACAATAATTAAAGACATGTTATTTTATAATATAACCAATCTGAAATACATTTGTGATGAAATTTGTGAATTTAAAATAAAATTTTAAGATATTTTTTGGTCCTTGTAGATTATCAAGAGTCAAGACATATATCACAATTTTTAATATTCTTCTTGTATAGCTTGGATTTGTGTTCTCTCTAAGTTTCCAATTACAAAATCAACATATAGTTATCTTGATGCATTTGGATTGAAATCTTCAATTTTAAAAGAGACTTCGAGGCATTGTGTGTTATGTGGTCGACATGATATCATAAATGTCCGAATAAAGTTTATTAAACTTTCGGTTAATGTACTTGATGTTGTGTCATCCATATCATGATAAGTGAGGTAGAAGTTAATCATATTTTTGAAGGTAATATTATTTGCTTGAAGTATTTGATCGGTGCTAAAACAGATTGTGTAGTTGATATTCTATTTTTGACGGAGTGGACGTGTGATTTTGAGACGCAGTTTGTTCCGGTTGATTGTGTGAAAGAAATTATATGATAGTGTAATGCAAATATATATATATATATATATATTCTATTGGAAATTTGTGTGGTAATAAAACTGAGTTGTGTTTGTAGATTGTTTTATTATTATTTCTATTTATAGATTGTTGTAGAATCTTTATTGCAGTTTTTTGTGTGTGGATTGTATTTAATTATTTAGTGTAGTTGAATTTTTTATTCTATTTTGTTGATAAGTTTTTCCTTCAAATGTAAATGTGTAGAATGAAGGTATGTCAGCCCTGAAAATTTTGGGACTTAGGAGAAGAATCTACGGCTATGGGACAGAAACAGAAAATTTATGAATTGGAAAACAATTATCAAAAGAAAATATGATAAGAATAATTTAAAAAAATATATATAGAATTTTCACGATCTAATACTCATTCCCTTCACATACCCATATCAAAAGAATTATCAAAAGAAGTTTTTATTTTTAAACGGGTAATTCGGGTACACGATCTAATACCCATTCCCTTCACATACCCATATTAATAAAATAAATGGTTTCGAATGGGTAATTATTTTAAACGGGATAGAAAATGGGATGGAAAATTTGGAACGGTACAGGAGGGAACGGGAAACCCGTCCCAAAAATATAAGGGCTCCTGATGAAAAAACTTTATTATATGTTATATAATATCACATTTGTTTTTTCTATAATTATGTAGTTAATTATAGTTTTTTATGTAGGTGACTGATAACATGCATATTTTACCTGTTTTTACTATCATAAGTGAGTGCTTTAATAAGCATTTCACTAAGGTTTTAATGCATAAACACTAGTTTTCGAGTATTTGGTTGTTCAAGACTCTTTTCAGGTAAACTTAGCAAAAGACACATATTTTGGAGCAAAATGGACAATTCCGGAAACAGTGCTTGAGGACAGAAGTTCAACATCAAATGAAGGCCTTCCCACCACGAGATCAAGCTCATATTTGGAGACAAGGTAGCCTTATCAGCTTTCTTTCACCTCGAAGTGGTTTGAGAACAATCCCACGGTTGGATCTCAAGTTATGGAAGAAGCAAGAAGGTCCATCAAGCACCCGGAAGGACGAGCTGGCCGCGCCACGGCCAAGCCAGACGACCAGTGGCCGTGCCACGACCGGTCGCTCGCGCGGCCAGGCCACTCACGGATTCCCGATCCCATTTGAAGCCCAACTTAAACCCGCAGCCGTCTTATGCAAGCTAAGACCTAATCCACGACGTAGGGCACTTGAAGACCTATATATACTCGTCGTTTAGGGTTTTTCTAGATATCAACTTTGCATCACGAAATACTCTAAGTTATAGATTTCTTTTGGTGGCCGCGAATCTCTGATTCGTGGTTTCCACTTTGTTCTTTGATGGAGATTGATTTTTTCCTGAACCCTCTTTCCCTTTCATCGATTTATACAAGTTATGCATTCATCAATCACGTTTTCTACTTCCTCTTCTATGTCTGACTAGTTTATTTTCGTTGGGTATTCTTTAAGGGGATCTATGGGGAATTTCATTAACTGTTTTTAAACCGACTGTTTAGGCCGAAGATTAGGGTTTTCTGTCTCACCATATTCATTCTTATTGCATGAGTTTAGCGTCATGAACTATATTCTGATTGCACGGTCTTGAGAGCGACGAACGTCCTGAATCTCAGATTTAGACCAAAATAGGGTAGAGAGCATCCTTTAAAAGATGTCTGAATGTTTATCGTCCCGATCTTATTGCGTGTTCGTCTAGGACGCAGGATACGAGAGTATACCTGCGAAATAGATGATCGCATATCGACCTTGCTTGATAGAGTTAGGTTGTTAAAACCAGTGAATCAGTTTAGGGAAAATCGTCTAGTCTCGTTTGCCTGAATTTTGTGTGTTTGATTTCTAGTTAGAACCCCATAGATTTCCCGAGAAGATTCCCAACGTGTTAGCCCCATCTGCTTTTACATCGAGATTTACGCACTTCAATATTTACTTTTTCTGCACTGCTTACCTGATCTCCTTTTTACAAGTCTTTAAGTTTATTTTCCTTTTCCCGTTGGTTATAGAAGAGATTGACAACCTCCTCTATATAAGGCGTGGTACTACTTTCTTTATTTCCTGCAAGAACCGTGACACTTACCCCAAAACCCCCAGTTCCCTACGTCTTTGGTTGCCTTTCTTCTGTTTTGCAGTTGACCTTCTCCCTGTGGATCGATACCCTAAGTACTACAACGCACGCTGTGCACTTGCAGCTTAGGGTCCTACAAATTCAAAGTTAGGCGAGTCCCCAAAGAAATCCTCCAATCTCGGACGACTATTTAGACCCCATTAAGCTTTTGGCGCCGTAGCCGGGGAGGTTGCGTTTCGCTGTCCAAAGCAAAGGTCAGGATCACAACTCAAAGACATTTTTTTCTCTAACTTCTAGATTTCTTTCTATGAGTTCCAGAAACCCTAAAACCGTGGAGGTCCCCACGAACCAAGAACAACACGAGCATGGACCCCCAGAAGCTGAAATTGCTTCCGAAGCTCGCGTCCCACGCGGCCCGCGACCTGCTGGCCAAAAACAAGATCCGAGGGTCAATCACCTGGACGCAGAGGTCGAGCAAGCCCGCCAGCTCGACAAACTCATAGACTCGATCAATGATATGGTGGTATATCAGGCGGATTGCACTGAAGCTGTCTATGGGCGTATAGACGAAGTTCAAGCCAAACTTCTCGCTAAAATGGAAGCTCTCTTCGAGGAGATGAAGCTGCATAAAGAGCAAGCAGCCAGCAATGCAATCCAGCTACCTACCTCGTCGAGAAAACGACTAAAGAGGTCTCTGACGTCTCGATCCACCGACCAACCCGGAGAGACACGCCGAGAGCTCCAGGCCGCCGCCCGAACCCAGCCACGTTTACACCATGCAATGAGGTCGAACCCATCACCGAAAAAAGGGTCTCAAGTCCTGAAACGAGCTTCACTGCCAGTTGCTCGAGTGATTCAAACTATGAGTTCGAAGAGACATATTCGACCGGGTCGTCAAAGTATTCGTCTCAAGAATTTCTCGAGGAAGAGACCTCCGTCCTTTCGACTACGAGGAACAGGGTCAGCCACGCAAGACCAATCACGATGCACATTCAGAGGGAGAAGCTTATGGAGTTCAATGCCAAAGTCAGGAAACTCCCTACGGAAATGTCATTCGAGGACGCCTGGAAAAATCAGGGTTTGGCCGACTTCTTTCAGGATAGCTTGGAAAACAAGGACGATATTGAAGTCTACTTTAATAAAGCAAGACAATCAGCTGCCAAGGACGCTAACAGGATGCCCCCAACAAAGAAGTATGAGTGGCACCAGAACCGAATCGAGACGTTGGCACTCGAAGAATTCAACAAGGTGGTGCGAGAACTCCCTCCTGAAATGGATTTCGTGGAAGCCTGGAGAGATCACCTGATCAGACATTTCTTCTGCGAAAGCAGGGAGGCAGTGTCTGACATCCAAAGCCTTTTCAACCTCGCCAGAACCGGAAGGCAGATTAGAAACCTCCACAAGATCCAAGGCCACGAGCAATACCTCACAACTTGCAGCATCCGAGGTAACACTTTCAAGAACGCTTTATGCGATTCGGGGTCAAGCATAAACATCATGTCAACCAGTGTACCACGGAAACTCGGCGTGAGATGTGTTTTCCCTACTGAAATCAGGATTGGATTGGCGGACCAATCCTTTACAGCCCCGAAAGGAGTCATTTATGATCTCCCGGTCATCATTGGCGATTGTAGAATCCCGGTAGACTTCTACATAGTCAAAACTCGCCAAGAAGAAGATGCACCTCTCATCTTGGGATGGCCGTTCTTAGCAACTGCAGGAGCCATCATGGATTGGCCAAACAGACGAGTCTCATTCGCCAATATAGAAGGAAAGAAGTTATATCCCGCGGTACCATACACCATGGAGAAACATCTTCTTAAGAAGGAAGAAGATGCTATCATGGAGAGACTCGAGGAGCCTTTAGAAGAAGAGGACGAACAGAAGGCAAAAAGACCTTGACTAAGGTCGAACTCCACCTCAAACTAAGCTCCCAAACAACCAAAGTCTAGCTAAAAGACTCTAAACAAGAGCGGCTCAATGGGAGACAACCCATTTTAGGTACTCTCTTTCTCATCTCCTTAACCATACTAATCTTTAATTTTGGTTTCTTCTTAGTTTACAGCATTTTCATAAACCCCAAAAGCAAAAAAAAAAATCAGAAAACCAAGAAAAGCACAGAAAAATCAGAAAAATCAGAAAAGACCAAAAATATGAAGAAGGAGACCCGAAGAACACTCACCGGGCGACGAACCGCCCGTGGGCCGGCCAGAAGGAGCCTGGCCGCGCCACGAGCCAACGATGGGCCGGAGAAGACACCCCTGGCCGCGGCCGCGACAATCCGTCGCGCGGCCGGCCTTCTTCTGCAACATTTTCCATCCGAACTTCACCAAGCCGGATCTCCTTCAACCTATCTCAAGCCTTTCAAGCATCCTCCTTGATTCGATGGCGTGAACACGTCCTAAAGACCGCAAAAATCACTACCACAACCACGGCACATTGATGTTGCATCAAAGACGGCGAGACAAGACAAGACTCCATCCAAGTCAAGTTAAGTCAATGATCCATCTCTCTACTCGCTTCTTCCAGCACGTTCAACGGACCTGTATCCATGAAGAAGAAGAAGAATACAACGGTTCTAGAGGATGAAAACCGTTGTGCAAGCTCCAGAAGGAAGAAGATGCAACTTCCTTCACCAAACCGCGAAGAGGAAAGTTCCCGAAGACAAGCTTCTCTCTTCCGCGACCAAGACCTTTACCGAAGCCAAGTAAGGATTTCATATGGCATTGAAGTTCATACTAGCAACACCTGTCTTCCGGGATCCTGAACAGATCACTGGATAGGCCAGCATAGACCCAAACTTCAAGTCAAGTTTCTGAGGTGACGCAATCTTCAAGACGCAAGGACGGAAGATTTTCCATCTCTCATTCACGGTGTTCTACAAAGGTCGAGGAACAAAGACGAGTACTCAACAACCGGAGTACTTGTTCTTCTCAACATAGGCGTGCCCCAATCATCATCATCAGCCGCCAACATCACCATCACACGCCCGCCACCACCATCCGAAGCAAAGAAGCTCAACCGCGCGACACATTTCCTTTCGAGCTAAGTTTTCGATTTCTCTTGTTCAATTAAATCGATTCTAAGCAGTGACATAATGAGAATGATCAAGTCCTTAGCTCGATCATACCACACGCCAATCTACCCATGCCAAACCCAACGCCACTTTCAAGTAAGTCTTCACAAGCTTGTACTTGAATTTACCTATCTTTTTCACCTCAACTCGATTTAAACAAACTGGAGACAGTTTGATTTAATTCTGGGGGGGTTTCTTATATTACTAACTATGCTTTAATTTGATGAGTCTGATGCATACTTACATCACTTATCGAGTCGTTTTATAGAGTCAAAACTTTTTTTCTTTTAGTCGAAAACTATGAACTTTACTAGGTACAAGTCATTTCGAACAAGGAACCTTAATGACCATTCTCACGGTTTTAGAGGCAAGGTTTACTAAGTTGAACACTGCGAGTGGATCGTTCCAATGGAGAAAGTTCTAATCTCTAGAGTACTCGAAGGATCTTGCGTTGACTCCGCACCTAATGAATCAAAACTTCTCGTCAAGGGGCTTGAGGTACTTCGAACTTTGCTCCTCTTTTAAACTCTAGCATGACTAAGGAGATGCAGTGCAACCTCTCCTTGATCTTCCCTTGTTATAGAAAAGAAAAAAAAAATAGAAAGAAAAGTCTTAGTTTGAGGATGGCAACCCGAGTTCCTTAAAGGACCATGACGGTTCGCAGCAATCATGAAAACTTCAAAGAAGTGATCACTCTCAAACTAAAAAGAAAAGAAAAAAAAATAGAAAAGAAAGTCGATAGAAAAAATAAAATGATACCCTAGAAAAGTAGGGAGAAATCGACTAAGGGAAGAGAAAATAGGAGAGTTGTGTCTGAAATGTCTATGTCTAGATGTTTGGAAGAGAAAGTATAATGTCTCGTCGACCAATACTCCCTCGATAGAGACCGCACGCCTAAATGAATAAAGGAGTCAACAAGAGGGAGCTCGAAATACTCAAAGGGACCATGAAGCGTATCCGGGAAGGGTGAAAAGCTCAAGGTAACTAGACCCAAACGCCTTGAAGCTGAATTCCGAGTTATGTGGCTCAACAGGTCGATTGCTAGACTTGATGAGTTCCCAAGTATTGGTGAGTTTCCACGTTTTCAAACCTCTTTTCCTTACTTAGATTTCTGTTTTGTTTGAGGACAAACAAAGGTTTAAGTCTGGGGGAGTTGATAACATGCATATTTTACCCGTTTTTACTATCATAAGTGAGTGCTTTAATAAGCATTTCACTAAGGTTTTGATGCAAAAACACTAGATTTCGAGTATTTGGTTGTTCAAGACTCTTTTCAGGTAATCTTAGCAAAAGACGCATATTTTGGAGCAAAATGGACAATTCCGGAAACAGTGCCCGAGGACAGAAGTTCAACACCAAATGAAGGCCTTCCCACCACGAGATCAAGCTCATATTTGTAGACAAGGTAGCCTTATGAGCTGTCTTTCACCTCGAAGTGGTTTGAGAGCAATCCCACGGTTGGATCTCAAGTTATGAAGGAAGCAAGAAGGCCCGTCAAGCACCCGGAAGGACGAGCTGGGTGCGCCACGGCCAAACCAGACGACCAGTGGCCGCGCCACGGCCAGTCGCTCGCGCGGCCAGGCCACTCACGGATTCCCGATCCCATTTGAAGCCCAACTTAAACCCGCAGCCGTCTTATGCAAGCCAAGACCTAATCCACGACCTATGGCACTTGAAGACCTATATATACTCGTCGTTTAGGGTTTTTCTAGATATCAACTTTGCATCACGAAATACTCTAAGTTATAGATTTCTTTTGGTGGCCGCGAATCTCTGATTCGTGGTTTCCACTTTGTTCTTTGAGGGAGATTGATTTGTTCTTGAACCCTCTTTTCCTTTCATCGATTTATACAAGTTATGCATTCATCAATCACATTTTCTACTTCCTCTTCTATGTCTGAGTAGTTTATTTTCATTAGGTATTCTTTAAGGGGATCTATGGGGAATTTCATTAATTGTTTTTAAACCGACTGTTTAGGCCGAAGATTAGGGTTTTCTGTCTCACCATATTCGTTCTTATTGCATGAGTCTAGCGTCATGAACCTTATTCTGATCGCAGGGTCTTGAGAGCGACGAACGTCCTGCATCTCAGATTTATACCAAAATAGGGTAGAGAGCATCCTTTAAAAGATGTCTTAATGTTTATTGTCCTGATCTTATTGCGTGTTCGTCTACGACGCAGGATACGAGAGTATACCTGCGAAATAGATGATCGCAGATCGACCTTGCTTGATAGAGTTAGGTTGTTAAAACCAGTGAATCAGTTTAGGAAAAATCGTCTAGTCTCGTTTGCCTGAATTTTGTGTGTTTGATTTCTAGTTAGAACCCCATAGATTTCCCGAGAAGATTCCCAACGTGTTCGCCCCATCTGCTTTTACATCGAGATTTACGCACTTTAATATTTACTTTTTCTGCACTACTTACCTGATTTTCTTTTTACAAGTCTTTAAGTTTATTTTCCTTTTTCCGTTGGTTATAGAAGATATTGACAACCTCCTCTATATAAGACGTGGTACTGCTTTCTTTATTTCCTGCAAAAACCGTGACACTTACCCCAAAACCCCAGTTCTCTGCGTCTTTGGTTGCCCTGATTCTTCTGTTTTGCAGTTGACCTCCTCCTTGTGGATCGATACCCTAAGTACTACAACGCACGCTGTGCACTTGCAGCTTAGGGTCCTACAAATTCAAAACTAGACGAATCCCCAAAGAAATCCTCCAATCTCGAACGACTATTTAGACCCCATCAGTGACACATCACATGCCACATGGCAGCATTTCAAATCTCACTTCAAAAAAAAACCTTACTATATTAGAATATATATATATAGCTTTTAATACGCTGAAATTATTCTAAGATCAACCACGTATAAATGTAAACATTCTTACATATATAGTACTAAAAAAAGGTTAAATATACTTTAGTATATATGTATATATATTTTTTAAAACTTTCTCACATATACCTTTGACTATATGCAGTTTCCCCCATTGCAATGATTTTTTTTCCTTTTCTCTCCTGAAACCTAAAATCGCATCCAACCCAGAAAAAAGAGCCGCTGCCGTTGATTGAAGATCTGACCGGCGTCGAACGGCTTTGAAGGCACCAATGTTGGGGCTTTCCGTTTTCCTCTTGTTTTCTTTTTGTAATGATCTTGCGCTGGGTTTTTGAAACTATTTGATGAATCTGTGTTGGTCTCGAAATAGTCAGATCTGAGATGGTGAAGGAGCCTGTTGTCTTGGTGGAGCCGGCTCCTGTGAGCTTCAGAATGGCGGTGCCATTATCACCATCAATCTTGGTCTGCCTTACGTTTCTCTTTTCAGATCTGGTTTTTTCGATTTTGCCGGGCTTGATATTGTGTAGGTCGCCATATTTCTCTTTCCTTGTGTGCTTCCTGCGTTTCTGGCTCACCCATGCTCTCAGGCCTGCCTCTCGGATTTGATGACGTCTGGTTCGTCTTAATCGATGTCGAGGTCTTCCTCTTTTCGAATTGTTCTTGCTTAGTGGTGTTTGTCTTAATGGTTTTAGTATCTGTGATAAGAAGCTTTTGTTTCGGAGGATTTGGAGTTTTAGTGAGTATCCTTTATGGTTGTTCTTATTGGGTTTAGAGGCGTTTTGTTTGGATGTGGTTTTGGTTTCCGGGTTCGTCTTTTCGTTGGTATCATGTTGTGAAGTAATCTACTAGCCTCTCCTTGGTTCCTTTGTGTGGTTCTAGGGTTTGGTTTTAAAACTAAGCAGTGATTTCGTTCTTCAGCTTTTCTCTTGCGAGGAAGTGATCGGTCTTTAACCTGTAGATTGTTGAGTCTAGGTTTCGTGAGTGTCCGCGTGTAAGAGCTGTTGATTCGTTCGACGTTTTCTCGGTTCAATTCAAAGCATATGTCTTTGAACCCTTCTCCTTATTCGATGTCTCTCAGCTTTAGAAGTTTAGTTTTGGAGTTGTTGTTGTTCCTATGTTGGTCTTTGCTGCTATTGTTTCTTGCATGTGGAGTCTGAAGTAGTTTGCCTCGTGATCGGTTTATTGTTAGAAACGGTTTGGTTTGGGATCTGTCTCGGTTCTCGTTGTCAATGACCTCTATGTAAGTTCTTCATTGGGTTTGGTTCAGTATTTCAATCTTTCCACTCCGTTTTCATTTTCTCTATTTCAAATTTCTTGTTGTTCGTGGTTTATATGTATGTTGTACGATCTTTTAATCAAATATATATCTCAGTTGAAAAAAAAAAAAACCTCTGACTATATGTCAACGATAGTATTACGAATTCTCATGAACTTTTAAAACATATATAAATGTTACAATCATAACGCGCCCGTCGTACATCCACTACGTTCAATAAATTAGAGAAATACGTAGGAAGAAAAATTCCAACTTTTCCATTTCGAGTTCAATTTAATGTGTAACGGAAGATTCATAGAAAAAAAAAAGCAATATAAAGCGAATAATACCCACAAAGGACAAAAATCCTACAAAATAAGTTTATACAACAATATTGCAAATTGATTTGACGTGGTTAGGTTAGGTAGTCGGCAGACGAGTCGAAGTGGGTCACAAATTGAGTCCCCACTGGGCTCACCATCTAGATCCTCGTGGTTGCATACTTGCTACAACGCGTTTCCACGGCTTTTATTTTATCCAAATCGTTACAAAAATTACCATTATATAATCAAGAGTGGTTATAGTTTTTACCATCCGATTAATTACTTAAAATAGATGTAGTCATTAAAGAGACAAGTCTATTTATCGGATTTTTTAAAGATTTAAAATGTGACACTATTTTAAGTTTTTAACTACTAAATGGACAAAAAAGATTCAATTTAGTTTCAAAACAAAATTATTTTCTAAAACAAAGATAAACAAATAGATAGCACTTAGTATCTAGTATCTACACATATGTAATAATAAAAGAAATGCACGATTATAAGAAGAAAAAACGAGCTACAGATTGATGCAGTGCCCGATGTAGGTTGAGTTTGGGAGTACGTCCGCCACTACATCGATATGTAGTTCGTTTTTTTTTTTAATCATGTATTCGTGTGTTTCTTTTATTAATGCAAAAGTTTTTAAATTAGTGTAAATTTTTAATAATGTCGTTGTTGAGAATTCAATATTATTAAAGGTTTTTAATAGCGTTTTATAATTTTACCCTAGATGAAAATAATTTCTAAATCTGCCCCTCGATCGATGAAAAAAAATGTATTGTCAGTTTGTAACGATCATAGTCCATAGAACAAATTGACGTACTCTTTTATTTTTCCAGTTTAAAGGTTAGGTATTTGTGTCACTTATGACTTAAATAGTTACACGTGGGTAATTAACTAATTATAGTACATGCTAAGCATATACTGTACTAATTAAATGTGAATGGAAAAATTCACTAAAAAAGGCAATGTCGACTTACGGTATAAAAATCACACACATTAAATGTTTTGGCACAAATTATGAATAACCGACGACGCAATCACTCTTACACCAAACTAATTCTTGATGGACATGAACAAGTAAATCCCACCAATTTGCGTCGTCTGGATCAGCTCGGGATCTGTTAGAGCAGGGATTCATACCCCTCTAAAATGCTCGATATTAATTGAGCTCGACCCATCAAAAAACTCTAGAATAGTTCTCATTATTCTAGGTCGGGCAAGATAAATTATCCTTATCAATCCGGAGAAAGCGCTAAGTCGGTTTTATCTCTCGCGAAACTTTCATATTCCGAAAAGGAAGCGGAAGCATTCGAAGACCGACCTAGCTACATTATAAATAGAGAGGACTTCTCAACATAGATGTCATTCAGAAATTGAGAGAGAGAATCATAGGACAAACACGGCAACTCATCGTTCGCTTTAGAATTTTTTTCTCTCAAGTTTTAGGTCGGCGTTCTTATTCCGACGACTTAAAACCTTTGTGTATCTTTCGAACTCCGGCTATATTTCAATAAAGATCTCTCTTCAAACCTATTAACTCTTATTTTCGTCTTAAAACCGATTTGAGTTATTACAGGATCCTGCCCGATATATGGTGTAATTATTCAGACTAGGTAAACTCTATAAATACAACATAGTTTTGATTAAAATGATCAAATTCAAACTTAAGAAAATTGTTCTGTAACTGTATTTGCACTCAAAACTTTTTCCGCAACAATATATATGATATATGATGATTATTAATCAGCATCGAATATTTTTCCAAACGATTAATATATCATCTGCTCCATCAAACCAGTTTTTGAAAATAAATCACAAGTAATATCAACTCAACTGAATAAACCTAGCCAACTCTTAAAAATACTCGTAAACTTGACATTTGAACCGAACTTAACCTAGTTCGATCATTTTGACACTTATATGTACATATATATATTAGTTTCTATATATATATATGTCTGTATCGCAAGTAGTTTTCACATTTCAGTCTTATTCTCCAAAGCCATCTACAAGCTCATGGGGTAGGACCATACGATCAAAAGAATTTGGATGATATATATAATTATTATCACTGGTCCATTGCGCCCAGTTGATTACCCTTTCACACCATTAAATTTTAAACTATATCTCTGAGAAATATTCAAAGCCATTTAACCAGTATAAGTACCATCTCAATATTTATCATAAAGCAATTATATTTATAATCATCACCAACTAATTTATACTAATAAAACGGGGCATATGATTATAGATTGTTATGAGATACTCTAATCAAAGTCCCATCAGCAACTTTGGAAGAAAAGAATCGAATGATTCCATATGAAAAAAAAACTTTAACAATATAAATTCTATTTCGCATTTTAAGCAAAAGCATATGATTAAATGGTAAACCTAAATAAACTATTACATTTTATTTAGCCACACTTATTATAATTGATTAGAAATAAACCATAGAATGCGCAAATCACATGCAGCTTCCTCATAGTTCGTCCTTTATATAAACCCACCCACACCAGTTCCATCTCCAAACACATTCCAAAACATCTCATTTCTCAATCAACAAACAAAAAAAGATCGTATTCAATTTCACTACCCATTCTTTTTAATCGATCACATTACCCCCAAAATCTACCTAAACTTTATTCGATTCTCACTTCACATATTGTCCATTTGATCAAACTCACCACTAAAAATGGAGAACATGTTTAGACTCATGGGAAGTGAAGATTTCTCCGACCGAAGACGGTGCATTTGGGTTAACGGTCCGGTTATCGTCGGAGCCGGACCATCGGGGCTAGCCACCGCGGCTTGCCTCCGCGAGGAAGGCGTTCCCTTTGTGGTATTGGAGAGAGCAGAGTGCATAGCTTCACTGTGGCAGAAACGAACTTACGACAGACTCAAACTTCATTTACCCAAGAAAGTTTGTCAATTACCCAAAATGCCCTTCCCGGAAGAATACCCGGAATACCCAACAAAACGACAGTTCATCGATTACCTTGAGTCTTACGCAAACCGATTCCAAATTAGCCCTCAGTTCAACGAGTGTGTTCAATCCGCTCGGTACGACGAGACCAGTGGTCTCTGGCGCATCAAAACGACACCGTCGAGTTCCTCCGCCGTCGTTGGATCGGAGATGGAGTATATCTGCCGGTGGCTTGTTGTGGCGACGGGAGAAAACGCGGAGAGAGTTGTTCCGGAGATCGATGGGCTCACGACGGAGTTCGACGGCGAGGTGATCCATTCTTGTGAGTACAAGTCCGGCGAGAAATACAGAGGAAAGACTGTTCTTGTCGTCGGATGTGGAAACTCCGGCATGGAAGTCTCACTTGATCTCGCAAATCACAATGCTAATCCCTCCATGGTTGTTCGTAGCTCGGTAAGTTAAACAATCACAGTTTCCAACTTTAAACTTTTTTTCCTTTTCTGATTTATCTCAATAAAGTTTCGAGCTTTAAGCTAATTTGGTTATTGGGTATTTTAAATTTGATCAGGTTCATGTGTTACCGAGGGAGATTCTAGGCAAATCGAGTTTCGAGATCTCGATGATGCTGATGAAGTGGCTACCTCTATGGCTAGTGGACAAACTTTTGTTGATCCTAGCATGGCTGATTTTGGGAAATTTGACAAAGTAAGGGCTAAAGAGGCCCAAGATGGGCCCAATGGAGCTCAAGGTCGTCACAGGGAAGACTCCAGTGCTTGACATCGGAGCTATGGAGAAAATCAAATCCGGCGAGGTAGAAATCGTCCCCGGAATCAGACGGTTCTCTCGTAGCCACGTGGAGCTCGTCGATGGTCAGAGATTAGATCTCGACGCGGTGATCCTCGCCACGGGTTACCGTAGCAACGTCCCTTCTTGGCTTCAGGTGAGAAAACGAAACAAAATAATATCAATTTGACAATTTGTATTTGTTTCTTGTGTTACAAGTAAACTGAATCTGTTTTTTTCTCTTTTGTGGATCTTCAGGAAAATGATCTGTTTTCGAAAAACGGGTTTCCGAAATCGCCGTTTCCAAACGCGTGGAAAGGGAAATCGGGACTTTACGCGGCTGGATTCACGAGGAAAGGATTGGCCGGAGCATCAGCAGACGCCGTTAACATCGCTCAAGACATTGGAAACGTGTGGAGAGAAGAGACCAAACGACAGAAAATGAGAACACGAGTGGGTCACCGCAGATGCATCTCAGTTGCTTAGGGCTCAAGTTAGGGTTCTTCTTACCTTCATATTTATTAAATTTGTTTTTTTTTTCAAGGGGGTTTTGGGGAAGAAAAAAGAGTGATTATTAATTATTTCATTTGTTATGTAACAAAAAAAAAAAAAAGGAAAGAAGAACGTATAGAATATAGATACAAATAAAAAAGATAGAATAAAACAGAGTGTAAAAGAGAGCCCTCTCCTGAAGACCCAACGGTGTTGTTTTTGATGGCTGTATGGGCGTTTTGTATTAACTAGGATGACGTGGCATTTCTCTTTATTTGTTTTTCATTTGTTTTTTTTGGGTTTTTTTTTGTAATGGGTTTTATGAAAGGTAGAAGAAGTATTCCATACGAATAAATTATGTATCTGTTTTTTAATTTTCTGTTCAAAGAATTTTTTTTTTTTTTTTTTTTACAAAGAAATTATGTACCTAAGATCCGAAATTTATTAGATTATCTAAAAAAAAACAAAAGTTGGCTTTGCCCACGAGTCTTATAAGTATCGGCCTTATGGCTTACGGTTACGGATTATTAATATACAAGGCTGTTGTAATTTGTGAATGTGTACAAAATTTTAAGAGATTCCGAAAGGCCCATGTTTGGCCCATTAAAAAGGTTTTAACTAATCAGTTCCCGTTAAGCAAATATTTGGATAATGGCGAAAAAGAACAAGAAAAGGGAAAACAAATGCGCGTGTTTTCAATTTGTGTTTTTATCCAAATAGTAAAACTACAATTTATCTATTATGTTAAATCATTATTAAAAAAAGGAAAACTTAGAGGCTATATATACACATATAATACCACTATTGAATCCCACAGTTTTTAGTTTTCACAAAAACTACAAAGAGAGAGAGAGAGAGAGAGAGAGATCGAAGAGAGGGCTTATTTATCGATGATGGAAAACGAGAATTGGATCTATGGAAAAGTTTGGGATAAAGAAGGAAACCCAAAGAAATCAATACGTGATGAAGAAGTAACTTCAGAGAAATTGAGTGACGATTTTTTATCGAGTCAAGAAGACGACTTTAAACGACGTCGTTGCATCTATCTGCAGAGCTACAAGTTGAAGAACGCCAAATTCGTTACAAACGCATATCGTTACGAATCAACGGCTCGTAAGTTTCTGTATCAGTTGAAGAAACTCGTCCTCTCTGATCGACGTCGTCTAGAGAAAACAATGAAGTAGTTAAGAAAGAGAGTAAACATATATGGTTTTGTCGGTTCTCTTGGTGAAACTAGCTAGGGTTTGTTAGTTAGATTTCATAAACTACGTTCTTGGGTCGAAATTAGGGTTTTTAGTTTGATTGAAGAAACTACGCTCATAAGGGTTTTGTGACTTTATAAGTTCTGTGTTTTATTTAACATTTTTCTTTATTGATTACATTTAGTTAAAAATAAATTTTACCATGATATACATATATATACAAAAAAATAGCGTATTTTTTTATTTATCTAAAATAACTTCTTTTTTTTCCTACATGCCAATCCAACATAAGCAATAATATCAAAAGCGTACTTTTGTGATAAATAGATAATAACTAGAATCTCATATTGTCTCATTATTCATCTACAACAATCACATAAAAACCCTACACTTTTTTCAAAACAAATCCCAAATTTGGAAAAGAAAATTTAAGAGATCAAAAAGAAAATAAAATATGTAAGGGGTGAAAAATTATTTGTATAAAAAAACAGAAAATGAGAAGAAGGAAAAAAAAATGTAGTTGTTGTTATTGTGTGCCTTTAAGTTTAGTAAATATATAAAAAAATGTTAGTTAACCAGGGCTGATTTTTGGGAGACACAGAGTGTGACGCTCCGGGTCCAACCACGTATCTTAATAAAGGGTCATGTTATAAGTATATTTTTATATAAAAATTAAAATATTTATAAAATTAGATTTAAAAAGGTCCATAAATATAATTTTATGTAATAAATTTTTGTTTTATAAAAAATCTACACAAAAAAAAAATTATAAGAAAAAATTTAATAAAATACCTTTAAAAATAAATTCGTAAGGGTCCAAATTTTTTTTTGGTCTGAGGACCCATAATTATATTCAGCCGGCGTTGTAGTTAACTACTACATTTTTATTAATATGATACTGTTATTCTTAATAGGAAAAATGATTGCTAGCTACACGAACAATAGGTCATCACATGGTTACACATGCAAACTAATTTATTGTATGGCTATCTATACGAAGTATATAATTTGCATGACAACATGCTTTAATTAGAACTAATTATGTGTTTAACATCATAATTTTTAATTACGTTGTCGGAACAGTGAAAAACCCGACGGACACGTCAGCTTCTGATCAAAATCATGGCAATCCAATAAAAAACCAAGACCCGATTTAAATTAAAACCAGACCCAACTAAAAACAAACCAACCCGAGTATATTACTAAAAAAAATATCTTCTTACCCGACACTTAGACCTATCGATTCTCTTCTTCGTCATCTTCTTCGCCAAACTTCTTCTTCACCAAAACCAGAATCTTTTGACCGAAATTGAAGAAAACTTGTGAAATTACTGTCCAAAGTCGAGTTTGAAGACGGAATCGTGGTCGAATCTCGTTGTAATGAGGTACCTATTTTAAATTTTTGGATGATTTTTAGGTTCGAGATTGTCATGTGATTCGTTTCATATTTGGTAATGCGATATGATTTTGAGTTTTGTGGGGACTATTATAGGGTATTAGTCGAGTTATTGTTGGTAGAAAAAAAAGTATTCAGTTTGAATTTCTGTAGGGTTAATGTCGGGGTTATGTCGGGTTTGATTTGTTTATTCTAGTTGCTTGTTTGCGTGGATTTATATTATTGTTTAAAGTCAAATTGTGGTGTATTATGTCAGAATTTTGTTCTCATTTGCCTAGTCTCATTTGTTTATTCTATTTGCAGTAACGAGAGTGAGAGCTTTGTCAAACTGAATTGCCATCATTCGGGGCTTTTTAAAAGGGAAAATGGAGTACTGGTATACGCTGATGGAGTGGTTGATTTGGTTGAGGTGGTTGGTGTTTGTATCTTCACACAGTTGGTGTCCAAGTTGTTTGAGAAAAGGATTGTCATTGGAAAAATCTGGTTCAAGTTACCATATGAAGATGTAGAAGATAGGAAACCTCTATGAAAAGATGTGGAGCAAAATAAACAGAGAATGCAAGCTTCTGGGCGTTGGTACAAGGAGCTGGACATATACATTGAAAAAGGTTGGGATATTGAAGAAGAGAGTGAGAAGGCAGCTACTGAAGAAGTCGAAGTTCAGAATAGCAATATGGAAGAAAACAATGAAATGGCAATGGTGCTGGTGACTGAAAAACGAGGAGGTGATAAAGAGGCTGAAGAAGATGAAGAAGCTGATGAATCGTATAATGGTAATGGTGAAGAGTCAGATGATGAAAGTAAAGATTCAGAAGCAGGTTTGTCTAGTAGTTCAGAATCCGATGATGAGGTTGATGTTGTTGAAGACGAACTAGACATCTTTGAGAGTGTGAACTACGATGAACAAATTCTAGATGAAGATGAAGTATATCCTGCAACCGATGACTCATCTGGTGATGAAGAAGAACAAGCAGAGAGGTTAGTGAAAAAGAATTTACCTGATGGTGTCTTTAGCTTGAGACAACTATTTAGTAGTGGGAAGGAGTTTAAGCAAAATGTGATTAGATACATTTTAAAGACTAGGCGTAATGTGGTGTTTGATAGATGGGAAAAAACCAAGCTTAGTGCTAAGTGTAATGAAAAAGATTGTGGCTGGCGGATTTATTGTTCAGTGGAGAATCCAATAGAGAAATGGATGGTTAAAGCATATGAAGATGAACATCAATGTCATCCTGTTGGAAGGTGTAAGCTTATAAAGAGTCCTGTGATAGCTGATCTCTTTGTTGAAGACATTAGGAGAGATCCAGAAATGAGTGCACCCGAGATCAAAGATGAAATGAAAAAGAGGTATAATCTTATTATCTCACCTCCACAGTCACAAGTTGCTAGAAGAATGGTTTTTGACAAACTGCAAAAGGAGACAAATGAGCAATTTGCACGGCTGAGAGATTATGAGCATGAAATTAAGAGGTTAGTCAAGCGATATCTTATAGAAACTTGTGGTCAATGTTTCAATTAGTTCCTTAGTTTTAACTAGACTTTTTTTTTTCCAGGAACAACAAAGAAACAACAGTGGAGATTATCACAGAAAGACAAGAGGATGGGTCCGAGACATTCTCTCAAATCTACATTTGCTTTGAAGCGTTAAGGACTTCATGAAAAAAGAACTGTCGACCGGTAATAGGTTTGGATGGTACTTTTTTGAAGCATTATGTGCAAGGAATCATGCTTACTGCTGTTGGAAGGGATCCCAATAACCAGATATATCCTATAGCTTGGGGTGTAGTTTCGGCTGAGAGCAATGACAACTGGGAGTGGTTTATTAGCAAGTTAAAAATCGACTTGAATTTGGCTGAAGGTGAGGCGATTACTATCATTTCTGACCAGCACAGAAGTTTGATTCATGGTGTCCTACTCAGTTACCAAAGGCAGAACATCGAGCATGTGCTAGACACATTTACGACAACCTCAAGAAAAATCACAAGTCTGACACATTGAAACCATTATTTTGGAGAGTTGCAAGCAGTTACAACCTAGCTGATTTCAGGGCCAACTTGGCAACATTCAGAGAGTTTGATCCAAGGGCATGTGATGATCTTCTTCAGAAAGATCCTCGTACATGGTGTAGGGCATATTTTCGGATTGGAAGTTGTTGTGCAGACACACACAACAATCTAACAGAGTCTTTTAATAGGACTTTAAAAGCTGCAAGGAAAAAGCCATTTGTTCAGATGTTAGAGCTGGTAAGAAGGGATGCAATGCAAAGAATTGCCAATAGATATAAGACTGCTTGTAAAGAGGTGGTTGCTAGGCACACAAAGAAAGCAAGAAAAGAAGTGGAGAAATCTTGTGACGAAGCGCAACATTGTTATTCTGTTTCGAGCACTGGCGGAAAATATGAGATTGTTGAGGGTGTTAATGGGTATGCAGTGAAGCTGAATAAGCGTAGTTGTGTTTGCAGAAAGTGGAATTTGACTGGCATTCCTTGTCGCCATGCTGTCTGTGCAATCCGAGAGAATGTGGGTAATATTGAGGATTACATTTCAGAATACTATTTGACAGAGAAATGGAAGGAGACGTACAAAAGAGATATGAATCCTGTTAATGGACCTAAGTTATGGATTCATTCTGAAGGAGGACACATTAATGCACCACCATATAAACGACCTCCAGGGAAACCTAAGGGTAAAGCCAGGATCAAAGGTGTTCATGAATCACCATCTAAGAAGAAGGTTGGCCGACAAGGAAGAGAACCACATTGTGGTCTATGTGGTGAGAAAGGACATAATTCAAGGAAGTGTCCTCATGAGGTATACGACTTATATCTCTTACTTGATTTGTTTGCTTCATTGTATTATAACTTTTTAATTATGTCTTTGGCAGTCTGAGGAGAACAGAGCAAAGAGAAGGCGGCTTAATGAAGAAGCTCGACTTCAAGCTCAAACGGAAGCTCAAAATGTAGCTCAAGAGGAAGCTCAAGATCAAGCTCAAGAGCAAGCTGAAATGGAAGCTGATTTCGCAGCTCAGATGGAAGATCAATTTGAAGTCCAAGATATTTCTTCAACTGCACCGCAGGGAAGGCAAGGGGGGAAGTGAAGGAGGCATTCGTGGAGGAAGAGAAGGAGGACAAGGCAGTCGTGGAAGTAGAGAAGGAGGACGAGGCATTCGTGGAGGAAGGCAAGGTGTAAGAGCAAGCCGTAGAGGAAGAGGAAGCAATGGGGGCCTCCGAAGAAGCAACCGATTGGCTCATTTGCTTTTGGGAGAATAATCGCAGCTCCAAGGTAAACATGTGTGATGCTTTTTTGGAACACATGTGTGGTTTTTGGATTAGGTGGATATTTTTCTGGTAATCATGTTCCTTTTGGATATGTTTTTTGGGAAAACATGTCATGTTTTTTACATGTTTTTGGAAGAAACATTTCTAGTCTTTTGGATGGTTAATTTGTGATCGGTTTTGGTGTTCTTTTGATTGACTTTAATTGGCTACAGCTATGTATAACATTATTTTGGATAAGAAAGTTCAATTGTCTTTATTTTGTTGTTATCTTATGATCGTAAGAGAGATATAACAAAGATGTCAATAACAATACTTAAATGTCAAACAACAAAGATTCATTACAACAACCCAACAAAGAGAAGTTCTACTTCACTAAGACAACAAAGAGATCACAAACATAACAACAGAGGTTCTACTTCACCAAGACAACAATATGTCCATACAAAGGGCCACAAATCAAACACCATTGCCGATACACAACATCTTCAACATCTTTGTTTTCCATCCACACTCAGATCGTGAATCCTCGCCATCTAGTGCAAAATTTTCCACCTCATGCTTCTCCAATTCCATACGAAGCTCCAATATTGTTGTACTTAGCTGATCGATCACTTTTTTATTCCCGCGAATTTCATCTCGAGCTTGAATCAATGCTCTTTTTGGCCATCCTTTCACCTCTTCTTCATCAAACCACCTAAAGTATTTGCAATGGGCTGTCCCACCCTCCTAATGACACACAAATAAGCATTATTACAGATGAATAAGTTACAAACAATCTTTCAATTTTCTCCATACCTTATACAATTCACAGCCGAAGAACCTTCGACCCAAATTTCTATCTGTCCAAGCTGTGAAAATCTTTGCTGGCAATCCACAATCACACAATCTAAGACTCCCCAAAGATCTTCTCCTACTGTTACTAGATGAGCTCGAGTTTAAATCCATCTAAAAACAAATTCCGCACCTGTTACTCATTTCATCAAAAAAATTATATGTATATGGATTTCGACTTTGTTATCTACAATAAGATTGATACCTGTTTCAATGTCGACCAATGGATTTAGTCTTCCTATTCTTCGTGACTGGATTCTGGCTTCGGGGAAGAATAAATTTGGGGAAGATTTATTCAGTTTCTTTTACCTCTCTTACGGCTCGTGAGGAAGAAGATGGCAAAGAAATAGGGTTTTTAATTATTAACAGTTGGGTCGGGTTGGTTTAGTTGGGTCTGGGTGGGTCTGGTTTTAATTTAAACCGGGTCTTGGTTTTTTATTGGATTGCCATGATTTTGATCAGAAGCTCACGTGTCTGTCAGGATTTTCACTGTTCCGACAACATAATCCAACTCCAAGATATATGGAATGTATGAAATACGTTAAAAATTATGATGTTAAACACATAATTAGTTCTAATTAAAGCATGTTGTCATGCAAATTATATACTTCGTATAGGTAGCCATACAATAAATTAGTTTGTATGTGTAGCCATGTGATGACCTCTTGTTCGTGTAGGTAGCAATCATTTTTCCTTCTTAATATTGTGATTGTATATAGTTTTTTTGGCAAATTTACGTTTTAAATTTAGAATTTTTTTTACAAAACCTAATATACTCTTATTTTATAATTATTTTTTCATTTTTTAACTCTAATTAATAAGGATAATAGACAAAAATGTTACACAAATTTTGATTAAAAACAAATTAAATAATCTATCTTTATGCAACAAATTTTGTTTCTAAGACATCTGCTTATCTGTTTTGGTTAGTTATAACTTATAACTACGGTCACACCGGGGAAAAAAACATGTGATTCGATAACGTCGAATAAAGTCAATAATTAAATGAAGCAAGAAAAAAAAAAGTCCATGATTGAAGATATACATACAAGAAGAAGGAAGCTTCTGCGGAAGCAAGTCAACATAAGCAAGTGAACATAAGGGCATGTGTTTAAAAGTGGATATTTAAAAATTATTTTTTGACTAAATTTAAATAAATTTAATGTTTTAAGATATTTTAGTTATGGAGACATGTCTAAAGCTCAAAAATAAATCATATATTAGACATTTTTTATCAGTTTTGGATCTTTAGTCTTAAGATTTATTATTTTAATAATATTATTAGATTTTTTAAAATCTCCAATACACATGCTCTAAAAGAATTGTAACATTTAACCCCAAAAAATCGATTTGTATAATCGGTCTTTGTCAGAAAAGTTACGAAGACTAAAACCGACAAAATATTGGTTATACTATGTAAGTCGTTCTAGTTCAAAAAAAAAATATAAGTCGTTCTAGTTTTTTTTCTAACTAATTCTAAATAGTTTCGATTGTTTGTCGAATATCTTTTTACCGTAGTTGTTAGATATAAAACTGTATGGAATATATTACATACTAGTCCAGTAGATGTATAGGATCGAACACAATTCGAGACTAATATATATATATAAACTTTGAAACGTTAGTTACGTTTGAAAGTTACTAACGGGTTAGAATGGTAACCTAAAAATTTTATCATAAAGCTCTTAATAAATTTTATCGTTTTAATAGTTACCAATCACAAAAGTTGTATAAAAAGCGTTACCAACAGTATTACACTCTGCTTTATTGTACAGCTTTTGTTTACAACTTTTTTTTTACAGTTTTCAACTATTTTATAAGCACTTATCACTACAGTTTACCGTTAAAAGATTCAGCTTACCGCTGAAAAATTTTGGTTACCAATCATAAACGGACAACTTTAACAAACAAAAAACTATACAATGCAACATGAGCATCAAATCTTTGTGCCAGCAAAGAGAACTCTAGCTTTTGATATTAGTTTAAGAATTTCCTATTTTTAAATGTAATTATGTAAATAATTGAAAACATACGATTCATGGCAGAATAAATATGCGAATAGTTGCTGCCGAGGCATGAATGATGGGTGAAAACAATATAGTATGCTAACAGTTTAAATATTATGGTGGGTTATCTTAGGTAATTTTCTCTTTAAATAAATAAGTAAATATATTTCTTAAAACAAAATACCATGCATGATGTTGGTACTTGGTGAGTTGGTGGGTTTATTAAAATACAAATTCTGTATTAAAATGAAGACAACAACACATTCTACAACATATCATGGCAAAGATTCAGAGCTTAACATTCTCCATAATTTTGCTCACATATAACTATATATATAGAATATACTACAGTTACAAATTTCAGTATTAACTTAATTTATATATGGTTGTTCAGTGGTTGAAAACTTCGATTTCACCATAAAGTTAGAAGATAGTTCGAGTATTTACATTGTGATTTTAATCACACTTGGAAAAATTAATCTAGATTTTGACATGAGATCTTCTGCTTATATGTATAAAGAAATCCATATTATGTATGCATAAAATGCATATAAGAAATTGTAACATATAATTAACCTTTTTTTTTGCTAACTAAGATATAATTAACTTAACTTGAACTATATGACAAAGTAGATAAGATAATGTTCCTTCTTGTCTTGTTGAAAGAATTACAAAATAAACAAAAACTGAACTATTATTCCCTATTATTCTTTTTAAGATTGCAAAGCTAGGAACTTTCAGGAAAAGGCAACAATGATTAAAGAGTATTTGGTAATTACAGGTATTACTATTGGTATTAATAAATTATGAAATTATTATAATTTTGAAAAATAGTGTAGTTCTTTACTAGGCAAGTTGTTATGTGGCTCTTATTTTTGTTGCCTACATAGTTATTCTATGTGGTAGTCCAATAAATTTTAAATTCAATATTTGCCCCTACGAATTAATGATTTTTCTAACTCTGTAGTCTGTATCCTATCAAATCAATTCGAAGCCCATCAGTAGCTAATAACGGAGTTTCCCCCCTATCGTACACAAAATAATGTAATGCTTGGTCAAAAAAAAAATAAAAAAAATAAATAAATAATGTAATGCATGATATAAATAATGAGAAACAAAAATAATAAAATCTCTTGCAGAACTGTAGAATCATGAAAGCATGGGTTCATAATTATTATTCCATTAACGTATAGTTGAAAGATACTCCAAAACTTTCAAATTTAAAAATACTGCATGCCTTAATAAGACCGCAATGATTACAATTATTCTCACTTTTTTTCTAGTTTCAATTTTATTTTTCCCTTAGTTGTTTTAATAATTAATTTACAATTTTTCTTGTATTTATATTTAGAAAATAAATTTAATTTAAGAAACATGTGAAACCCCAACCAATGTTTTTCCACACCATGACCAATATCCCGTTTTATAGTTAACAAAAGTAAGTAAATTCAACTCTTTGGACATTAATTAATCAGATTAAAAAAAATGTAAAAAGCGGTATAAATGTTTTTTGATAAGATATTTGATTCTATATAGTCTTATTATAAGATATTTGATACAATATCAAATAATATAACTATCTGTTAATACCAAATAATGAAGTCTTTACTCTTTTAAATCATCCAAATATTTAAATCTCCGGCAATAATTGTAATGATAGAAACGCGTTTAAAGAGAAAAAAAAAACCTAACTCCGTTTTATTGTTCCAAAGTCGTAACCTGCTCCATTATCCATGGACAACACACCACACACACTCTCTCTCTCTCTCTCTTTCTCTCTCGTTTTATATAGTCCACTTCCGTACCTGTCGCCTCCAATTTAATCGCATTTAATCTACGCGTTTCGCGTCCGACATTGCGTCGGTGATGTCATCTTCTTGACTCAAAAGTCTCAACAGTGAAAAAAAGCTTCCATCTTTATCGCCTACACCTAAATTCCGGCGAAAAAGCTTGCACCTTTATTGCTGCAGTACATCGAATCTTCGGCAGAATTTTTCACCGGAGAATGCAGATTCCGGCAGTGAGGTTTCTCTCTTTCTCTATATTGTCCGTTGAAACGACGGCGAACGTTTTGGTAAAACTTTATTTTACTTTTTAACTGTTCCTTTTGCGAAATGTTCGGTGAAGAAAGCAAAATACTTTCCTGATTTTTTTGCTTTTTATATAAAAAATCTCGCTCTTTCGGATCTCTTTCCCTTTTTAACGTTCTCCGTGATATTTCGCCTCTCGTCTTGCCTTTTTCACTTCTCTCTCTCTCTGTTCTTAATTCTTGTGGTGTCGGTAACGCACTTGCTGCGTTTGCGTTTGTAAACGCTTCCGGAAGTTATCTCTTTGGCCTTTGGGCTTAATAAATGCTTCTGATTCGACGAATTTGTTTGCTCTTAATTCTCTAGATTCTTTCTTTATTTCTCAAGATTTTTGTTTCCCCTTCATAATCTCTTTCAAAGTTGAAGTCTTTTGTAAAAAAAAAAAACTGTCTCTTTTTCCCTGAATCCGAAGTTTTCCTCCTCTGAATTATTGGTTTGTCTTGTGTACTTCAACTATTCATTTGACTTAAGAAAGCTTCTGTTTTTGTTTTTTTGTGTGTTTTAACACTTTGTTAACTTAATTGTGATGATGTTTTCAGGCGTTGAAAAATGAATCGGAATCGAAGAAGAAACGTTCATCAGCCACACGGCGTTGGGAGACAGATTCCAGGATGTTTGGGTCGGATGGTAAATCTATTCGATTTCGGAACTGTTGGTAGTGGGAAGAAATTGCTCACTGAGAAGCCTCACTTTGATGATGGTTAGGTTTCTTCTATCTCTTAAACCTTTTGGGGATTTTAAAGTTTTAGTCTTTAAGGCTTGATGATGAATAATTGATGATGATGATGATTGCTTCACAGGGTCTATAAAGAAGAATCAATTTGATCAAACAGAAGATAAATTTGTGAGTTTTAAAGCTGTAAAGACAATTGCTTTTCTCTGATTGTTTGTGTTTTATGTAATAATAACAAAGAGTGTTCATCTTCTGTTGATTGTGATTGTAGGATGTGAGGAATGGTTGTACCATTGGAGTCAATGGAACACCGATGAAGAAGCTTCTAGAACAGGAAATGTCGAAAGAAATGGAGTTTAATCTCGGTTCGACAAATTTGGTAGCCAAGTTAATGGGTCTTGATTCTTTTCCTCAGACACAGCCTGATGCAGCTGTTCGTAGGAGTACTAATAGCTCAAAGTCTCGGCTAAAGAGGTCGTTAAGCCACGGGGAGTATAAAGATGTCTATGAGATTTGGGAGAAACCATGTAAATTAAGCAATGGTGTGGTGGAAGGTTTAAGCAAGAAGAAGATGGACATTGTCCGCGAGAAGTTCTTGGAGGCGAAACGTTTGGTCACAGACGATAAACTTCGGCACTCCAAGGAGTTTCAAGAAGCTATGGAGGTTCTGAGTTCCAACAAGGAGTTGTTTCTCGAGTTTTTGCAGGAGTCGAACAACTACTTCTCGCATCATCTCCACAGTTTCCAGTCCACGGCGCCACCGACGGAGGAGAAGTCGAAGCGGATTACTATTTTGAAGCCTTCAAAGACCATTGATGCTGAAAAGTTAGGAAACGAAGCAGCCATTGACGACGGTATGAAGAGTGAAAACGGTCTTCATTTGTTCAAATGGCCCGTTGAAGAAGAAGAACATCCTCCGACGAAGAAGCAATCAACTCGAATCGTTGTTCTGAGACCTAATGGCCATGTCACGAAGGCTTCATCATGTCCAACCTCTCCGAGAGGTTTACCTGTGGATGATTTTGAGGGGAGAGAGTCGAGAGATGTGGCTAGGAGAGTGAAGAGACAGATGGTTAAAGAAGAAGCTTTATTACATTCTTCTGTCTTCTCCAACGGCTATATCCGCGACGACGATAGTTCTCTTAACAGATTCGAAAACGATTATGCAGATTCCGAAATCATGTCACCGGTTTCTAGGCATTCATGGGATTATATCAACAAGTACGATAGCCCTTTTTCTTCTTCCCCCTTTAGCAGAGCCTCGGGTTCTCCGGAGTCGTCATCGGTCTGCAGGGAGGCGAAGAAACGGCTTTCTGAAAGATGGGCATTGATGGCAGCTTCCAATGAGAGTTTGCAGGAGGAGGCCGAAGTTATCCAGAAGAAAGGCGCTAATAGCACTTTAGGTGAAATGCTTGCACTTTCAGATTTAAAGAATGATCTTAGAACCGAAGAAGAAGAAGAAGCAAACGGTGGTAATGAACAACAGGATCCTAGAGTGTCTGAATCTTGCTTAGCTGGTGATTTCAGTAGTGAGGAAAGCAGTTTCAAGCCTCTGAAAAGCCTTACGAGGTCAAAATCTCTTCCTGAATCAACGACAAGTCTTGGTACCAACAAGGGCAAATCCAAAGCTCCTGAGGAGTTGACAAAGTCAAAGAGCTTGAAATGGTCTCTGAAAGGTAAAGTCTCAAACTTTCTTTTCTCAAGGAGCAAGAAAGCAAGTAAAGAGAGATCTTGCGAGGAATCCCAAGCTGTTGTTGATCCCGAGATCTTGGAGCCTCGGTGCACCGATGAGTTTGATGCATCGATGTCTACCCAGAGCACGATTTCTCGAGAGGTATTGTAACATTTGCTGATTTCAATCCATTCATCTGTTGTATTCTCTTATTTACAACCAAAGATGCTCTTTTTTTTTTTTTCTTTTGTATCTTAACAGGCAGGCTTATCTATTGCAAAGACAACATCTTTTGGAAACTCTACCGGGTGGCGCGATGAGCCGAGTCCGATTTCGGTCTTGGAAACTTCTTTCGATGATGATGATGGAATCTTTTTCAAGTCCTCTGTCTTGAACAGATCATCTTCTTCTCTTGGTAAGGTTTTATTTTAAAAGCTTCACTCTTTCTTGATCCTGTTTTCTTATTAAACCGGCAAATCTTGTCAAAAACAGAACCGGAGATGATGTCCATGAGATCCAACTTACTAGGCAAATCGCCTCCGATAGGGTCCATCGGTCGGAGTTTTTCATTCGAAGACTCAACAGTAGCTCGGTGCTACTCATCGAAACGCTCTGTGGCTTCCACAAGAGACGAGGAAGAAGACTTGCGTCTCCTCATCAACACACTCTTATCAGCAGCTGATCTCGATGAAGAGTCATCATCATCATCGTCAATCTTGGACAATCTCTTGTCTAAATGGCATTCCGTGGAGAGCCCGTTAGACCCGTCACTGAGAGACAGCTACGCGGAACAGCAAAGACTCGGATCAAACGCGAAGAAGCTGGTGTTCGACCTCGTCAACACGCTGCTCTTGGAGCTAACACCGAGCTAACTCGGGCCTCGTAGCCCCATTGTTCTCTCCGGCAAGACGTTGCGGGTATAATTGATAAACCGGATGCAAGAATGCTTGACGGGTAACGGGAGAGTGGAAAATCGGTGGTGGGATGAAGACGGAGACTTGAGCAGCTTGGCGGTGAACAAAGTGGTGAGGGTAGAAGTAGCGGAGATTGGTTCGCCGGAGAGTTTGAGATTGGAAATGGATTCCATGGGAGAGGAATTAGAGTTGAAGTTGCTGGAGGAATTAGTGGAAGAGGTTTTGATGGATTTTTCAGAAGAACGTAAATTATTTATTTCAAGTATTTGTTAAATTAAATCATGTATATTATTATTATTATTATTATATGGCCTTGTCGTGTGTATAAAATATGGCGAATCTCACATTGTATTTTTTTTTTTTTTTTTTTGGTCAAAGAATGGATCATGGAAAAGTAGGGTTATATAGATATATCCTCTATGTTTAGGTGTCAAATGGCCGGACCGCTGATACAAGTAACATGGTTTTGCGAGTTTCAAATTAATTAATCATAAGACTTGAAAATGTTAACCATTTACTAATTTAGTTGAGACAAAAAGTTTCACAAATAATGTTTTGAGAAAATAACTAGAATAGTTTTGGAATATGTATATATTATTAGAATAGTATTTAAGTGTATGAAAACTTTGAAGGACATATGAAAATACTTGAAAAATTTGTTATTTTGTTTAATCTACAAAATTGCCATTATGTGTAATTTAATAATTTATTAAAAATAAAAAATATAATAATAAAAAATACTTTTTATAATTGAAAAAAATATAATAAAATATTAAAAAATAGTACGTGTAACCGGCGTTTGTGATCGGCATGCTTGCAATCGGTGTTTGCGATTAGCGTTTGCAATCTGGCGTTTGCGATCTCGCAAAGAGCCACCATGGGAAGATTTTCCGATGATGGGACTCGGTGCCATGGCTGGAGGGATCAAAACCATGATGATTAAGTCACATGCTTTTTCTTTTTTGCTTAAGGTGTTATAAGTACTAGGCAGGCCCGGCCCAAACAAATATTAGGCCCTGTGCCAAAAAAAAAAATTAAATGAAATTTAGTTGTAAATGTGAAATTTTGGACCCTAAATTGTACATTTCTACAAAATTTAGAACCCTTAAATACAATAAAAAACTAAAGAAAACTGATGGAATCCGGTGCAAAAGCACTGCTAGCACACCCATAGAACCGGGCCTGGTACTAGGTATTGAACCTGCGCGTTCATGCAGAAACTTATTTTTAATAAATAATTTTGGGTGCAAATGGTTGTACAATTTGAAGAACAAATTTGGACATTCCTCTAAAAAAATTATCATTTGAGTTGAAAAGTAGTAGAAAACAATTCGACTGATCCTGCTGGAAAAAAAAAATGAATGTTAAGAAAATTTTAAAATTTTGTTCCTCTACTATTTGTAAGAGGAATGAGTGAAATAAATTTATTCCTCTATTATTCCTATTCCACTAATCTTTATTCCATTAATGTATATTCTACTAATTCCTCTGGTCATAACCATTTGCACCCTTTATTTTTAAGATTTACTTGTAGTTTATACATGTATATAACAACATCACAACCATTATTATATATAAACTCTTATTTTTGTTTGATTTGATCTTATCCATTAAAAACAATATGAATCTAACGATTTATAAATATTAACAATAAATTGATGAAATAAAATACTTGCATAACTGCCACTTATTTGGTAGACTTCGTAGGAGTGTTCTTCTGAGTCCTACTGACACAAGACTCGGAATCCACCAAAGCCTTACACCCTTGAATCAAGTCTTAGCCGCGAGATGGAGGCGATGAAGATGATGAGTAACCGGTTTGTTGATTGAATCCACAATCAACGGATTTTGTTTCTAACTTCCAAGGGCTATTCCTCGCGAGGACAGTAAGAAACATCACGAAAATCTAAGGGCTTGATTCCACAAACACTTAAACACTCGCAAGAACAAGTTTGGTTCAAAGATAACTCTCTTCTGAAACAAGCAAAGGGGATTTCTTATTGATAAAACGTGAATTGAAAGTATACAAGGGATGAGCTTATATATTGCTCGGCGGAAATAAAGCCTTAATGGCAATAGCTATGAAAATAGAAAGCAATGAATCAAATAAGATCAAAGAAGATGTCGCCATAAAAGCTCTAGCCGTTAGGCATTAAAGTGGATGTGGCTGAGGCGAAAGCTGAGGGAATGGGGATGTTCCTTAGGGTTCCGTGAATGAATGGACGTCTGGGATCTTCTAAGGAGGATGGAGGGTCGAGATCAAGTGGAGTAAATGGTCGTTGATCTTTCTCTCCCGTGCAAGGCAAGCATACTTGTTCGGAAAATGAAAGTTTCTTCTTTGTTGGATCTTCTTGTGTTTGGTGAAGTTTGAAGCGTGTACCGGCATGATCTGGTGGTTCTAAGTCTTCTGTAGCTTCTGTGGACTCCAGGAAGGATGAATAAAATGTGTTGGTCGAATATATCTCCTTGGTTCCCATATTTGGACCCGAAAATGCATAAGTTGGTCCAACCATGCGATTACTTGGTTCTGGTGGTCTAGCTTGATTGTCTTGAAATTTGAACTGAACCGGCAATGTCTTGGCTCGATCAGGAGGCTCTTCTTGATGTATAGAACGGTGGCGTTTCATGTTTAAGTCCTCACTCCTTTTGTAAACAGCTCCAAGTGTTTTTTGTTCCGGCTTAACTCCATTGGAGGTTTGAATGGGGTTAAAACTTGTGAATCGATTTGCCTCGTTAAAACCTTTTCTGGAAAACCCATTGGGATAAAACCAAGGATAAGGAAAAAGAGTACAAACAAATGGTCACAGCCCATTTGTAAGCCTCGGTTTCAGGCTTGGATTCAAGCTCGGCAGCTGCTTTAACCTCGGATGCAAGCTTGTTTAGCTCGGGATTGGCTCCAATGCAGCTTCTCTCCTCTGGTACGGTTGTAGTGGCACTGATGTTTACATCACCTACTATACAATCCATTGATTTGAGTATCAATCCATATCTAGAATCCCTTTACCATAATTCAATGAAAATAACATTCATCCATTCTCATCTCTATAAAAATAAGCAAAATATAAGCAAAAAATAAGTAAAACAAAAGCAATAAAAAAAGATACACTGGTTTAATAAACATTTTTGCTAAACATCCATCTAAAAAGAAATACAATTTTTCGTAAAATAAGCGGTTATAAACGAAAAAGTACCTAATAAATAATTAAAAAACATAAACTATGATAACGATTATGATGAAAAAATGCGACTACAATAATAAAAATATATCTGGGAATATCTCCGAGTGTAAGCATATCTCTTGGCTACAATAACTTTTTATCAATTGTTTAAAGGTTTTGGTCTGGGTGGATGCATCTCTGAGGTAATCTTAATATCTCATTTTCTTCTTCTCTTATTAATCTACCAACAAAGACAACAAAAATCTACAAATCGAATAATAAATCTACTAAAATAATCAATCTTTTGGGTTTTAAGTCTACCAATACAAATGTTGATCCAAAAAAAAGTCTATTAGACAAATATAAATCTGCCATCATTAACATTAAAATCTACTAATCTAATCAAAAATCTACCATTCCAAATCTCTACCGCCTTGCTAAAACAAATATACCAATTAAGTTTACTGATTTTTACTAAATCTACCGTTCGTTTACTAAATCTATGAACATAAAAAAATATACAGAGTATTCTTAAGTCTACCGTGATTAAGCCAGTAGAATTTTGTAATTTGGTAGACTTTTCATTGTCTACATGGCAGATAATAGTAATGACAGTTTCGTAATTACTTTTTTATCAACAAAGAAAATAACGATAGAATCAGGTTTAAAAACTTTAAAAGACTATTCTAGTAATTAAATAATTCTAAGGTTATTTGAGTGTAAATTGAACATTCCAAAGACTATTTTAGTAACTTACCCTAATTTTTTTAGACTTTTGTTTCGTGGGACAGGCTACAAATCTGTTAGGGGTCAACTCGTTTAACCAGTGAATCGCAATGGGCCAATCCGCAAAATCCATTTCTTAATGGACATAAAACTCGATGTTCATCTTGGATTTGGCCTGCGGATCACCGACCTGTTTGACACTTCTATCTATACATACTTTCGAATTTGATGTATTGGGTTATAAATGGGTTTTGTCTACAATTTCCTTGATTGGTGTATGTCAATGAGATCGTTATGGGACTTTTTGTCTTTGTTACCTAAGAACCTCTGGCTGAGGAAAGAAGACAACAACTTCGTATGTTATTCAAGATCATTCAGCATATATAACCATTTCTGAGACACTTTACTATCTTTCTAAAACAGTGTATTCTCAGCTCCATTGTTTTTCGAAAATAAATACTAAAAATGGACCAATGTGTGAGCAAATTTGAGTTTAATAGAGTATAATCATCTCACTATCCCATGGTCAAGTTTTAGTTGATCATGATCAAATAGATAAAAAAAAACTTAATCTTCAAAAGGAGAATGTAATGGAAACAACAAGTCAACAATGCTTTTTCACACTATCCATGATTATTAATTTATAGTGATTATTAATTTATAGATATATTATTTGGTTGAAAATAAATTAATAATGTTGGGACCATGAAATTTTATAAAAATTTATTAATTTATAGTGATTATAAATTTATAGATATATTATTTGGTTGAAAAACTAATTTTGGGACTAACAAAAAATATTAATTTAGCGAAGTATTAATGAATCAAGTATTAATTTATAGAGGTTCTAATGTATATGTTTTTGAAAAAATCTTTAGGTATTTTAAGAAAAAGTTGTGTACTTGGATCCATGACAATTTAAACTTGGATAACACAATGGATTCTTTGTTAGTTTGAATCCTTGTCTATCCAAAGAGTTTGGTTCATCTCTAGCTTTAAATAAAATAGGCAAACTTTGTGCAAGTTATTTTCTTTCTCTCGAATCAAAGTTTCTTTAAAATTTTTTTGACAAAAACCAAGGAATGATGCGATGGTTTTAATGTACATGAATGCTGCAAAAAATAATGGTGGTAAACAAATGACTAAGCAACTTGCATAGAAGCTTGATGCTGAAGAAACGAAGTTCAGAGGGAAGCAAGTAAGTTGGAGAAAAGCACAAAGATGGAGAAGAATTGGAGCAAGGCATGAATATGTTACAACGTTAAAAGTTGTAGAGAAGATTAAGGTTTTTTTTTGAAACGAGAAGATTAAGTTTCACAGAGAAGTTTTGAAATCTCAGAAAGACTACGAACACCCTGGGGATTTATATCAAGTCTCCTCAGCAATTATACAATTGATGTATTCTACAAGGCTTGATGAAACAGCATTATTATATTGCAGAATCAATGCAAACCAAAGCCACAATCAATAGTTACATGTCATCCGAACTATATTTTTTCTCTCTCTCACTCTCATTCAATTCTAACAATTGTATCTATAGCATCTTCCCTGCTATGGCAATCACAATTGTTATTAAACTTTTACTGTATTAATTTTAGAACCTAGAGGCACAACTTGACCCATATTTTTCCACTTTCTAAGCAGGGAGTTTCATAGTGATAGAATAGTTGCAAGTTGTTACTAAACTCACTTCACACTGAAGGTCTTGCATGATATGTTGCCTTTTTTTTTCTTCCTGAAAATCAAACATCAGTGAAACTCTAGTAGTGGTTAATTAGTACTGTTTAGATTAGGAGAAAAAAAAAACAATTTCAATACTGCATTAGATCTAGACAATCTGAATGATTACTATTCTGCAATACGGACAAACTCCACATTTTAAGGGAGTTTCATATAAAAAAAATACAAGGAATTGTGTGTTCAAACTTATAAGAATCTACTTTGTTTTGTATCTAAAACGTGATTTTGGCATTTACTATGTTATGCTTTAATATGGTTCTACCGTTCTAGTAGTAACTCCTATGAATTCCATCTTAATGTCTCATTTTGTAAACTGTCTTCAAACACTCATTACTCTATAAATATGATAACTAGAAGAACCTTCTTCTTGTTCCTCAGCTCAGACTTCAAATTATCAAACATTAAACTAATAGAGAAGAAAACAACACTGCCTTGAGTATTTGGTTTTTCCATCAACCCTTAAACCAAGTGTGATGACTGGCTCAGTTGATAACTCTCAGCTAGTTAGAAACAATTTCAACANTCCACAGCCTTTTATTATTGAAATTACTTTATATATTGCATTTTTTTCACAATGGTATATTTTTATTTTAACTTTGAGTTTTAAATATTATATCTATAATCCTGTCTCTTATACACATCTACTTTCTCTTTCGCTTCCTCTGAAACTTCTTTAATGGTCATGGAACTGTCTCTTATACACATCTAGATGTGTATAAGAGACAGGTGCCGGAAGATGAAGAAAACGGCGTCGTTGCTGGGAACACTTTCTCTTTCGCTTCCTCTGAAACTTCTTTAATGGTCATGGAACTGTCTCTTATACACATCTAGATGTGTATAAGAGACAGCACCAACGACGTCGTATTTTGAAGAAATAATCATTCACTTAAACTATTTATTTTACGAGTGAAAACTTTAGAAATCTTACTACCAAATATTGTCACGTGAATCATAACTATTATATATTATGTTACTAACATTATTTAATAAATAAGAATTTTTTTTTTTTTTTAAGCCGGAGATTTCATCGCCACGGACGTCAGGGAGGCTTTCACATAGCTCTTTCACCGACAGCCCTCCGATCTCTCCTTCCGATATCGACGACTTTAAGGTTAGTTAAATTCTTGAACCGGTTTTAGAAACACTAAACCGGACTCCAAAATCTAATGGGATTAAGGATTTTCTTTGTCAAGAAAAATGATTCCTTATTTTAGACGAAAAAAGGAAAGAAAAATTATTCCTTAATCAGTGGGTTGTTCTGACTTTTGACTCTATGATTTGTTAAAATTTTGGGCTAGTGTGTTAATTAAGATTAGGTGGGTTAAACCTGTGAGAGAGATTGAAAATTTGGGTCTACTCTGTAAATTAATAAAACACGTTGACAAAACAAAAAGGCTAAAGTGTAAGGCTGTCTCTTATACACATCTAGATGTGTATAAGAGACAAGCCTTCACTAATGGATTTTACGGCCTTAATTGCTTAGGCGAAGAATGCAAATTGCCTATGATATAGATGTCCTATGCCCCATGCATAGACTTTCTTTTAGACACTTCACATCACTAGCTTGTCATTTTTAATTTATCTTAGATTTGACAAGATCCAAAAGGATCCAAGGTAGTGATGGGAAACATAGCATAGCTATAAAATAACTAAAACTTTAAATGGTGATTGAGATCTTATATATATTAGATCAATTTTTGCTTTTTTTTAATACATTTTTAATTTATTTGACACTATGTGGAATATATATATATATATATAAATAATATATACTATTTTGTTGTTTAAATAAAAAATTGATGATGACAAGGATATCTACCAACACCCTCGTACATATGGGACACCTTCTCTGCCTTTTCTATCTTCTCATTATACCTCAAATGAAGGGAACATGTTATTTGCGTACCGCTTACAAAAATAACAACAAATGAGTTAGATAACTTCGTACTGATTTTGGGGTCGGTATTAATTATCGATGCTTATTTGTTACTCCCTCCGTTTTACGAAGAGTGTCGTTTTAAGATTTAATTCTTGTTTTATAAAGAATGTCGTTTTATATTTTCAATGCAAAATTTTAAAGAAAAATTCAGTTTTAACCCTATTGTTTTAATGTATTAATTAGAAAGAGAAAGCTGTTTAATGAATTTATAAGGGATAGAAGAAACTTTTTATCAAATTTCTTAATTTGTNATTATATCAAACCAAACTAACATTGAGTGACTCATTCACCTCTCAAGTTTTTTCACTTCTATCTACCAAACTTTCAAATAATTTTCCCTTCCATCTAATTAATTTTTCAAATAATTGTCACCTCTATCAATCAAATTATCTGAATCTGCCATTTGCATTGCTCGAAGGCATCGATTTTTTCTTTAAAATTCTAATCACACGATTTAGTTCGCATATATAATTGAAGTTGTTTCTTAATATATCAATGTTTAAACATTTATAATTTCTGATACAATATAAAGTTTAAAATACAAGTAAATCCCTCTGTTATCTTCTACACTACAATCTACTAAAGATATTTTAAAATAATTGCAATAGCTTAGCTTTAAAATTTTGAGATTTTTTTGCCCAAAAAAAAAACTGAGATTTTATTGTAAAAACAGTTATCTAAATGATCGAGATGAGTTGATTAAAATTCATGATTTTAATTTTTGCAACTTCGATGTATTTAATAAATAGTGATAAATTAAGTACTTTCGGTTGATTAAAAATTGTGATATACACCTATGTGTTGAAACTTGAATGTGAACTCGCGTGCAGAAAAGGCTAAAGAGCTTTAGTTGGGTTTTAGTAACCTTCGGCTGCAAACATTCTCATGGTTTGTCCACATTTTTAATAACTTATCTTCTTCTCTTTTTTGTTTGTTCGAGTATGACATATTTTCTTATAAATAAATATTAATTTCTTCTTTCTTCAAGGCCATGACTGTGTTTATTCTTCACAGAAATCAAAAGAAAGAACTTCCCGTTATTACTTAGTCAAATCCACGAGAAAATTTGTTGGGTTTGTCCCATATAACAAGATTCAGAAAAAGTCTTAGCCTAGATTCAGAACTTCGTTATTAACAACAGAGGTCTGAAACGGTTTAAGTGTGCACTTAAATTATGAATACAGTGGAGTGAAAGAGTTTGAAATATTATTGTTACAAAAGAAAAATAAAGAAGAGACAAAAAGCTGAAAGGAGAAGGGTGGTGAAGAGTGTTCTGACTTGTCACGGACAAAACCTTACAAACATTAGATTTGTGGTTCCATATGATGACGTTGCCCAGTCACGCCTCCACGTGCACATTATTGGTTATTCCACTTCCCCACTATATATTTTACATTTAAAAATAATGCTTCGTTTTCTTTTCTTATTTCTCGAGTTTCAGGTCCATATAATCGGCTCGAAATTTGTTCGGATCAAGTTTAGAGCTCGTCACATTACTATTTGATCTTTCAAGTTCTCGAAGCTATGTATTTTCTTTAAATCTGGATTCATCTTTTGATAATATTTATGAGAATTAGCAAACATAAATAATATTTTTGTCCACCAAATATCGTTAACTCACAATGCGTAAAAACTATAAAATAGATTTTTTTCAAAAAAAAAACTATAAGATAGAATTATATTTTGGGATGAAATTATATTACATATGATTATAGAGTTGGAGAGATGTAGATCGTATGTACGGTTTTTTTTTTTTTTTTTCATCTGAAGAATATATTATAACTTTTAAGTTAGTTCACAATAACAGGCAAATATACAAGCAATAACTAAAGAAAGATATTAAAAAAACAATTATGTTTACCAAAAGGTCCAGCAAGGTAAAACAGAGTAACGAACCAAGAAAATCTCAAAATGCCATATCCGAAACTGTTAAACACAGGGAAGAACTTTCTCATCAAAGACAACCTCCATCCTGAAATCCGTCGATACACTTCCTATCACTGGAACGTAAAAGAAGACCATGCTCTAAGCCTAATAATGCCAATCACCAATGAAACTGACTCGGACTCGAAAATAATTTTTGTCACTCGATGACTTTGCCTGCTTTCAACAGCCTATACCAAGCTCAAGAAATAGCAATCATCCAAACTAAAAACCCCATCAAACACTCTTTGACTATGCAGCAAAATAGTGCCTTTCCAAACTCTGAAAACTAAAAACGAAAACAGCGAAAAAAGGAGAGGAAAGCAGATGACATGCACCGTAGATCAACCAGATCCTGCAACTCCATCTTCGCATCACCTCATATCCGCCCAAATCTGACCCAAATAGCCACAAAAGACCTTCTCCACCAAACACATCCAACGAAAACCCTTACAGCTTTGCTTTACCGAAACAGAGACAACCAGATCCGGCCACAAGCCGCCTGCTAGAACGGAAAAGATCCACCAAAAGAAAACAAAGAGCGAAGATCTGATTGGATACACATAGATCTAAGGCGAGGTCTGAGAGAGAAAAAACTATTGCGGACACACCGCACCGAAGATCTAATAGATACGGCGCTTCCCACCTCCCACCACCTAGATCTGCTCAAGAGAGAAGATTTGGACCGAACCAAACTACAACTCCTCATCCCAAACGAACCAAACCCTCACAACCCAGAAATTAAAACCCGACAAAAACCAAAAGTAAAAGCAAGAGATAGACCGGTGTCGACCCTATAGTAGCAGTCCGACGCCGATCACCGGAGAAAATTCGGTGGTTGAAAGCGGAAAGGGATGTGGCGGCTGAAACCCTAGAGGACCACCACTTTACTTCGAAAGAGATTTTTTTTTAATTGACACGGCTAGACTTACAATGCTCCAAAACCTTTTTTCACCTCGGTCCAAAACTTATAATCATAAAAAACATAATAATTTTTTTTTCTCAAATATGATATAGAATTTACTCTCGGGTTTAACATAAAGCACACAAAAAAAATTTAGAAGAACATAACTTATCAATTTTTGTTAATAAATCATTTGAAAAAGTATTTAGAAGCTGTAGATGTTATGCACATGCTCTTCTGCTCTATGCTTTTTTCTTTTAACACTGGAATTTTATTAGTCAACAAGAGGGATACATGGTTTTTGATACAAAGACGGCTACTTAATCCTGTTAACAAATACGGACAAGTACCAAATGAAAGCCGACACGAAAGAAACAAAGCCCTAAAGGAAGGGAGTCTAGGAACTAAACAAAGGCTCTAATCTGATAAAAAGAGAAATGCATGGATAAGTAAGAGACTTTGACCGCAACAACATTACCACTACAAAGATGTACTTGTACGAACTTCCCATAGAACCAGTAGACGCCAGAGACGGACCGAGAAACATGAACATCGAGCTTAACCAAAACCAACAGCTCCTCCAAATGACCATAAAATCTGAAGCAAGGACAAACCCGAGCACAACCAACCACAACATCAGCAGAAAGATACGCAAAACCACAACCAGACAGAACAACGAAACTACACCATCTCAGCCTTACCAAGGAAACGAAGCGGATGATTAGAACCAGGTTTAAGGCAAACCAAGAACTCTGTCGGGAAAAACGCCAAGGAAGCTCAACAACGCTTACACGCGGACACTCTCAAGCCAACTAATGCCATCTACGGACAGAAAAAGGCTGCCTCCTCGCAAGAGAAGAATTAAAGAGCGAAAACACTGCGACTCCGAGAAACCCACCTTAGAACCTCTGCTCTATGCTTTCATATGAAGTTTTTTTGAAAAGCATTAACTTCTATTTTTTTTTTTTCAACAAAGAAATATATATATTGGTTAGGACCAGAACTTTACAATTACGTCGGCATTACAGGGAACAAATCCCCCTTCAAGAATTAAAACAGAGCCAAAACTTGGGAAGACCAAAAAGAATGCCTACAACAACCACTACTGAAAAACAAGAAATTAGTGGACTTGAAAACCAACAGATGAGCTCTTCTCACTACCAAAGAGATCGTTTAGCCACTGAGAATGTCCAGCCGCCACATACGACTGAGAAAACCGCTTCTTGACCATACTTTCTGCGATGAGAAAGGCTCCTCTGTTAGAGGAACGAGTCGCCACCTCTAACTTCCCAAAACTTGAGACGATTTAACAAGATAAGAAGACGCGCCGTTCTTCCAAGAAAAGACGGCCACGCTTTGGGTCTTAACAAAGCTTTCACCGAGGAAGGATCTTCCAAAGCGAACAACACCTTATCTAGCCTATGATGCCACATAGACTCAACAGCTCAACCCATACACAACAAGTTGGCTAACTTTCTACTCTGAACAACACCGAAATTTCTACGTCTATGCAACAGAACACAACGATTTTGGTTTCTCAGAACCCAAGACCCTCCTGTGCTCTGACCATTTTTGGACCAGCTAACCCCAATATTGCATTTTACCCAATTGAGTTTTGGGGGCACCCAGATCTTTCGCTTCGGCTCTAAGTTTGTGACTGGGGATCCAACCAAATTGATTTCAATCTCTTGCGCATAGAACCACAAGTTTGCTTCTTCTTTATTCTTTAGGACCGTTTCAGCCGGCGAGAATCTACCCTCCTTAAAGAGTAGTTTATTCCTATTTTTCCATAGGAACCAAAGAGTCCAGGGGAAAATTCTCCTAATTAAATGGGGTACACCTATGGTATTCCCCATCATGAAGACAAACTGTAATTTACGTAAACAGAGGCCTTATGAAAACCATCCTGGGGAGAGGGGAAATCGGAGAGAGCCCAAATCTGTCTGGCAATGGGGCAGGTGAAGAGCACATGATTAGCCGATTCACCCTCATCCCCGCAAGCTTAACATCTCAAATCCCCTTTAACCCCTTTGGAGGCTAAACTTGTTGCCACCGGGATCGAGTCACTCAAAACTCTCCACAGGAAAGTCTTGATCTTTGGCGCAGTTAAAAGTTTCCATGCTCTAGCCTTCAACCCGTTCAATGAGGGTAGCATCGCAGCATTTCTTGACACCTCGGAAACATGGATAGACGAAGCTAGCCAATAGGCCGACTTGACCGAGAAATCACCATTTCGTTTTTGTTTCCAAATCCAGAAATCTGATGTCTCTGGAATAGGGATGATAGAACGAATGAGGATGACGTCATTTGGGAAGAATAACTCATCCAACTTGTCCTGCCTCCACCCCCTGGTATCGGGATCAATGAGGTCCGACACCCTTAACGACATGTCGATATAAGTGTTTTTGAAACTTGGAATCCGTAACCCATTATCAATCCAAGGGTCTACCCAAGCTCTCAAAGATTGACCATCCCCGATGTTCCTTGTGATACCTTTCACCAGAAGCTCTCTGCCGAATAAGATACTACGCCAAGCGTTAGAAGGTCTGGATCCTAAAGCCGAGCTGAGAAAGGAATCTTGATCAAAATATCTGCTTTTCATTAAGCGAAAAAGACAGTTCAGGAATTTTAGAAGTCTCCAGGCTTGCTTTGCCAAAAGAGCTTGGTTAAATCTCTCAATATCCTTGAAGCCGAGACCACCTAGATGCTTAGGGAGGCACAATTTCTCCCAACTAAGCCAATGGATCTTCTTTTTGTGGTCAAGAGAATTCCACCAAAAAGCTGACATTACATTTGTGAGGTTGGCAATTGTCACTTTCGGAAGCTTGAAACACGACATGGCGAAAACCGGCATTGCTAGAGCGACCGCTTTAAGCAGAACCTCCTTTCCTCCTTGCGAGAGACTCCGCACGAACCAACCAGTGAAACGAGACTTCAATCTGTCTTGGATAAAGCATAGCAAATCCACTTTAGAGCCACTAAAACACTCGGGAAGACCAAGATAAGTTTCGGCTCCCCCTTCACTGTAGATACCCCAAGGATATCCTGTACTTTTTTCTTTACCTCCTCATCCACATTTGACCCGAAAGTAATAGATGATTTGTTGGGGTTTACTACTTGGCCTGTAGCGTCTCCATAGGTCTTTAGAATACTTTTCAAAGCCGAGCTCTGTAAAAAGGAAGCTTTGCATAAGAACAAACTGTCGTCAGCAAATAAAAGGTGATGAACCACAGGACCTGTCACTGAGAACCTGATGCCCTCAATCTCTCCTTTACTCTCTGCTTTTTTCATGAGGTGGGAAAGTCCCTCAGTACACAGGACAAAAGGAGCATGCGACATCGGATCTCCTTGACGCAATCCCCTCTCTGGAGATATCATTCCAAAAGGCTGGTCATTGATCAGGATGGCATATGTAACTGAGGAGATACAAAACATCACCCACTAGATCCACCTGGGATGAAACCCTAAAGCTTTCAAAAGACTCTCTACATACGACCACTCAACCCGGTCGTAAGCCTTCGACATATCTGTTTTAAGCGTCATAAACTCGGACGAAATGCTGGGATGAGTTCTGCGTCCGTGAACCAGCTCATGGGCGACTAAGATGTTGTCAGAGATAAGCCTTTCAGGGACGAAGGCAGACTGAGATGGTGAGACCAGCTTGGCCAGAAATGGCTTAAGCCTTTTGACGAGAATATTTGACATAATCTTGTAAAATACTGAGCAAAGGCTGATGGATCGAAGATCGCTCATTTTATCCGCTTTTGGAATCTTGGGTAAGAGGCAGAGAAGAGTGTAATTCCACTCAACCGGGAAAGCTCCTGAACAGAAGAAATCTTTCACTTCTCTAGACACATGGACACCTATAACATCCCAATACTTTTGAAAGAAAAAGCCAGTCATTCCATCCGCACCAGGCGTACTCTTGGCTTTAATTGCAAACACCACTTGGTAAATCTCTTCGTCTGAAACATCCTTAGTCAAGGATTCGTTCATAGTAGGAGAAACCCTTGGGACAAAATCCTGAAAAAGACCATCAAAAGACCCCGGGGTTGAAGATTTAAAAAGTGAAGTGAAATAGGCCGACACTATCTCTCCTTTTGACGCCTCTGCTCTATGGGGATTACCATTGATATCCAACAACAACTCCAACCCTTTTCTCCCTCTATTAGTCTTCACTGCAGCATAGTAAGACTTCGTATTAAGATCTCCCTCTTTCAGCCATTTTCCCCTACATCTCTGACTCCAGAAGTATTCCTCTTCTCGATAGGCCAGAACAAGATTTTTCTTCAAAGCCAGCACTTTGAAATTTATCGGGAAAGATGCCGATTGTTCCTTCTCCAGGGCTACCTGGATTTGAATAATCTTGTCCCTGGAATTTAGATTGTTCACCCTCTTCCACTTACTGAGTTCAGACCTGCAATTTCTGATTCTCCTTGCAACCGAGAGAATACCTCCACGCATAGGACGATTCCAAGCTCTAATAACCGCCTCTTTGACTAAAGGTTTATTGAATAGCCTCATGTCAAACTTGAAGTTTCCTTTATAGTTCTCTTTTGGGACCAAAAGTTTCACCAAAACTGATATATGGTCTGACCCTCTTTTGTCCAAGAAAGATTGGTTTGAAGCTTGGAACGCAGAAAACCAAGCTTTATTACCAAAAGACATGTCGAGTTTACATTGAATCCACAAATCCCCCCTATAACCACCCCAAGAAAACGGGTTCCCCGAGCTAGGCAATTCATTAAACTCGCCACAAGACAACATATCATTGAAAGCAGCAAAAGATTTCTCTGACCTTCTCGGACCACCAATCTTCTCCCCATTATGACAAAGGTCATTGAAATCACCCAAAATACACCAGCTGACTTTTCTATTTAACCCGTTCAGTGTCAGTCTCTCCCACACCCTGGCTCTATTCTGACTCGCAGGGTCGCCTTATATACACGAAACAAAAGTGTTCCCCATGCACAACTGTATATACAAATCCACAATGTTCTTACTAGAAAATTTAACCTCCACCGAAACCGACTTTTTTCAAAATACCACTTTTACCTAAAGGCTCCACCGTATGTACTCTTTCGTAACCCAACCACTCTTGAAGGTCCACTAAAACGTTTCTATCGTGCATTGTCTCCATCAGGAACAAGACATCAGGGAAATGTTCTTTATGCATCTCCATGAGTCTGGGAATTGTCAAGTCTTGAGACCGTCCCAATCCTTGACAATTCCAGCTGAGAAAGCTCATTGGGGGCTGGACAGCCCCTCAATTGGGATCGCCGAGGCTTTGATATGATCAGTATCCTCAGTGGCTGGAACACCCACCTCCGTAACTTTCCTTTTGGTTTTCTTAATCGGCAACTCCTCAGCATTGACTTCCTCTTGTTTGGACAATATCATTTCTGCTTTCTTACGCTTGGTTTTATAAGGTCTTTTTCGAGGTTTACCCGATTTCAGAATAGCCCCGGAAGAGCAAGCCTCAGATAGACAAGCTCTATTTACCGTAGAGCCAAACTGAAAAGGGTTCCCGTCCGGCGAGAAGCTTGAGGCCATACCCTCAGAATGAGTGGCCACTGGATAGGTGAGTCTTGCTAAACCACTCCCAGATTGGAACGCTATCGACATGAGTTTTTCAGGGTGACCCGAAGATTTACCAGTGCTAATTTTAGGATTGTTCTCAGTGAAGTCATACACTAATCATTTCCCTTTGTCCCTATCAGTGGATATAATGGGAGGGGCCTCAAGGCACAAAATGGTTTGGTTGGCTATCGGATCAGCCATAGTTTCCGCCACAGACCTCTTCACTTTGAACTCCTTTTCATTTCTTTCCGCTCCTTGTGAGCCCGCTAAATACCTCCTCATTTTGCCTAACACTTCTTCAGCAATACGAGCCCACTTGATGTTCTTCCAGCACTCCAATCAAAGGATCCGACTCCTTTAGAATTTTTTGCTTGCCCAAAGCCTCTTCGGATACTCTTTTTCTTCTTTCTGCCGCTCGGTTTTGGTTCCTTTTGAACTGTCTTGGACACTTAGCTTGATCATGAGTTAGCATTTGGCAGGAGATGCATCTCTTCTGGATTTTTTCATAGAAATAAGAGATGGATATATGGGCCTTGGATGGAAGATTGATGATTTTGAATCTTCTCATCGGTTTAGTGACATCCAGCATCACCTTAACCGTGATGAAATCCTCTTTTTGGGGTTGAGTTGGATCGAATATCGCCTCTATCACCTTTCCCGCGAAACCACCAAAAGCCATAATGGTAGCTAGAGTATAGTTTTTTACATGGATGTTCTTCATCTGGACCCAGCCCGGCATAAAGTTGAGGTAGTCTAACGGCGGATTCTCGGACCAACGATCAAAGATAAACGACCATTCATTGAAACAGTAGATCGCTGTCGATAAGATCTCCTCCATTTCTTTCTCGAATTTAAAGAAAAACTGGAACCGCTCTTTTGATAGGGCTACCCCTCTGATACTGTAGGGTTTCAACCACTTTTTTGGCATCTCGATAATGAACTTCGCCATGTTCTGGAATTCCGGATTTAGCAATCGACCAATAATACTCATTCCGTTGTTACCGCTGTGGAAGATCGGGTAGGTCAAACGGAACCTCATCCTCGTCGAGAGAGAGATCCATCAGAATCTTATCGATACTCGATGTCATAAAACTAGGAAGAACAACTGTAGACAACCGTAGCAAAGTAGAATCTTGGGAAAATTCTGGATCTGAAATCGATTCGAGGTTGAGACGAGCGCGGAAAGAACTGTTTCAGATAAGATTTCAAGATGAGGTTCTATTACAGCCACACGATCTTTGTCTGATAAGAAATGAGACACTCTTAGAGAGAAAGAAGGTACTGAGCGGAAAAAAACTCTGGGATGAAATACGATTGGAGTTATCACTGTGAAAAGCATTAACTTCTATAATATCAAATAATTTTTTATAATAATTAATATATTTGGTTAAATAATATCAAAAAAATACTACGTGTATATTAAAGTGTAAATTTTATACTTTTGTGCCATTTTCTCTATTTATGTATATGTATACTACAAAAATTACAATTTTTTATTTTTGTAATTAATTAGCATGACATTTAACTAATTGCTTACTTGGAGTATTTTATTTTCCTCTTTAAGCCGAACTTGGAGTTTAATCGAGAACCGCCAGAGAAGTAGCACTGTAGTAGGAGTGAAACTAAGAAGTTAACATCATCCATTAAGATAAAGCCACGTGTTAATTTAGCACAACAATCAAATCCAACCGTACGATTAAGCCAGCTAAAAAAACTGTACCTCAACCGCTTAAATCAAATATCTCGTGTCCGCTTTTAAATACCACGAAAGCTTCACATAACTTCCCCCATTCTCTCTCTTTCTCTCTCACTCTCTCAAGAAATGGATAAAAGTAAAACGTTTGGAGAACAATGGAGGTTTAATCCGGCGTTTAAACCGCCTGAAACGCCGTTAGATTCCATGGAGTTTCTGTCACGCACGTGGAGCGCTTCCGCAACTGAAGTTTCCAGAGCCGTCGTCGCGTCTCCGACTTCTCAACCGCCGCAGATGCGTTTCTCAGAGATCCAGAGCGTTTCTGACGTAACTTTGGTGCCGGAAGATGAAGAAAACGGCGTCGTTGCTGGGAACACTTTCTCTTTCGCTTCCTCTGAAACTTCTTTAATGGTCATGGAACGTATCATGGCTCAGTCTGTAAGTAAATTACCTTTACAAACGACATCGTATTTTTGAATAAAATAATCATTCTCTTAAATTATTTATTTTCCGAGTGAAAATTCTACTATAAATATTTACTAATAAATATTGTCACGTGAATCATCATTATAAAACTTCTGTTACAGTTTACTTCACCATTGTTTTTTTAAAAAAATTCAGATTTTTATTATTTAATAAATAATAAAAATTTGTTTTTTTAAAACAGCCGGAGATTTCATCGCCAAGGACCTCAGGGAGACTTTCACATAGCTCTTTCACCGACAGCCCTCCGATCTCTCCCTCCGACATCGACGACTTTAAGGTTAGTTAAATCCTTGAACCGGTTTTAGAAACACTAAACCGGACTCCAAAATGTAATAGAAAGAATGATTTTCTTTGTCAAGAAAAATTATTCCTTAATCAGTGGGTTGTTCTGACTTCTGATTCTATGATTTGTTAAATTTTTGGGCTAGCGTGCTAATTAAGATTAGGTGGGTTAAACCTGTGAGAGAGATGGAAAATTTGGGTCTACTCTGTAAATTAATAAAACACGTTGACAAAACAAAAAGGCTAAAGTGTAAGGAGAAGCAGTAGAGTAAGAAAAACAGAGGAACACAAGGCTCAGGCTTTCTCTTCGACCAAAGCATTTTCTCTGTAAATCTCTAGAAGTTGAGCAGTACCTATTATTATTAAAAGTGTCTTATCCAATTTTTTTTTTTGTATTTATGTAACCTATATTATTAAAAATAACGCGTTTGATTTTGTATTTATTTAGCAAAAATATAGTAGTTGTTTAGCATTTATGGTTTTGGACCCAAATATGGGCTGGCTTATATTCACAACGGTCTATTTTCCACATCAATTTTTTTTCCTACAAAAACATAAAAATTAGTTGTATTTATTTTTTAAAATTATAAAATTATTGAACTACAAGCAGGAAAATGTTATTAAAAAGCGTTTGATTTATTTATTTAATTACGATTTAAAAAGTTGTTTAGCATTTATGATTTTTGGACCCAAATATGGTCTGGCCTATGTTCACAACGGTCTATTTTCCACAGCCTAAAAAGCGTTTGATTTATTTATTTAATTACGATTTAAAAAGTTGTTTAGCATTTATGATTTTTGGACCCAAATATGGTCTGGCCTATGTTCACAACGGTCTATTTTCCACAGCCTTTTATTATTGAAATTACTTTTTATATTCCATTTTTTTCACAATGGTATATTTTTATTTTAACTTTGAGTTTTAAATATTATATCTATAATCTGCCTTGGGACCGGTTTTGTTTAAAGTGTATTAATAATTCAAATATTGGTCCAGCAATTCTATCGTGTAAGCCCATCCTTTAATGGACACATACGTGGTCCATCAGCCGTCTCCGGCGTCGCCGGAGGATCTAAAACTGTCGGCCGGTGGCTGAAGGATCGGAGGGAGAAGAAAAGAGAGGAGACACGTGCACAAAACGCACAGCTCCAAGCAGCTGTATCTGTAGCCGGCGTGGCCGCGGCGGTGGCTGCGATCGCTGTAGCCACCGCCTCTCAGTCGAGATCTGGAAACGACGAGCAAGTGGCCAAAACTGACTCGGCGGTGGCTTCCGCCGCAACTTTGGTGGCGGCACAGTGTGTGGAAGCCGCTGAGATTATGGGAGCCGATCGCGAGCATTTAGCCTCCGTTGTTAGTTCCGCGGTCAACGTTCGTTCCGCCGGAGATATCATGACGTTGACCGCCGCCGCGGCCACAGGTATAGTTCTCTCATGTCATTTCATTTTTGTGGATCGTTAAAAATTAATTGTTACTTGCACTAATTTAGTTTAGGAGCATGATCCTGATCTTTAGATTTTCTGAAAATTAAATACTCCCCAAAACTGTATAAATATTCCTTTATTAACGCAAGAATGACTAAACATTTATCTCAAAGGTTTTTAAAACTTTCAATTATTAACCATGCAAAAGTGTATTAGGGTATTTTTTTTAATAACCAGAAGTTTATGAGTTGAACTCCATACTAATTAGGATATTCTTTCTATTTAAAATGTCGCAATGACTAGTTATGACTGCAATATTAGTAGAAAGATTTAAATTTAGACCTAGAGTCGCATACTGAATCCTTAACCATCGAATCACCATGAATTAATATAATTTTTGGTTAACACTTTTTTTTTTAAATGTGCGTACGTAGCGTTGAGAGGAGCTGCGACTTTGAAGGCGAGGGCATTGAAGGAGGTATGGAACATTGCGGCGGTGATTCCGGTGGAGAAGGGAATACCGAAAGGCGGTGTAGGCGGCGGTGGTGGTGGTTACGGAGGCGATTTAACTCCGGAAGATAATTTTCTTGGGATTTGTAGTAGAGAATTGCTAGCTAAAGGTTGCGAATTGCTAAAACGCACCCGCGAAGGTTGGTTAATGTCGTCGAATCGTTACAATTTATGTATCATCAATGTTATTCCAATCTATTTATATTCGTTTCATATTTTTTCAGGCGATCTTCATTGGAAAGTTGTTTCGGTATACATAAATAGAACAAAGCAGGTAAAAAAAAACGATATGGAGTTATACTATATTATAGTTACAAATAACTAATGTGTGGAAATCGAATGACGTTTTTTTATTGTGCAGGTAATGTTGAAGATGAAAAGCAAACTTGTTGCTGGGACCATTACAAAGAAAAAGAAGTGTGAGTACTGATGCTTTGCTTATCTCTTACTCTTTCTTTGTTTTTAATGCGAACCCTATAGATCAAAAGGTCAAAAAGGTACCAACTTTGGAATAGTTTTTGAAGTTTAAGAGACTATTAGATCGTAAAGTTAAAGAAAGATCCAAACTTTCATGTAAAAAGATTAACTAATCAGCTTAGAACAACAATCTCTTTCTTTCTTTCTTTCTTCTTTTCTGTCCTTTAATAAATCATGAAAAAACAAAGTAATGATAGTATTAATTATGATAAGTCTATTAGACATGTGTTTTGGAGAATATAGTTTCTGTTCTAAGTCGCTGAATTTGTGATGTATGATCTATATAGATGTGGTGGTGGAATTGGTCAAGGCATTACCGGCGTGGCCTGGCCGCGAATTGCTCGAGGGCGGAGAGAATTTGAGGTATTTCGGGCTAAAGACGGCGGAGAAAAGAGTGATTGAATTCGAGTGCAAAAGCCAAAGGGAGTATGATCTTTGGACGCAAGGTGTTTCCACGCTTCTTTCCATTGCTTCTGATAGGAGACATAAATGTTGAATTAAGGTATAGTCTTGGGGTTAAGTCAGTACGAAAATGGAAACTAATGGGGGCAAATTGGTAAGATCTTTGTAGTAGAAGAATATGTAAATTACATAATATTCTCGTTTTGTAAGCTATGGACTATGGTGATCGGGAAATCTCGGAGGAAGGTAGGGTTTGAAAATTGACTTCTTTTGTTTCTTTTGGGGGTGATTGTAGTATAGAAAGACACTGTGTGTGGGCTTTGATTCAAGTTTTCAAAATTTTACTCTTTTATATTTCTTGTGAATGTAATCGGGTTAATTCCATGAGCAAAGAGGTGACTTGAGTAAAGATTATTAAAGCAACAAAATCAACTACATCGAAGACAAGATCCTGACCGTCGGTTTAAATCATATTTGGGTTTTGAGCCCAAAGAAGAGATAGCGTACGATTCAAGAAAAGAATTTGTTGAGTTTTTTCTGTTTCCCTTGAAGGGTTTCCTAATTATTTGTCAGATTACTTTGCATTATAAATAAGCCTCTGTATCTCCTTATCAATGTGTCTACTCTGAAATCACACAAGAATGTTGTTGAGAAAACAATGCTTGAGGGATTGAATCGCTGCCCCTCGGACGTCGTAGAGCAGCACATCCTTGAGAGAGTTCCTGTGCATTCTCTGCTGAGATTCAAGGCTGTATCGAAGCAATGGAAACTAACGATCGAATCCACATTCTTCCAAGAAAGACACTTGACGCAGCGTCAGCGATCAGGAGATCCAGATGTTCTCATGGTGTCCGTATATCCTTACGATGATGTTATTGCCAAGACATAGAATCTCTAACAACACTTGTGTTGGGTTCATCATCATGTGTCAAGATCCCTACTCCTTGGGAGAATGAGAACACATATTACTTAGTCTCTTATAATAGCTGTGTCGGACTCGTTTGTCTCTACAATCCACACAAATCCGGTTTTGTGGTCAACCCTACTACGTACTAGATGGTATCGGCCTCTTCTTCTCTGCGAATTTCAACAACTCATGATCGGTTTAGGAGACATTTACTACAATCTTGTACAGGTCTTTAGGGTTGGATTCGGTAAAGACAAAACCACGGGCACGTGCAAGCCCGTTTGGTTATACAACTCTTTAGAAATAGGCCGAGAAAACGCTACCACGTGCGAAGTTTTCAACTTTAGCACCAAGCCACCAACGCTTGGGGGAATGTCACTCCGGCTTCTCCTTATCGGGTTGTTGCTTGCCCCGATCCTGTGTATGTAGATGGTTCGCTTCATTGGTTCACCGACTGCGAAGAAACCAAAGTTTTATCCTTCGATCTTCACACCGAAGCCTTTCAAGTTCTTGCTAAAGCTCCGTTTGCCAATTCAAATAGTTACAAGATGGTCATGTGTAACCTCGACAACCGCTTGTGCGTATCCGAGATGAAGTGGCCTAATCAAGTGATATGGTCGTTGAATCCAAGCAACAAGACATGGGACAAAATGTGCTCAATAGATATGGATGTAACTTCTTCTTGGTTTGGTATTGATCACTTATGCGCCCTCTCGCCATGGGAAGAAGAATAAGAAGAAGAAGAAGAAGTTGAAGTTTTATTGTCGTAAGATTCTGTTTTGACTCTGTGAATTTGGTTTAAGAACATTGTTGAAATATATATTAAACTCAGCTTGTTCGTTTGCAGGACTTTGTTGTTTTGACAGAGCCAGAGGAAACTGAACTCACCTGTGTCCCTCAGTGTTTGCTATAGAATCTGGAGTGTGTTGAGATTAGAGAACTGATTGTGGAAGAAGAAACAGGGAAGACATTAGTGAGATATTTTTTGCTATAGATCAATAGGTCAAATAGGTACTAACTTTGGAATAGTTTTTGAAGTTTAAGACTTAAAACTTCAAATATGAAGTTTTTTTCATTCCAATCCAAGCTTCAAAACTTCAAATTTGAAGTTCCACTTTTTTTTTTGCATTTCAGTTCTTTAAATTTTTACATCACTCACTTTTGTTCTTATAATCTTTTATCTTATCAGTAATTTATATATATATAAATTTAATTTTCACATATAAAATTAAATAAACATCTTTAAAATATAGTTAAAAATATGAATAAAAAATATTACATAATATTAAAAACAAATTTTACAAACAAAAATATTACATAATATTAAAAACAAATTTTACAATTTTTTTTTGTAATTTCTGATTTAGTTTGTGTGTGTGCTTTATTTGAATTTATATATAATTTTCTATTGTAATATAATGTTTTATTAATTAATATTGAGTGTAATCTTTTTTAAAGTATGGTTTATAGTTATTTATAAAAGTTTTATGATTTTGATTAAATATAATCTATATTGAGGACTAAAGTGTAAAATACACATTCTTTTAAAGTTGTATTTGAAATTTTGGCATTGGAGAAGAAATTCCACAAACTTCAAATATGAAGTTTTGCAAACTTCAAAAATGAAGTTTGCATTGGAGATGTTCTTAGACCGTCTGCATTGGAGTCTCTCACATGAGTTTCTCAACAATATTTTTTTAATAAGCAACAACAAATAATATTATTTAATTGTGAGAGTTTCTAAAAAAGTGACTTTGGAGTGAATCTCTCACTTTTTTGAGAGACTCTCACAATTAAAATAATATTATTTGTTATAGGTTGTTAAAATAATATTGTTAAGAGACTATGTGAAAGACTCCTATTGCTGATGCTCTTATATCTTAAAGTTAAAGAAAGATCCAAACTTTCATGAAAAAGATTAATTCTTAGAACACCAATCTTTTTCTTTCTTTCTCCTTTTCTGTCTTTTAATAAATCATGAAATATCAAAGTAATTAATGGGAGTCTTAGTAAAAGTCTTAGTCTGTTAGACATGTGTTTTGGAGAATAGTCTTAATTTTTGATCTATAACAAAAATAGTTTCTGTTCTAAGTCGCTGAATTTGTGATGTATGATCTATATAGATGTGGTGGTGGAATTGGTCAAGGCATTACCGGCGTGGCGTGGCCGCGAATTGCTCGAGGGCGGAGAGAATTTGAGGTATTTCAGGCTTAAAGACGGCGGAGAAAAGAGTGATTGAATTCGAATGCAAAAGCCAAAGGGAGTATGATCTTTGGACACAAGGTGTTTCCACGCTTCTTTCCGTTGCTTCTGATAGGAGACATAAATGTTGAATTAAGGTATAGTCTTGGGGTTAAGACAAACTAATTTGTATTATCTCTTTTTCTTTAAGGTGTTTTTTTTTCTAGAATGGGTCTAAAACGTCTAATTTATGAAATGTAATATATATATAATAGCAAAATCAGTTTTAGGAACTGTTGGCATCATCATTTTTTTTATAGGAATTTTTTAAAAAAATCTAACGGTTGTATGTGTTTTGATTTGGTAATCTAATGGATATGATTGATTTACTGATGTTACCATTTTTTATAGGAACAAGAAATTTTAATCTAACAGTTGATATTCTTTTTTTAAAGATTGATTGATGATGATTAGATTTGTTTTATTTACCGAATAGACACACAATTGAAACATTGCAACTCTTGTAAATCATTGTGATTTTTCGTCTTGAGATGCCAATGAAGAGAAGTAACTTTTTAAAATATTCACCAATTATTGTGACTTTTCACTTGAATATATATCATCAAACCAGTAAAACTATATATACAACCAAACCAATTTTCTTCTCTTTTTGTTTATATTTTTTAAAATGTTCTTGATCGATGTTGGTGACTTACTTCTATTGCTTTTTCTAATCGTTGATTTGACGTTATCCTTTTCTCTCATAATTATTGTTTCATCATTTTTACACCATCGTCATTGTAGTCTCCACCAATCTATGGTGTTTCTGTAGTCGCCATAGTCTACCCCAGTCTCCGCCATCGTCGTAGTCTTCTCTGGTCTCCACCATCGGCATATAAATTGTAAGTTTTTCCGTCGTTCCTTACGTTCAAAAGCATATTGATTGGATATAATAGTGATTGTAAATTTTAAAAACGCTGTCCATTTAGATAGAGATTCAATTAATAGAATTAAAATTTATAATTCATCGTCTCACTAGACATTTACAAAGTCTTGCGAAGCAAATTAAATATTTTTTTTTTCTTAAAACATATCCATTCAACATAGTTACTTAATAAATACATAGTCATAACTCCTATTATAATAACTAGGTATAGAATCCGCGTATTTGCGCGGAAACTCATTTTTAATAAAAACTTTTATCTCTAAGATTTATTTATAATTTATATATATATATCAACTCTAAAATATTTTATAGAATTATTATGATTATAAATGTAAAATTACAAAATAAAAATTATATGGAAAGCACACGATTATTTAAAAGATGTTATAGAATTATTTAAAATGGTTATAAGTGAAAGTGTATTGAACAAAAAATGACGATAAAAAAATACGATCATCCAATATATTTTCTAATATTTTTATGGTTAAAACTTATAACTCACAAGCACAAAAATAAAAACAATTTTATTTTCCAGAACATTTTTATATTATTCGAAACATACATAATGAATACTATAGTTAATAAGTAAAAAAATGCATACCTTAAAAATGAAAATATAAAATATATATAAACAAATTTAACCATAAAAATCGGCTGCTCAATTAAGAGAAACAATTAAATTCAACTTTGTTTTTATTGACTAATCAAAATACTACAATACAATAAGATATATGAAATAATTTTGAAAATATAGACAAATAATTGAACCTCATATTTTCGCGGGATTATATATAATTTTTTATTATTAGTATTTCAAATTTTTTATTTATATTATATATTAATATATTATATTATGTCAATTTATTTTTGAGTAAATATATGCTCAATTCAATATTTATTAATTTCACAGCAAATTTGATTTAGTTGCTGCAAAAAAAAAATGATTTAGTTTTTGATCAAATATTTTAAAAGACAAATGAAGTTTATGACTTTCATCCCATGATATTTATTTAATTTTTTTTTTGGTGAATTCAGTGCTAAACATAATTCTATTGATGTCTATTATAAAACATAAAAAAACATTTTTGAAAAAAAAATGACACGTAAATTTTATATTTTAACAGAAGATAGCGGTATGTATTGAACTCAATGATGTTCATACCAAGCAAAAGTTACATCTTAATGGGTTCAACAATTACAACAAAAACAAACTGCAAGATGAAACATTTTACCAGAATATGACGACAAAAGATGTTGACTATGTTGATGATGCAAAAACTTGTTATTGTTGTTGACAAAATTATAATTCTAATAATAGACATGCAAACTAACTATAATAGTCATGAATAAGCACCATATATAATAATGATTTAATGGATTCTAATATAAAAATCAATTGAAATAACAACATGGGGGAATTGCTAAAACTAACTTAAATTTTGGTTGGTTTGGCAAAAGTAGACCCCCTATTGCATGTTTGACAAAAGTAACTCAGAGGGATAGTGAAATTACAACTCCATCCCTTATGACTAAACAAAAAAGTTCACCACAATGATAGTTTTAACTTGGAGACGTTTGCTTATGAAGTCTCCTATTTGTTTCTTTGATCATTTCTTTTTTTTTGAAAAAGTAAAAATAATTCAATTATATGGTTCAGTTTTGAAAAGAAAAAAATTCAAAGGAAATTCGGTTTATATTGATTGGTATATTTTAATTAGTTTGATTTTTTAGTTCTTTTGGGGTAAACCGGTTTGAATACATATATTTCTATAGACCGAAAAAACTGCTGAACCAAACCGAACAAAGAACCGTAAGCATTTTGAAATGTCAGCGATCGGTTTACAAACCGAACTAATTTTTTTGGTTCAGTCGAGTTAGCTCTATTCAGTTTTGGCCAAATGGTATATGATATATATTTTTTACTGATAAATAAAATGTATAAAATATAGTCAAATTGAGGGTTAAATCACTGACCATTGAGAGAGTAAATTCTAATCAAAAGGGCTCAACTAATAATAATTTTCAAAGCATTCTTAGACCATCCACTAACTAATAGTGCATCCGTATGTGAGATCAATTCAAAGCAAAGACGACACAACGACCATAAATTAGTCAAGATTTTTTTGGTGCAAATGTGAAGTAATTTAATCAAGATGTGGTTTAAAAAGTATAATAAGCATTGAACAATTAAGTCAAGACCTAAGGTCATACCCAAACAACCACTATATGCATGGCCTCATGGCTACAAATACTCTAAATATTTTTAAAATACCTTATCTAAAACCTTATGTTGTCCATATGCATATCAATCATAGATATATATAAAATTTTAAGTGTATCCAAATTAGGACTAAACACCCAAAAAAGTTCAATCAATTTACCACATCAACTATTCAAAATTAAGATGCAAAAAACAAGATGGTAATCATCCGACCGTACCAAGAAAAGTAAAATCATAATCGCGTCATAACAAAGAATGACCAATGGACAAGCAACCAAAATGCAAGAATTGTGTTCACATGACAACTCTCGTAATATAACATAACAAAAGCCAAAAAAAAAATACAGAAAACATTATTTAACAATAAACCTAACATTAAAATTCAAATTGTCCATTTTCAACAAACAAACAAACGACATATATATATATATATATATATATATATATATATATTTTTTATTTTGAAAAGATATACATGGAGTAAAAACAACAAGAACAGAAATGCAAGATATATACAGATATTGAAAGATTACAACTCATATATATATATATATATATATATTACATATATTTATATATCTTGATTTTAACACCAGTCACATAACTATGGTACGAAAATCAAGCAAGATCCATTACACACTATAAACATATAATTCAATAGATTTCCAAGTGATAATCAACTCTGCTAAGACAAAGAGACCAAGCAAAAATCAATTATGTTAAGATCAAGAGACAGACTCTAGTACCACAACAAAGATATTTTCAATCATTTTTTTTTGTAAAACAACTCAAGTGGAAGGGTACAATTCATCAAAAAATATAAATAATAATCATCAATGTAAAAAACATGATGCAGAATGCTAGAATTGCTCAAGAACCAAATTTAACTGTAAAATCGTAAGGATTCCATTATGTAGATTTGGAATCAATCGCCAAATTTTGAAAAAAAAAGTTGAACATGAATCAAGGAAACACACAACTAAGCAATTAAAGAAGAAAGAAAACAAGCAAACACACAAGGAACCAAGGAAGCAGGGAATAAAAAAAGCAAAGAATCAAGGAAGCAAAAATTAAAGAAAGAAGTAAGCAAGTAGGAAGGAAGCTAGTAAGTTAGCTAGAAAATAAAACAGAAAATCACAAAAACTGGTAAATAATAAAAGATGGAAGCAAATATGAATGTAAACGAAAAAGCAAGTATGCAAATACGTATGTATGTATGAATGTATGAATGTGTGTTTGTGTGTGTATGTATGTATATGTGCACGTGTGTATGTGTTTGAATTCTCAAGTGATTGGAAAGAACCCATAGAAGTCAATGGTTTGGAGATACGCTGCATATTCGGCTTTTAAGTTTATAGTATGCTAACATTTATAAATCTCGTAAGATTTTTGATGCTTAATCAAGAACCTGTACTATGGAAATCAAAATTAGTCTACTTCACAGATGTTTCTCATACTTGTGAATTTTATAAAATAATTACAAGTAAGTTTGAAAAGCACATACCTGTCACTGAAATCTGCTACACTTGAAATAAGAAAGTAAGAACACTTTCTGCAGCACATACCTGAAAAAAAAAAATCAGAATGAATTAGTCTTCACATATGTTGATTGTATTCTCCATCCAACGAATCAAAAGATAGTCTTTGTCTAAAGACCTTTAAGCCGTTGATCGTATTTTCCGTTTTAAGCCTATCCATATAGTCTTTGTCTAAAGACTTTTTATTTAAAGCCTTGTGGCAGAGTAAAGAATCAATTTTCCATTCATAGTCTAAGTCATGAGACTTATTTAAGCCTTGGGTTGTTTTTTCATCCATAGTCTTTGTCTAAAGACGTTTCTAAGCCGAGAGAGTTAAAGTAAGGAAATCTGTTTTCGTGTCATAGTCTTTGTCTTGACCTTTGTCGTTAATTCCATCCGAAGAACTATTCTTCGTTTCAGTCCTTGTCTTCAGACTTTTGTTTGGGTCCCTGTTCGTTAATTCCATCCAAATAATTTGTCTTCGTTTCAGTCCCTGGTCGTTATTTCCATCCAAAGAATTTGTCTTTAGACTTTTGTTTCAATCCTTGTCTCTAGACTTTTGCTTCAGTCCATGGTCGTTAATTCCATCCAACAAGTGGAAAACCAACCCACATTGTCTTTATCTAATGACTTTTCTAAGCTTTAAGTGGTGATTGCAAAGAAATAGTCTTTGTCTTAAGAGTTTTTTTTTTTCCAGCCATTGGTCGCTATATCCATCCAAAAAACTGAAAGCTAACCCACAACTTTTTTCTACTTTTTAAGCCTTGTGGTTATCGAATAGAAACAGTTCTTGGTTCATAGCCTTTGTCTTTAAGACTTCTTTAAGCCTTTGGTGTTTTCTTAAGGATTCTGTTTTTGATTCGTAGTCTTTGTCTTACGACTTATTTCAGCCCTTGGTCGTTTGTTCTATCCAACAAGCCCAAGATCAACCCATAGAGATTTTTCTAAGCCGTGAGTGGTAAATCAAAGAATTTGTTCTCGTCTGTCTTTGTCTTTAAGACTTCTTTAAGCAATTGGTAGTTTTAATCATTGGTCGTTTTTGTCCATCCAACAAGTCATTTTTTTCCTAAGCCGTGAGTTTACCTGTTTTCGTCTCAGTCTTTCCCTTTTTCCACTTTTAAGCCTTGTGGTTATCGAACATAAATAGTTCTCGGTTCATGAGCCTTTGTCTTAAGACTTCTTTAAGCCGTTTGGTCGTTTTTTTTCCCATCCAAATGGTTCTCTGTTCATAGTCTCTGTCTCATGTCCTAAGTCGTGAGTTTACCTGTTTTCGTCTCAGTCTTTCCCTTTTTCCACTTCTAAACCTTGTGGTTATCGAACATAAATAGTTCTCGGTTCATGAGCCTTTGTCTTAAGACTTCTTTAAGCCGTTTGGTCTGTTTTTTTCCCCATCCAAATGTTTCTCTGTTCATAGTCTCTGTCTCATGTTCTAAGCCGCTAGTCATTTTTTTTCCATCCAGCAAGTCTTTTAACCGATCCATTTTCTTTGTCTAAAGAATTTTGTAAGCCGTTGGTCGTAAAGCAAATAATCTGTTTTCAATTCGTAGTCTTTGTTTAAGACTTCTTAAAGCCCATTTGGTCGTTAATTCCATCCAAAGAATTTGTGTTTTTTGTTTCAGTCCCCTGTCATTATTTCCAAAAAGACTTAGAAAGGAGAGGCTCAAGTAAAACCGCCTCTTCTAGGTTAAAGAAACGATGAAGATAAGATTATGGTTTCTAGATTGTTTGGATATTGTAATCTCCACTGAGTTATGATTAAGAAGAACAATCGTTTCATATCTAATTTATTCAGAAGAATGATGTATTGTGCTTTTGATTGATTTGGGAAGTTATTTTACCAAAAAAAAACAAATCAGGGTCGAATTTAATGGTTTTTGAAGTTCATTTGAATATGCTTGATAACTAGATTGTTTCCATTAACAATAACAGTTTCATATATACATGAGATGTGGATGTTGATTCTCTTTAACTAAAACTTAGCTCTTTAACAAAGTTAGAAGCAAGAGTTTTGGTCTCATGTTTATTTTCATCGTTGATCTCACAGTTGTTTCTCGCGTAACAAAGAAACAAACTAGTCAACCGATAACCTAGTTAAAGATGTATCTTAATAACGAGTGCAAGTTATGATGGCACAACGGAAATTAGCAGAGACCAAAAGTAGTGTATAAGTGAGTTGACCAATTCCAGCACATCACAGCTGAGACACAAACTTAAATTGAAGTATGAATGAGACTAAAACACCCGATGATTTCTTGCATAACAAGTAAACATACAGATTCAACCGATAACCTAAATATCACTCTTAAATTTTGTTTACCAACTGACTTTCGATCTGGGTCCCAGGAGAAAACTCTAATAAGCTGCCTATGAATAACATTGAAACTTCAGCCGTTAATTCATGCATAACTATTGCTTGTTTTTCTTATTTTACACAGCAAATAAAAAACCCAAACGATTGCCATTGCTGATCAAACGGTTGTACAGCAATAAAGAAACAAACTGAGACACAAACTTAATTTGATAACCTAAGAAACAAACTCAGTCGAAAACCTAAGATGGAGCTTAAGTCTTAACTACGAGTGCCTAACAGAGCACCTTACACACAGAGACACAAACTTTAACTTGAAGTAAACACGCAAATCTTAGTAGATCATGAGCTTGAGGAAACGGTTGTTGTAGTTGTCATTGCACTTCTTCGTGTTATTGCTGTTGACTGAAGTCATCATCTACCATAGTCATGAGTTCATCGAGGTTGAGCATCAAATTCTCCGAGCCACTAAAATCAAAATCATCATCATCCCACTCATGATATGGTTCTTGGTACGGCATCATCATGACGTTGTTGTCGTTGCCCTGCGTCGTCGTTTCAAAGCCTGAGTTATGACCTTGAAGAAGAGGAGGAAAAGTCGGTGTATCTTGTTGTTGCTGCTGCTGCTGCTTCTGAGTGACGTCACCATATTCTTCTATTTCTTCCACCTGATCAGCAAATCCAAGTTTGGCTTTCTTCTCGGTGTTGTCCCGAATCCAACACAAGACCAAGTCGTCGTGAACATCTTTATGAAGAGAATATTCGGTCATGAGCCAATCAGTTTTCACTGGTTTTCCCTTCACTGTCTTGTTGTACACGAGACTCTGCTTGTAACCCTCCACCGTCTTGGTTTTTTTATCGATGATGGCTGTTTTTAAACCAGTGCTTTTCCATGTGCCGCCTTCGCTTTCTCCTCTTCCCGGTACGGTCCGCTTCGGTGTCTTGCCACCTCTTTTAATCCTCGGAACAAAGTAGTACCATTCCTTTTTCCTGAACACTTCGTTCTCTACATGATCATGAAGCCACGGTTCATCTTTGTACACATCCAAAGTTGTTATGAATTCGCTCTGCTTATTTTTGACCATGTTGCTAAGAAAACGCCTCACCAACCCCACATCGTTTGGTATAAACCGTGAACCATCCCGATCCCGATAACTCTGAGTCGCCATTGTGATCCTGAGCTCCTTATCCAGTCTCTCTCTCTCTCTATCTCTTTAGGGCTTGTTCTCGTTTCGTTTACAGAGCACTAGAGAACAATTTGATCTCTATTTATAACTTCATTTGTCGGCGGCCACTCACTCCTATTTCATCTCAGATTAGACATACTCAACAGTTTCCTTGTTGTTTTCAGATAACTTTCTTTGATAACACGTTTTCCATAATAATCTTATAACAGAAATCTCTATAATATTAAATCAAATTGTTAAAAACACGGTGTTAAATATTCGTTTTGGATGTTGATAAGAGAGCTAGAGATATATGAATGTTTAGTTTTTATTTTCATTTTATATATGAGATAGAAGAGATATGCAGGTTGATTCTCTCACTCCTTTTTCACTTAGGAAACATCATTAATTTTATTTGTTCGGAAACTAGATGTCGAAAAACATTTATCTGAATTTTCCTGTATTCACTCGCAATCGGTAAATCGAATCCCGGATTTAGATTCTGTTCATAATCCGGCTACTATCCCCCACATTGCACAGGTAGATACAAACACATGCAAGAACCAGGTAGTTGATACCATACCAGAGAGAAAATCCTGATAAAACAAGAGAGGATTATGGGATCAATCTTGGTAACAATAAGGTGGTGTGCATCTTCTAAAAGCTTCCACACGTCTAGTTTCCCAAATTTTAATCCATGCTATTGTACATCTCTATTATGAGTTTCCTCCTCTGCAACACTGAAGCCGCCGCTATTGCAAACAGCAACAAATCGTCTGTGGGTTGGAGGTGCTCGCTGCTCGCTGCTCTTATGAAGAAGTAGTATTTTCATCCCTTCCTTGAGAAGAAGGAAAGACATGAACAGACTCATTCTCAACTGAAGAATCTCAAGTCTGAGGACTCAGACATTTCAGGCGTCTTGAACCAATTTAGTCTCTGTCTCATGTAACTCAGTATCTTGTGTGTTTTCTTAGTCGCTGGAGAGAGACTCGTCAGTGTCAGAATTCAGAACACCAACTTGCGCAAGAGACCAACTATTATATGCCCATATTGACTAGTTTTATTATTCTGGTTTAATTTTTAAGTCCCACTGTTTCGTCTCTCGTACGCTTTTCTGCATTTGTACGGCTAAGTGAAATCAAGTCAACAACATAAACATGATGATGCTTCTTAGCAACCAATAATAACCTTGCTATACCAGAAATCAAGTTAAGTGAAGACAAATAAACAAGGGTGAGGAAAACGAAGCAACAACGCTAAGATTTGGTGTGTTTCAACAACATAAACGTGATGATGCTTCGTAGCAACCACTCAAAATTTGCATCATAAATAAGCCCTATAACCAGACAGAGATGTCGTTGATTTCAATACATGATAACAAACACGGCATTATAACAATTCAACTGCCATTAGTGTATTTGTTGCAACAAATAGAGTAAGAATGTATACGTTTCATGTAGAATGTGCAGAAAAAACCGGTTTAACTTAACCAGTCAATTACATAAACAATTATTCAGTTTTGTCATCGATCTTGTGGAATAGGAACAGAGTCTATACATAACTTAACCAGTCAATTACATAAAGGACGTTTCAGGTATTGTTTTCTTTTAATTATGAGGAGGAGTTGGGATTGGCAATAGAACAGAGTCTATTTGTATATTGAAAGGATGATCCAAGAGGTATATTTCCAATACAGTTGAATTTCAATTAAATGATACAAGGTTTGCTGGTTTTTGACTTCACTTGAAAATATGAGCTACAACTATTTTTTGAGTAAAGAACGTACAAGCTGGAAAAACAATACTATTATTGGACAGCCATAGGGGAAAATTAGTTACAACCAAGAATGAAGAAGAAAACTTGTAGATAAATGAAAAGAGTAATGGGAATTTTTTTATTATATAACAGAGTAATAGAAACTAAACTTGAACTTTGCATATATTAATATGAATATATTCGCCGATAAAATATGAAGGACGAATCTATTACTAATAAAAGTTGATGTCATAGGCCTCTAAAGGTGTCCACATAGTATTTAAAAGATTCAAATCTATTGGTCCACATCATCGTATATATTTAATTACATCATCATCTAGAATTAATTAATTAATCTTATGTTGATACCTTTAATTATTTTTTTATTTCACATTTGTTAGGAAAATTAACATTTTTTTGCTTTTCTACAAATTATGTATAATTGCTTGATATCTCTACGCTAAAGAAATATAAAAAAACAAAGAATTGTCTCTTTTAAAGTAAAAAGGAAAATTCAATACCATTAGAGCAATTACTTACTGTTTTGTATATATAACACTAAAATGGAAAAAGAAAAATTCAATACCATTGGAGCAAACTTACTGTTTTCGTATATGTAACACTAAAATGGAAAAACAATATGAAAAAGCTAAACTAATAAAAAAATGGAATTGCGTTTTAATTTCCTATTAACATAAAATAAATTTTCTTCTTTAAGGTATCGATATTGCTTATAAATAAGCACATCTGAAAAATTTGATAGGTCATACAACTTGCTAAATCAAAAGAATTCTTAAAGAGATAGAGAAAAGCTATTGAAACAATGGTTGTTCAGATGCTTCTTCTTCCGCCAAATCACATGTCTCTTTGTTTTTCGATAAGCTTTAATAAGAAGGTTATTGAAACAATGGTTGTTTCAGATGCTCTATGAGCCAAACCTCAAGGCCGATGTTGTCTACAAGATTAACGAATTTCTGGTCATTGATAACAAAACCAGCTACAAGGTGTCTACTCACAAGTTTCTAATCCAATTCACTCCGCAAACAGAGTTGGTTAAGTCCGATCAGCATGACCATACTAGCGAGAGGCAAACATTTAGGATCTGTTCTTATGAAGAGTTTAAAAAAGCAGTTGACAAGAACGAGAACATATACGGTAAAATTATTTTTTCTCTCCACGTACACATATCTATTATAATATCATGTTCTAGCACTACAATTACTCTGTTTAGAAGCTATTGGAAAAGTGGTCTTCATCGACAATGAGAACTTCAATGGTGTGGCTAAAAACAAAATAGAAGTTCACTTACAACTTAAAGAGTAAACAAGTTTTTCTCTAGACTCACACAAATTATAATTTCAAATACAAACTTCATTCACTAACAATCCTTTATGCCTTTTTTTTACATTCACTAACAATCTTTTATGCCTTTTTTTAATCAGCGGGCAATTATTCGTGTTACTCTTTGGGGTAATGTTGCCGCAAAATTCCAGGAAAAATTAAATGAAAGTGTAAACAAACCTGTTGTGCTCCTCGCCAATCCAAAAACATTTAGTGGTGCGTGATCTCAAACCTATAATTGAACTTCTAGCATTACGATTGGTTCTCTGCGTATATTCCTCTATAATAATATGAATCAATTAACCCTACCACCATATTTCTTTGCATGATGTAGAAAACTTCTGTCTTTCATCCACCTCTTCCACCCGGATTTTTCCGACAATGATGTTAAACTAAGTTTTGAGTACTTGACATGGTATGTACGCCCACACTCATACTTTATTATATTTTAGATATGTTAATTGCAATTATAGATGCTAAAATACATGTATATGTTTTTTTTCAAGGCTGGGTGAATCTGGGAATAACTCTATCATCACCCAGAGGTTACAAAGGTAGAAACTGTCACGAGCTCTGAACTTTATCAATTTCTGAAAAAAGAGACTCCAAAGGTATAACCATTAAGATCAAAGTTTATTATTTATGTCTCTTACTCAATTTTGAAGAATGGGTTTCTTACAATTACACTATTGGTGTTGCAGATAACCAGCTTCTGTTGTTAACATACTGCCACAGTATGGATGGAACTACATTGTATGCACTAAATATAAATGTAAACTATGATGAACAGACAATATTGGTTTGCAAGACATGCAACCAAACAAATATTGTTGGTCTTATCAGGTAGGCACTACTTCTCTCACACCTATTTATTTATCAAAACCATAAAATATCCAAAGCAATATGACTAACATCTAATGGATATAATTAAATTTTCTAACAAACATGTATCGTGTTGAGCTAAGTGTTTTTGACAAAGACAATGTCACTACTTTTGTGATCTTTGACGAAGATGCTATTAAAATAACTGGTAAGGACGCTGCGGATATTCTGGAAGCAGACGAAGAGCTGTAGCCTCTGTTAACCAAAAACAATTTATGAAAGACTTAATTCCCAGCCATTAGTACTTATTGTTTTCTTAATTTCATAATAAAGTGACGAGAATGGTTCCACTGACAATCATAGTTCAGCACCACAATGTTTGTACGATGTTGTTGGCCAACAAGAAGAAACCGCTACGCCTGAAGTTGTGCATGGTGACAAAGAGTGCAAAGATGATGATACGATTGACATGAAACACAAATATAAACGTACCAGCTACGAATGACTTTGATACTATATCAAAATTTTCTTATTAATTTTATCACATTACTACTTTAAAATTTGTAATTGGTTGTTTGTTCACGAATCTTTTTTTGCTTCTGAAATTTCAATATATAAGTAAGTAAACTTCTAATTTAACGTATTTGATGCTTAACTCTTTATTTATTTATTTTACTAGAATTAGTTTTGATATCATGTTTCATATCTTTCAATTAAACTAAATTTATACACAAAATCGTAAACTACCAAACATGTAAACACACTAAACGAACATAAATGTAAAAATGCAACATCTTCGTAGACAGTTAGACACATACTAATCTATTAGTAAATACTTAATCAAGAAAAGACAAATAATTTAGTTCTCTTAAAATATTTTTTATTTAAAATAGCAAAAAAAATATCACATCAAATAATACTAAAATGAGATAAATTACACATCATGATTTTAATATATTTTCATCTTACAACCTTTAATTTCTAATATTATAACAAATTCAAAGGCTATTTATATGGTTAAAAAATAATATTATTTGAAGTTTCAAAAATAATAATATCATAAATAACTATTGAATAAAGAAAATTTTAAACAACTTTTAGTATTTCAAAAAAGAGTTAACATTAATTATTAAAACAATCTATAAATACATACCCGCGCGTAGCGCGGATGAAAGACCTAGTATATAACTAAAAAAGCTGAACTTTTAATATTACCAAAACTTAAACATGAAAGAGTAATGAACCTAAGCACATACACACTGAGCCTTAAGCTTAGCATATTCACAGCAAATAAGAAATCTCAAAAAGTAGAAACTGTTGCAAAAGTCAAGTTCTTGCGTGAAGAGATTGAAATGGAGCCCATAGTCATTAACATCTCACAGTGATATTTGTCTATTTTACTCTCTATATAAGGAAGACATATGTATTCGTTCATACACACAAGAAATAATACTCTTCTCCAATATTGGTACAACTCTTTAGTTCTCTCTTTTCTTCTTCCCACAAAATTAATAATACTAGTTTTATGTTTCATGTTATTATACAATATAATTAAAACACATTATAATATAATTATAACACGTTATCAGCACGATCACTCTTTAATTATGTTTTATTATTTATTATTATCGGAGTGCGGCTCGGCCGCCCCAATTATTAATTTTATAATGGTTGCTTAATGCACCATAATGGTCGGTTTAACCACCTAAATATTTAATTTATTGTTTTTATAATGGATGATTATGTCACCATAATTTATTATTTTTAAGATGGATGACTTTGTCACCATAATTTATTTACTTT
>JAHZTW010000001.1:251937578-251948790 GCA_020283515.1 Alliaria petiolata | reverse complement strand
CTGACTAATTTTGTGGCAAACATAGTCACTAAAATAGTGTACCGTGATAATATTAGACACGGTATTTGTAGTGGTTATAGTGGTTTTTTTAAAACATAAAAATATTAAATTATTTAATTTGTAATAATATTTTGTTATATACAATATATAGTTTTGTTAAAAAGAAAACTATACGGTTGACAAGAAAAATGAAAATAAGAAAAAAACAATACATAATTAAATATTATTGAGGGTTGATATTTTTTTTTAATAATATTAGATATTAATGTACCAAACCGGGAAAGAACCGAGGTTTACAAAATAGAAATTGGATAAACCGGTTCAACCGGGAACAACACCAAGAAAACCCTAATCCAGCATCAACGAGAAGCCGTCGGCATCGGTGAGTCGTCGCCCTCAAGCTCCAATCCGGCTTCAAATCCAGTTTCCAGCATCGACGAGTAACCGTCTTCAAGCTTCAATCCGACTTTGTATATAGTTTTCCGGTAAGCCCTGATCTCCAACGACGCCCTGACCTTCGATTTGGTGCTTGGTAGAGCTTCCTCGGTGGCGGACTTCGGAGACGACGGATCTTGGCAAAGGAAGCTTTGACGGCGACTCTCCGGCTTGAACTCCTCCAAGATCGACGCTGCAGCCCTCAAAGTAGATACAAATCTGGTCATGAAGAAGACGAGAGTCCTCCACCCCTGCTCCACGCCTCGCCTCCGTCGTCCATCCACGCTTCAGCTCCGCCGGAGAAGAGAGAGGGTGCAATTCCTCCTTCAAAACGCAAACCACAAGTTGACATGAAGCTCGATTGTAGATCTACTAACTAGAGAAGACTTAAGTGTGTCTGAAGATGGTGGTGGTCTGTTTGAGCGAGCGGTGGAAGGGAGAAGGAGAAGCATGTGTTAAGACAAGAAGAAAAAGAAGGAGAGATTTGTGTCCATTAGATTTAATTTTATCAACGGTTGATAATAGTAAAAAGCATAATCCTTGTCTTCATGTATTAACCAATGAAAAGATAGCATTTTGTTTCAGCACTTTCATTATTTTTGTTTTTTCTTAGATTAGTTTTCCAATTTTCACTAATATTTAGTAAATTTTTTTAACAATATCAATATATAAATATATTTGCAAAGTCGTTTGATAATATTTTTCACTTATAATTAATTTCATATGCAAAATGGTAATATTTTGGTTTTATTGTTTTTGATTTAGTTTATGTTTATGTTTGAGTGTAAAGTTTAAGGTTTAGAGTTCATAACTTAAGGTTTAAGATTTTAAATTTGAAGTTTAGAATTTATAAAAATGATTAGATTCTAAAGTATTGTATTTTGGTTTTCAAGTATATATCATAAAAAGGATTTAATTTTTATGTTTGACAGATAAGTTTAAGGGTTCAATTTCATAATTTAAGGTTTAAAATTTAAGTTTTAGGGGTTAACCAAACACACACAAAAAAAGAATTTAAGTTTTAGGATTTAAGATATTGGATTTAGGATTTTGAATTTGATTAGATTTGAATATTTAGGGTTTATGGTTTGCATTTTGAGTTTAGGGTTTGGGGTTTAGAGTTTAAGATTTATAATATGATTTATATTTGAAACTTTTGAAATTTGTTATAACTGTTGGAGAATATGTTGATTCTATAAAAGTTTGGACAAAGATAAGCTAAGTAATGACAAAAAAATGTATGATATTTTATAAGTCTTGCATATTTTTGTATATATAAGGGTTTAGATATAAGAGTTTGGAGTGGTTTTTTAAAAGGTTTGGTTAATTATGTTTTAATGTTTATGTTTAAAAATTTAAAGTTTAAGGTTTAAATTTTATGATTTATGGTTTGAATTTAGAGTTTAGGGTTTGCATTTTGAGATTAGGGTTTAGGGTTTAGAGTTAGCTTTATCATATGATTTATATTTGAAACTTTTGAAATTTGTTATAACTGTTGGAGAATATGTTGATTCTATACAAATTTGGACAAAGATAAGGTAAGTAGAGACAAAAAATGTATAATTTTTTGTTTAGAGTTTAGTGTTTAGGGTTTAGGGTTTAAGGTTTAGGGTTTAGGGTTTGGGCTTAAGAGTTTAGGATTTGTTTAAAGTTTAGGATTTAAGTTTTAGGATTTGTGTTTAAAGTTTATGATTTAGAAAATATTATATTTATTAAAAAAAATATTTATAAATATTGGATTTTGGTTACATACGATGATTATATATTATGTTTAAGGTTAGTTTGGAATACATTATGATAATATTTGTAAATTTTGAAATTTGTTATAAGTGATGGATTTGTTTTGTATATTATTTGTTGTTTAAGTTTAAGAGTTATGATTTAACATTTAGTGTATGATTAAAGGTTAAAAATTTAGAGTTTAGGGTTTGTGTGTTGAGGTTTGGGGTTTAAATTTTCGTATAACCACGGTAATTTTGTGGCTAAACCGTGACAAGATTGCGACGAAAAAGCCACGGTTTTTTGGCGTGACTAAATATTTTAATACATTCGCCCTGACTCTCTGGTTGACGAGATGTTTTCGATGCAGAACCCGTGGTTGCCAGTTATTTTTACATAGCCACGGTAATTTTGTGGATAAACCGTGACAAATTTGCCATGATTTAGCCACAAAGTATATTTGTGACTAAAGTGTCACGAAATGTTTGTGGCTAAATCGTGGCTACTATTGTCACGACATATTTGTGACTTATTCGTGACTATTATTGTCACGAAAATGTCACAAAAAGTCACGTTTTTGTCTTTTTCCGTTTTCGTAACTCTTTCGTGACTTTTACGTGGCTATTCTAAAAAAATCATGAAGTGAGTGTGACATTTTCGTGGCTATATAACCGTAATCAGAAATCTTGAGATCCCATGGCTCTCCTTGAGTGGTGGAAGGGAAGACGAGAACGTTGGATGGCTTGAGGTCGCAGTGAACGTAACCTTGTGAGCGAAGAGCCTCAAGTCCTTGTAAGATCATACGAGCTGCGCTTTGGATCATATACTCAGGAAGTGGTTTCCCACGGGAACTCGGAGATGATATTGTGGAGAGTACCTTCGGAGGCGTACTCCATATAGATGAAGCATCCTTGGGATCCGTAAGACCAACCCATTATCTTTATCTCAAGCCTTGTTTTCAGACTTTTGTTTCAGTTCTTGTCTTGCTTCTTTAAGCCGTTGGTGTTTTCTGTTGAAGTCCCTGGTCGTTTTTTTGCCATAAGACCAACCCATTGTCTTTATCTCAAGCCTTGTTTTCAGACTTTTGTTTCAGTTCTTGTCTTGCTTCTTTAAGCCGTTGGTGTTTTCTTTTGAAGTCCCTGGTCGTTTTTTTGCCATAAGACCAACCCATTGTCTTTATCTCAAGCCTTGTTTTCAGACTTTTGTTTCACTAGACGTTATTGGTCATTCTATCCATCCAACAAACTGAAAGCTAAGCCATAGTCTGTGTCTTAAGACTTCTCTAAGCCGTTGGTCGTTTTTTTTTCCCATCCAACAAGTTTTTCTAAGCCACGAGTTACCTGTTTTCATCTCAGTCTTTGTCTTTTTCCACTTCTAAGCCTTGTGGTTATCGAACATAAGTAGTTCTCGCTTCATAAGCCTTTGTCTTGAGACTTCTTTAAGCCATTTGGTCGTTATTTTTTCCATCCAAATGGTTCTCTGTTCATAGTCTTTGTCTAATGACTTTTGCAAGTCTTTTAGTTTTAACCGATCCATTGTCTTTGTCTAGTGACTTTTGTAAGCCGTTGGTAGTAAAGTAAGGAATCTGTTTTCAATTTGTAGTATTTGTCTTAAGACTTCCAAAGCCGTTGTTGGTCGTTATACTCCATTCCATCAAGCCTTTGGTCGTTATACTCCATTCCATCCATGTAAAGAATCTGTTTCCCATTCGTAGTCTTTTGTTTTAAGACGTTGTTTAAGCCGTGTGGTCTTATTTTGCCATCCCCTAACATCCTTCCATGCACTACCAACCCATATTATCATCGGTCCAATTATCAATTTTGCTAGGGTGATGGTATACGTTTCTTCTATAGGCAGCAACGGGACAATGTTCCCCAAATAAGAATCTGACAGAACACTATCAGATTAGTGTCTGCCTGTGATCTTTTTGGGGCTTCAAATGAAAAACATAAACATCGAAACAATATCCCAAAGCAAGAGTTTGTACAACATTAGGAGAACAAAAGGCTTTGAAATCTTGTTAAAAGAGGACTTTTGTTGTTGAATCAACCAGTTATAAAGAAATCCTGATTCCAAATTCCCAAGACAGCAAAGAAAGAATCTCACCAAGTGTGGGTAATGTAAAATTGAACATAAACAGAATATTTTCAACATATATTGAGTGATTTCCAGACGTACAAGGGATCGTGTCTGTGGAAATTAGGCAAAACGCACAGAAAAAAAAAACCTAAACCCTAGAGATTCAGATCCAAAACCTGAGATTCCACTAAGCGAAACCCCAAACATGTAAAAATTGAAATCGGAAGTGAGAGGATCGAACCTGTGCGATTAGCTCTTGTTAAACCAGTGGGCACGAGTCTTGAATTCGGATCTCACACACCATGGAATCCGCCAAAGAATCTTCACACTCATCAATAGAAATCTCCGGTGAATCAGATGAGGTCACTTTTGAATCCACCGGATCTAAACATCTTCCATCGAAGCCGCTTCTTTTAAATCCAGAAGACAGAAAATCTGAAACGCAAATTGTTCCTCTCGTTTTCGTTCTCTCTCTTTGAAGATGAAGCAAATCGACAAAAAAAGAAGAAGATGGAGAGATGAAAAAGAGAGGCGTGACCGGAGAGGAATATTTTTCTTTTCCTTTTCTGCGTTTGGTGTTTAAATTTTGAATCTATCTGAAACAACCGTTACCGTTAACGATGGGCCTACATTACCATTGTAATGGGCTTTGCAATAAATTATATGAGCTAAATAGTCCATATTACATTAAACCAAAACCGAAAAATTCAAACCGGCTGATGATGATAATCATTAACCGGTATTGGAATTAAGCTATTAACCAACCATTGTGAAACTGAAAACTACTTCTTCTGTTTGCAATAGAGCAATGTTGTACTCTTCTACATACAACTTGAAGTAGATGAGATCAAAATCATTTACTCTCACTTATGTCGTTTGCTACCACCAGATCCATGGTTTGTGCGTTATGATGCGTTATGCTAGGAGCTTTGATTTACACTTCCTTGACACAAGCGGTTATAAACGAAAAGGCACATAATGTATAATGAAAAAGCATATACTTAAATAAACAGTTATGATGAAAAGATGTAACCATAATAAGTATTTATTGGATTAAAGTTTAGTTTCATAGAAAGACACAAATAACAATAATAAAAAGATGCAACTTTTCTTTTCTCTAAAAAGATACAACTTATTCAAGTGCAATTGACATTTATTCAGATTGTTATTATTAACAGATAATATATTGTATGTTGATTTACAAATCGGTCGTTATTAATCTTACACTAAAAAATCTAGTGTTTTTGGGAACCAGTGACATCAATATTGTTTAATGGGAAAAATAATCAAATCTAACGGTTGTGTTTGTTCTGTTTTGATAATCTAACGGATATGATTTTTTTTTCCTTAAAAAAATGTGATGTCATCAATTGATTAAATCAACCCGTCTCTTCCTTCTCGAATCAACATGTATCTTCCTTCCCCAATGAACACCTCTTCCTTCCTGAATCAACACCTCTCTTACACCACCCAACTTCTCATTAGAGGCATGGTTTTCAGATTTTTTTTCTCCACCTACACTTTGTCATCTTCATTGCTCCTTCCGTACAATGTTATCATTGCTTTTTTCAGATTTTTCTGTCATTTCTGATTACAATGAAATTTCTTTGTATCGTCTTTGTCTTCTTTGGTGATTGCTCTTAATCTAGATTACGGGTTTTCCCTTTACCGTATATCGGTCCACACAGACTCGTCAGATTATAATTTACGTTCTCTGATCTCAAAGCCGTCTAATCTGATCAATTATTTATTTCTTCGTCAATGCGCCGCGACTGATTCACAGATGAATCTCTGAACCCAAGTAAGTGAAGAATAAGTTGCAGGGACCCACGAGGCTGATTATGTCGACCACCCAAATTGTCGCTGCTTTTTAGAGATACCGGTGAAACTAGCTTTCTGTTTAAAGCAAGTTGCAGCAACAACGATAATTACGAAGAGTTGAAGGCTTTTTTTACGTTCATGATAATGTTTTTTTTGCCGACTCTGATTGCTGCAACTTCGAAAAGAACAGGATATAATGTTTCTCTCTCTCTGTTTAAATGGATATATTGTATGTCCATTTTTACCTTTTGTATTATTGTATTTTTGATATTGATATCATTTCTAAAGTAATTATCATATTTTATATATAATTTGGTCATGAATTGGTGAAAATGCAAGGAGTTCAGAAAATAATAGTTTTGTGCTGCATAATGAAGAACACATCTTTTGTTGGATATTTTCATTCTTTTAAATTGTTCTATGTATGTTATTTTTCATTCTGTTAAAATTAGCTTTTGTATTTCTTGTAGAAAAAACAAAAGAAGTTATATTTGGTCTTATTTAAGCACCAAATTATTTATCACCACATTATCTGATCCAGAAATTTAGTATCAATAGAAGGATTGAGTTGATTAAATATTTTGAATTGATGCTATAAGCTAAAGAGTAAAGAGTTATTTTTCTTTATTTTTACAGAACCCAATTAAAAATTTAATGATATATGTATTTGAACAAAAAAAATCAATTCATCTTGTGAGCAATTTTGTAATCAAACATTAAATTATTTTTGTTAAATAAATCCATTTTTCGGAAAGCAAAAATTTTTGCAATTATAAATCCGTTTTTCGGAAAAGAAAAAAAAACATAGAAGAAAAATGAACTACCAACAGATGTCGGTGGTCCTAAACCGCTCATCTTAAAAAGATACAAGTGAAGGGAGCGATAGTTTCTCTCAAGCGCCAGAGAAAGAAAACAACATGTTAAACCGCATACCTACTAAAAAGTTATAATTAAGAAACACAGCAATAAATTATATTTATTAAGTTTGCTATTATTAATAAATTATTATTTAATTTGTGTTAATATCTAACAATAAAGTTGAAATGTAGGTAAAAGTAATGATGCATATTGAGTAATAAATAAAAGAATCGCAAAGATGTGAATTACTATTTTAAATCAGTGTATAGTGATGGAATTTTTGTTTGCTGATCATAATTTTTTTTTTTGTTAACATGAAAAAAAGATGCAAATATTAGATAAACACGTGTATGAATGAGTTAGGATTATACATCAGAAATTTGAAAAGGTTTAAAGTGATATATAAAATACATAACACGAGATAAATTTAAGATTATTTGTAATAATTAATTTAATTAATTTTATTTTATTAACATAAAATTCATAAACAAAAAAATTTAAACGGATGTTTAAAGATAAAATTGAAATTTTCATTTTCATGGGAGGTAATGTTTTATTATAATTTTTTGGTAAATATTAATCAAAATGTTTAAATTTGTAATAAAAAAATTTAATTATCCGCGCGTTGACGCGCATGTTTGTTTTTTAGTAATAATAATAAAAAGACAACATGACTGGAGCCGAATATAGGGGAGGACGATGAGAAGGCTTTGTTCTTGGCCTGGTCAAGAGGTGATCTGAGAACTAATCCGATACTAAGTGAGCTTCGAAAGGATTTAAGAAATAAATAAATGTTTTTGAAGTAAGGTTGGAAATTTACTTGAGGCATGTGCGGTTGGTAAGGAATGAAAGGAAGAAAGATGTTGCATGTGACATAAGATCGGAGCATCTATTTAGTGTTGATCGTCCATCTGTTCTGGTCCAATCGTTCCATTTTGATTCCCCTCCATTGTAAACACTAAAGGATATTTTAGGAAAATAGTTAACAAAGATCAATGTATGAAAAAAAAAACCACAAAAACATACATAATGAATATGTGATATGTATAAATCATACATGTATGCCAAAAAATGCATGATATCATCAAGGCCAACGCTCAAAGAATGAAACCTAGGATTATCATTGTTAGTGAAATTGTAAAGACCAGACTGGAAACGTAAGAGGCCATAATTTTTTTTTTTTTTTTTTTGTTTAATACGATTATATTGTCAATGAACAATTGATTTCCTTCCAACCTAGAAGAGGCGTTTTTTGAAAATTACAACTTGTAACATAAGAAATTTAAGCAGAAGAAAACACGAAGCGATCGAACAATATAATAAGAAACCCGTGTGAAGCAAGAGGCCACTAATTCTCTACTACGGTGGATAATTCTCTCAAAAACATTGTTGGTTGAACAAAGTTAGGACCATAACTTTTTTTTTTATTCTTCAATTGAATCGGGTTTGATTTTCTATTGCTTTAAATTTATGTCTTAAAAGAAAAAAAATAGCAAAAACTGATATCTGCCATATTGGTTGTTAGAAACCCTTATATATTAGAATGAACAAATCGTAGTTTTGAAATATATTGATGCCACTAATATATTTAGACATCAAAACAAACTATAATTAGTGAAAACTATTGTGATATTTTCCATATTTAAAACCACAGACCATATAAATCCTGAAGTTTGTGGTTCTGTGCACTCAATTTTTTTGCATTAGAGCACAACTTTGAAAAACAACCAAAACCCGGTTTAACTGTATAACAAGAAACAAATTTCTAAACATTTTTTTAACCCAACTTGGAGAAACTAAAGTCAAGCTTTAAGTGCAAAAGAGAGAGACCAAGTGGACGAGCCACTGGACTCTGAAGTACTCGGCCACAACTCTCTAAATAGGTTTGCTTTAATATCTATTTTTCTGTTTTTTTTTTATTTTTTCTTAAACACATCTATTCCATTGATTTGCCTTTATCATTTTCTCTCATAATCGTTGTTTCGTCGTTTTTTTGTCACCACCATCCCTTCCGTTACTCGCTTCGTCGTCTGTTAATCGATAGAAGTAAAATAATTCTTCTTGGATCGATGTTTCTCATGTGGTAAACCAATTGGAAATCTGGTTAATAATTCACAATCTCTCATACCGTTTGCTCTATTCTCATTTCAAAATTAAAGATAATTTTTTAAAAATGTAACTGTGTACATTATAAAAGAGATATTTCAATTAATAAAGTAAAATTTATAGTTTTATCATTTCATTAGACATTTACAAAGTCGTATGAAGCAAATAGAATACTCTTAGTTTTTTTTATAAATACATCCGTTCCACTCAGTTATAATACACTTTTACAATTTATTGTGACTTTTCACGTAATGAAATTTTGAAAAAACAAAGTCAATATATATCACCACTTCATTTTAGCGTACATGAGATATTTTTTTTTGTCAAGTTATATATACAACCAAACCAATTTTTTCTTATTTATTGTATAGTTTGTTTTGAGATTTCCTAATCAACGATGGAAACTTTCTTTTGTTTGTTTTATTTTATTATTTCTTTTTATGTGCATCGTTCAGTTTTAATATAAATAATTGATTAAAAGGGTCATAATTTTATATTTGACAATTACAGCTTTTTTGGTCATTTATTGTAGATAATGCGAGAGGTTCAAAAAACTAAAACAAATAGTTTTATAATGCGAGGTGAAGATGATCAGTTTTATTATCAATCTATGTCAAATAATGAAAATAAAATGGGGGAGAAATGTTTAAGATTTAAGTGAATCGTTGCATCCGTTTCAATGAACCATTTCAATTGTTTAAATGAACATTTACAATTGTCTGAATGAATAATTGTAACTGATGGGTTTATGGTTAATCAACATGTGGTGATCAACCATTGCAACCTGATTAACAATTGCAATCTTTGGTGGTTAACCTTTACAATTCTTGCTCTCTATAAAATGAGTTGTGGACATTGACAAAATACAACAACAAAAAACAGAGATAAACGATCATATGTACTCCTTCTGATTTTCTTTTGCTTTATTTTTGATTATATTCAAATAACAATTTCAACGATTCGGAGTGACGGTTGTTTCTTCTCCGGAGGAATCTTCGATAATTTCCATTGATTGTTTGGTAAGCATCGACCCCTTGTTTAGATGTTGTCGGTGATTGGTTTGGTGGTGATTTGGTTAACCCTATGGTGGTTTATGTACCGATTTAATCTTACCCATATTATGATGGTGGTGGTTACGATCGGGAGTACTCCCACAGTGTTGTTTAATCGGCTTCCGGTTCAAGCATCGTTGGAGGAAATTAGAAAACCGAGTGGGACAATTTCACATCTTTCTTCACCAATTGTTAGCAGTGACTCACATAGGGTTAGTTTATTTGGGCTTATTTCCTTCATTTTTTCCGTGTTGGTTTCACCAAACCGTTATGTCTCTCTCAGTAGAGTGTTTGATTCCGATGAGTTTGTTCTCCGCCGGTGGAATTTCCGGTTGTCAGCCGGTGATGTTACTCGTATCTTATGGTATGGAGATATCACTTGGTTTTTTGATCCCGAAATCATAGCTGTAATCACTCTACTTGAAGGAATATGGTCTTTTGGGAATTCAATCGAGAGAAAAACAAAGTTCCAAAGACACGATATCTTAGAAAGATCTTGGTACGGAATTTTTGGTACAATTGTGTCTACTTTTAAGAATTACATTTTGGGCACATCAGGTTTTAAGTTGCGGTTTGCTAAAAGAAAGTTCAGCCATGTGATGCTGCATTCAAGTCGTTTCAGAGAAAGATCAAATATGAAGTTGGACAATAACAGATCTTCTGATCGGTTAGCGAGTAAGACTACTCTTCGGAAAGCATCGTTAAACTCCATTTTGCTGTATTTTTCTCAGTATATGGTGCATACATCTGCGTATGTAATAGTTTGTGTTACAGTAGTTTTGTATGTGTCTTTGTAACCACTCTTTAAAATTAATGGAAATTGTTAGTCGAACAAAAAAACGATCATATGTATCAATGACGATCCAATAAACGATCATGTGGGATGACATCATTTAATTTCAAATCTACTTCGTCTAGATTAACAATTATAGGTATTAGCATCATCAGTGATCCAGTAAATATAAAAAGGTATAGTAAATATAACAAAACATAGCATTTTATTTAATACTTCAATCTCATGTTTATAGTAACATAATCAAAAGTTCAATTAAATTATTTTAAAAGAGAAAAAATAAAAAATCACTTACCTACGAAGTGATCCGAAACTCGACTATTAGGATCCTCCAGCTTCGGACGTACAT
>JAHZTW010000001.1:251923276-251934641 GCA_020283515.1 Alliaria petiolata | reverse complement strand
AAAAAGATGGAGAGATGAAAAAGAGAGGCGTGACCGGAGAGGAATATTTTTCTTTTCCTTTTCTGCGTTTGGTGTTTAAATTTTGAATCTATCTGAAACAACCGTTACCGTTAACGATGGGCCTACATTACCATTATAATGGGCTTTCTTACAAATTATATGAGCTAAATAGTCCGTATTACATTAAACGAAAACCGAAAAATTCAAACCGGTTGATGATGATAAACTGAAAACTACTTCTTCTGTTTGCAATAGTGCAATGTTGTACTCTTCTACATACAGCTTGAAGTAGATGAGATCAAAATCATTTACTCTCACTTATGTCGTTTGCTTGTGCGTTATGATGCGTTATGCTAGGAGCTTTGATTTACACTTCCTTGACCGATGGTTATACATTCTATATTGATGAGCTTATTTTCTTTATTCGACACTCTCGTGCATCTGTTATTTTTTAGTTAAAGTTCCACTGGTGCATGGTCCGGTTGACTTCTACGTCAATGGTTTGGTAGCAAGTGAATCAATCATGGTAAGAATTAACTAAGGTCAATCAAAGATCGTTTGCATGATTAGTCTTTGCAATATCCAATATAAATTTTATAATTTTAATGGATTCCTAAATTAACAATATGAAGAAAAGAAAAATTATGCAATTGATTTGGTGCGGCTCAAAGTAATATTTCTTTCATTGCTTTATGTCACTCCTTATTTTAGGTTAATAAACTTTTTTGCTAAACATACATCTCAAAAAAAAAATGAAGATCCTCAGAATTTTTGTCTTTGTATAGAGTTGAAAGGACATGAATATTAAAAGATGCAACTTTTCATAAAATAAGCGGTTATAAACGAAAAGGCACATAATGTATAATGAAAAGGCATATACTTAAATAAACAGTTATGATGAAAAGATGTAACCATAATAAGTATTTATTGGATTAAAGTTTAGTTTCATAGAAAGACACAAATAACAATAATAAAAAGATGCAACTTTTCTTTTCTCTAAAAAGATACAACTTATTCAAGTGCAATTGACATTTATTCAGATTGTTATTATTAACAGATAATATATTGTATGTTGATTTACAAATCGGTCGTTATTAATCTTACACTAAAAAATCTAGTGTTTTTGGGAACCAGTGACATCAATATTGTTTAATGGGAAAAATAATCAAATCTAACGGTTGTGTTTGTTCTGTTTTGATAATCTAACGGATATGATTTTTTTTTCCTTAAAAAAATGTGATGTCATCAATTGATTAAATCAACCCGTCTCTTCCTTCTCGAATCAACATGTATCTTCCTTCCCCAATGAACACCTCTTCCTTCCTGAATCAACACCTCTCTTACACCACCCAACTTCTCATTAGAGGCATGGTTTTCAGATTTTTTTTCTCCACCTACACTTTGTCATCTTCATTGCTCCTTCCGTACAATGTTATCATTGCTTTTTTCAGATTTTTCTGTCATTTCTGATTACAATGAAATTTCTTTGTATCGTCTTTGTCTTCTTTGGTGATTGCTCTTAATCTAGATTACGGGTTTTCCCTTTACCGTATATCGGTCCACACAGACTCGTCAGATTATAATTTACGTTCTCTGATCTCAAAGCCGTCTAATCTGATCAATTATTTATTTCTTCGTCAATGCGCCGCGACTGATTCACAGATGAATCTCTGAACCCAAGTAAGTGAAGAATAAGTTGCAGGGACCCACGAGGCTGATTATGTCGACCACCCAAATTGTCGCTGCTTTTTAGAGATACCGGTGAAACTAGCTTTCTGTTTAAAGCAAGTTGCAGCAACAACGATAATTACGAAGAGTTGAAGGCTTTTTTTACGTTCATGATAATGTTTTTTTTGCCGACTCTGATTGCTGCAACTTCGAAAAGAACAGGATATAATGTTTCTCTCTCTCTGTTTAAATGGATATATTGTATGTCCATTTTTACCTTTTGTATTATTGTATTTTTGATATTGATATCATTTCTAAAGTAATTATCATATTTTATATATAATTTGGTCATGAATTGGTGAAAATGCAAGGAGTTCAGAAAATAATAGTTTTGTGCTGCATAATGAAGAACACATCTTTTGTTGGATATTTTCATTCTTTTAAATTGTTCTATGTATGTTATTTTTCATTCTGTTAAAATTAGCTTTTGTATTTCTTGTAGAAAAAACAAAAGAAGTTATATTTGGTCTTATTTAAGCACCAAATTATTTATCACCACATTATCTGATCCAGAAATTTAGTATCAATAGAAGGATTGAGTTGATTAAATATTTTGAATTGATGCTATAAGCTAAAGAGTAAAGAGTTATTTTTCTTTATTTTTACAGAACCCAATTAAAAATTTAATGATATATGTATTTGAACAAAAAAAATCAATTCATCTTGTGAGCAATTTTGTAATCAAACATTAAATTATTTTTGTTAAATAAATCCATTTTTCGGAAAGCAAAAATTTTTGCAATTATAAATCCGTTTTTCGGAAAAGAAAAAAAAACATAGAAGAAAAATGAACTACCAACAGATGTCGGTGGTCCTAAACCGCTCATCTTAAAAAGATACAAGTGAAGGGAGCGATAGTTTCTCTCAAGCGCCAGAGAAAGAAAACAACATGTTAAACCGCATACCTACTAAAAAGTTATAATTAAGAAACACAGCAATAAATTATATTTATTAAGTTTGCTATTATTAATAAATTATTATTTAATTTGTGTTAATATCTAACAATAAAGTTGAAATGTAGGTAAAAGTAATGATGCATATTGAGTAATAAATAAAAGAATCGCAAAGATGTGAATTACTATTTTAAATCAGTGTATAGTGATGGAATTTTTGTTTGCTGATCATAATTTTTTTTTTTGTTAACATGAAAAAAAGATGCAAATATTAGATAAACACGTGTATGAATGAGTTAGGATTATACATCAGAAATTTGAAAAGGTTTAAAGTGATATATAAAATACATAACACGAGATAAATTTAAGATTATTTGTAATAATTAATTTAATTAATTTTATTTTATTAACATAAAATTCATAAACAAAAAAATTTAAACGGATGTTTAAAGATAAAATTGAAATTTTCATTTTCATGGGAGGTAATGTTTTATTATAATTTTTTGGTAAATATTAATCAAAATGTTTAAATTTGTAATAAAAAAATTTAATTATCCGCGCGTTGACGCGCATGTTTGTTTTTTAGTAATAATAATAAAAAGACAACATGACTGGAGCCGAATATAGGGGAGGACGATGAGAAGGCTTTGTTCTTGGCCTGGTCAAGAGGTGATCTGAGAACTAATCCGATACTAAGTGAGCTTCGAACGGATTTAAGAAATAAATAAATGTTTTTGAAGTAAGGTTGGAAATTTACTTGAGGCATGTGCGGTTGGTAAGGAATGAAAGGAAGAAAGATGTTGCATGTGACATAAGATCGGAGCATCTATTTAGTGTTGATCGTCCATCTGTTCTGGTCCAATCGTTCCATTTTGATTCCCCTCCATTGTAAACACTAAAAGGATATTTTAGGAAAATAGTTAACAAAGATCATCATCAGTGTATGAAAAAAAACCCACAAAAACTTACATAACGAATATGTGATATGTATAAATCATACATGTATGCCAAAAAATGCATGATATCATCAAGGCCAACGCTCAAAGAATGAAACCTAGGATTATCATTGTTAGTGAAATTGTAAAGACCAGACTAGAAACGTAAGAGGCCACTAATTCTCTACAACGGTGGATAATTCTCTCAAAAACATTGTTGGTCGAACAAAGTTAGGACTCGAGCCGACCATAACTTTTTTTTTTTATTCTTCAATTGAATCGGGTCTGATATTCTATATATTGCTTTAAATTTATGTCATAAAAGAAAAAAAAATAGCAAAAACTGTATCTGCCATATTGGTTGTTAGAAACCGTTATGATATTAGAATGAACAAATCGTAGTTTTGAAATATATTGATGCCACTAATATATTTAGACATCAAAATTCAAAACAGACTATAATTAGTGAAAACTATTGTGATATTTTCCATATTTAAAACTGCAGACCAAATAAATCCTGAAGTTTGTGGCTCTGTGCACTCAATTTTTTTGCATTAGAGCACGACTTTGAAAAACAACCAAAACCCGATTTAACTGTATAACAAGTAACAACTTTCTAAACATTTTGTTTAACCCAACTTGGGGAAACTAAAGTCAAGTTTTAAGTGCAAAAGAGAGAGACCAAGTGGACGAGCCACTGGACTATGAAGTACTCGGCCACAACTCTCTAAATTAGTTTGCTCTACATTCAAGACAAGTCCGATTTTTCAGTTGTGAACAAAATAACAAAAATATAAACCTTGAAACCAAATGGAATCCGAATACCCAAAACATAGAAACTGACTTGTGCCTTCTCTTAAAACTCGTTTTTTGTTTAATTCTCCTCTCTCTCATTTGTCCTTCTCGTTTCTTCAAACAAACCAACATAGTGGTTCCCAAAGTACAAGTAAACAACAGTTTCCACATAATGTCTACCAAATCTCTTAACACTATCAGATTCTAGACTCGTACGTATGGTTTGACTACAACCAAACAACTACGTTTTTCTATCTATTTACAAAATTCTCAATTGAATTTGAAGTGCTTTAGACTCAAGCTGTTGCTCTCTCTACATCAACTAGTCCGAGAGCCTCTCTTACAACGTGGCACATCCTTCCTTCTTCAGTTTTAAACATTATATTTTTGGTTCTTCTCAAAAACTTTTGTGTATAAGGGATTAATATACATTGATCCCTTATAAACATTAGTAGTCATCGTGGGAACATGTTTCAATGAGTGACTCTGATTGGTTTTTTATCTCTTGCAAAAATATATTATTGTCAATATATAGTTTCAAAAGAGTATAACAAATGGCAGAATGAAGTCTTGATAGAATCTGAACCAAATGATTTTCTTGTCACTTTATTTTATTGAAATACGATTGGCATACGGATTATATAAACATATGAAAGACGGTTAATTCAATGATTGGGAGACACAAAGCCAAGCAAAGCATCAAAGAGATATACAATACGATTATAGAATCTCTAGATTTCTTACATCCTCCACCGCCGCGGAATTAAGGCCTGTTTTTTAAAAGATTTTCTTGTCTGCTCTTGATGCACCTCATTTTAAAGATCGAAACTCTCAACATGTTTTGATCATATAGATCCTTTTCTGAATTGCTTTGTTTTTTCCTTTGGCCTTCTTTAGGTTGCTTGATTTGCACAAGACTTGGAACATAGGAGCACATATGTGGCAAACAGCCTTTGTCGTCGGTATATTTCCCGAGATCCACGTGTCTAACGTATCCAGCCTCTCCAATGATGTTAAGTGTTCTGCGATTCCTCCTCTTTTTTCTTCGGCGACTCTCAAAAAGCATGACTTTCTTCACCTCGTCAATAAAGAAACTCCCAGTAAATGAATACTTCATGCCAGGGTGTGAACTCTCATACACTGTCAAGAACTTGCTCCACGACACCTTATCGGTGTCAATCATGGTCGTGATCCATATATCAAATGAATGTGAATAATCACTGTCGACGTTCTGAAATAAAGCCGCAAGCTTCTCTTCTCTTACACAAGATAGAGTCACCAAGTGATTCCAATATCCACGCGGCAGAGGCAGAAGCGGCCCAAATCTCTCTCTCGTGTAATCAAAACAGATTATGTGGTCGGCGTGTTTGTTCACACCATTCTTTTCTGTAGCACACCAGTAAGTGTTTCCCTTGAGAGTAAGGCCATCACGACCTATCATACGCCAGTATGGAGTGACATCAAGAGTCGTCCATAAACCAGAGTCGAAATCGTATATTTCATACCATACAAGTTCGTTTCCGATTTCACAAAAGCAACCATAAAAAAACCTCAAGAATTTGAGGCTACGACGAGAGTTATTATCCTCGTATCCGAGAGCGTAACTAAACGTGTCCATCAATAATACTCCGTGGAGAGAATATCTGAGTTCGATCCACCTTGTTTCTCCCAAATACGGATTCCAAACCACAACCTTAGTACCATCGTCTTCCAAGATGCATAACAATAAACCCTCGCAATGAAAGACTTTAGATATCTTTACTTGTTCGTTAAGACAAGTAAGTTTACCTCTATGCTCTATAGATGGATCAACGTCGTCGTCGATGAAGACGCTCTTTAAATAAAGATTGTAATCCATTAGCATGATCATCCGAAACTCCCCTTCCTTTATTGGGGATGATGGTTTACCAATGTGCGTCATTGTAAAGATCTGACTCTTCGATAAAATGTTCCACTCTCTGCATGTTAATCGCATTGCTCTCATAGATTTTAAGGGAACCCTAGAGATAACATCCTCCATCACATCCCTTGGAAGATTGGCCATCATGATTGTCGTTTTCCTCGAGTTGTAGCCTTGTAGGTTTTGACCTGATTTCTTGCGGAAGATAGAAAAACTAAGAGGCGCTTAGCTATAATAAATGAAGACTCGAAACCTAAATGAAGTTGGGCCAATGGTGGGCTTTTAACTATGTTACTGAATGAGATGAAGACTCGCCGACAATATTGATCATACCAATAAATCTGAATCTATCCGAACCGCAAAATCATATAGTTAGTCAAACATCTCTCCATCTAAGCTATCCACATCACCAACTTAATTTTTTTTTTTTAATAGGCTTTTATATAATTTATTCATATTATTTTTTGAACCTTCACATAACATAAATTTAGAAATTAAAAAATAAATTCTCTACAAACAAAAAAACTATAAATTCTTTAAAAATTAAAAATTAAGAATGTTAATTGTAATAAGAATTAAATAAAATATAGAAACAGAGTTGGAAAAACTACGAACAAAACCAAAAAAAAAACAGACAAAAAGATTTTTAAAAAAAAATCTAAAATCCATGAAAAATAATAAAAAGACATAAAAACCTATCAACAGTGTTACATATAAAAAATAAAATGCAAATCCTCCAACGAAAAAGAATCTACACCTGAATTACTTTAAACTACACTGAAGAGAGCCTATAAATTGGGACTCCATATGACATTAGTTTTAAAGCAAAAAATAAATACTTATTCTACAAATCACAAAACTGAAAAATTTTCTACGAAAAAAAACCAGAACAATATTATGAATAAGAAATAAGGAGAATATATGGGATAGATGGTGAATTCATTTTTTTGATCTCGCAGAAAATAAGCGACAAGAAAAAAAGAAGAAGCTAATTGAATAAAAATATTCAATGGGATACATAGATACTTATGTTAGCGTATAAATATAAAAAAAAAGTTTTTTAAAACAATTAACACATCTCAATATATATTAAGTAAAATATTTCACAATAGACCTACATATTTAACAATAATAAAGAAACTAAAATAATATTTAAAATTAAGAAAAACAGAAATAAAAAATAAACATAACAATAATAAAAATATAAAAATAAAATTATAAAATAAAAAAAAGTTAATAGATAATTCCGCGCAACGCGCGGATTCATTTCTAGTAATAATAATTCGAAAAGCAAAAATCTGAAGAATTTCCAGTTTTATCATATCTGCACCTCAGTGATAATCCACGGCCAAAATTTCTGTAGTATTGCTTAAGAAGTTACAACAACGAGTGGAGTACAAAGCTAAGGATAACAAAATTACTTGTGGTGAAGTGTTTGGCATGACATTTCATTTTCCCAAGGCAAAGCAGTAAGAAGCATCCATCTTGTACCTGCGACAAATGAACCAAAGACCTTATTATTAATTCCTATAAAAAATGATGGAGAGTAGTACTCATGACACAATACATGAATCCTATAAAGATATTATTAATTCCTGATCGTCTTCCTTGTCATTGGTCATTTCTATTAGCAATAAAGTACCGTGTTAATTTGTCACAAAAAGACTATAATCAGAAGCTAGATTAATGACAACATTAGGCAGTAGCATGGTTCATCACATGCATTATTTATGGTGTACATGAGATCATATATACATTACCTTAATTGACAAAGTTTTATTGGTTTTTTAGCAACATTCCCTTTTTTAAATGGAAGATAAGAGCTGGTGAAGCATTTGTTGTGTCTGCAACAAAATCATCATGGGACCATAGTAAGCATAATTAAACAACAAACAGTTTTACACATTATTCTCATTAATTCATTCCATATATATATATATAAACATTTACTACAATATTGGACAACTCTTTAGGGTTGGATTCGGTAAAGACAAAACCACGGGCACGTGCAAGCCCGTTTGGTTATACAACTCTTTAGAAATAGGCCGAGAAAACGCTACCACGTGCGAAGTTTTCAACTTTAGCACCAAGCCACCAACGCTTGGGGGAATGTCACTCCGGCTTCTCCTTATCGGGTTGTTGCTTGCCCCGATCCTGTGTATGTAGATGGTTCGCTTCATTGGTTCACCGACTGCGAAGAAACCAAAGTTTTATCCTTCGATCTTCACACCGAAGCCTTTCAAGTTCTTGCTAAAGCTCCGTATGCCAATTCAAATAGTTACAAGATGGTCATGTGTAACCTCGACAACCGCTTGTGCGTATCCGAGATGAAGTGGCCTAAGCAAGTGATATGGTCGTTGAATCCAAGCAACAAGACATGGGACAAAATGTGTTCAATAGATCTGGATGTAACTTCTTCTTGGTTTGGTACTGATCACCTATGCGCCCTCTCGCCATGGGAAGAATAAGAAGAAGAAGAAGAAGTTGATGTTTTATTGTCGTAAGATTCTGTTTTGGCTCTGTGAATTTGGTTTAAGAGCATTGTTGAAATATATAGTAAACTCAGCTTGTTCGTTTGCATGACTTTGTTGTTTTGACGGAGCCAGAGGAAACTGAACTTACATGTGTCCCTCAGTGTTTGCTATCGAATCTGGAGTCTGTTGAGATAAGAAGAACTGATTGTGGAAGAAGAAACCGGGAAGACATTAGTTTGATATTTTATCAAGAATTCAGTACTTCTCAAGAAACCAATTCTACGTTTCAAAGATTATAGCAAACCAAGATTTTCAGATATCTTCAAGGGAGCTTCGTACTTTCACAAAGCGTTCTCGTAAATGTCAGATCATCATCATTCAGTGACAATGTCATTGAAGATCAGTGTAGGATGAATCGTATGTATAGACATGGGCGTGGATTATTCTGATTTTGGGTTTGAATCACTCAATTCGAGCAAAAGTTTCCCATTTTGTTTCTTTAGAGACATTAAAATCTTACATCTTTGCGATAACGGTTTCCCATGAAGAACAACAATGTGTTCCTCTTCTTTACACCAAGCTCTCGCGGTAATAAGCATCGATCCTATGAGAATAAGGTATGATTACGTTCTTCACAAGCAACCCTTGGTCAGCTCTTAACCGGCCAAAATCGGCCACAAGCAAAACCAAATTCTTGACCCGATCCATGACCCGTTTCACGCATTCGCATATGATCGACTAAAACCCTAGATTTTACGGTAAATAAAGGAGCTTTGCGCATATGATCGACTAAAACCCTAGATTTTACGATAAATAAAGGAACTTTGCGCATATGATCTGATTCTGTTGTGTTTGAGACATTTAGGGTTTCGATTCTCGTGATGGGTTGCGATAGAATCAGCGAATTGCCGGACTGTTTACTATCTCAGATACTCTTAGACCTTCCGACCAGAGATTCCGTTAAGACAAGCGTTTTATCCAAGAGATGGCAGTTTCTCTGGCTTATGGTCCCTGCACTTGACTTAAAAGCCAGTGATTTCCCTCATTCACGCGACGTCTTGGAAAAGTTCATGAAACAAATTTCTGGAGTTTAGTCACAAATCACGAATGCAAAAGGTCAAGATAAGGTATGATAAGTACAACATCAGTAGCTATCGAATGGTCGAGTGGATCGGTATATGGGTTGATCGCGGGATTCAACATTTAGATATTGTGTTCCAGACATATACTAATATGCCTCACAACATTTACAAGAGCAAGACGTTGGTGTCTTTAAAGCTTACGCATGTTGGGCTTAATGATCCAAAGTTTGTTGTTTCTCTACCTTGTCTCAAGATTTTGCATTTAGAAGACATATGGTACAATGGAAATAATCCCTTTTTCATGGAGAGATTCGTTTCAGGATGTCCTGTTCTTGAGGATCTCACCTTGATTGAAATTTTTAATGATTATTATCTCAGATTTATGTTTTGTCTTCGTGTGAGGTCTCAGACTTCATATTTTGAGATTGATAATCCACAAGTCAAGTACATGAAACTTAGAGATTATAAATCTGATATGATTCTGGTGAAGAATCTCAGTTCTTTGGTCATGATCGACATTGATACTGACTTTAGTCCTAAGCATAGAGATCCTTTGGGTCCAACGAAAAGAGATATTATCATCACTGATTTTCTCACCGGTATTTCAAGTGTAAAACATATGATCATCTCTCAGCGTACTCTAGAGGTAAATGTATACTTTGTTATGCATCTATACCGATAAACGTGCGTACATTAGTTCTCTATGATGTATCTCTTTTTCTTTCTTCTTGCAGCTCATCTTTCTATATGTAGAGTATATAAGGAAAAGAATTAATCTAATTGATATGTAAATATATTTACCCTAGTTTCCCTTCCTGTAATGTTCTATATAACGATTGTAAAGCTCTCTCTAATGATTCATTCAGTCATTACATTTATATGGTATCAGAGCAAAGATACCTAAATACCTAAAAAGTTTTTCTTTGGCCGCCACCCTTCTTCTCGATCTCTCCTTTTCATCATGTCTTTCAATGATTCACCGGCCACTTCTGCTGAAACTGTGGCGGTTTCTGATACTCCCACACTTCTCAACGTCAACATGACTAATGTCACCAAGCTCAATGCTTCAAACTTCCTCATGTGGAGCCTTCAAGTACACGCTTTGCTTGATGGCTATGGCCTTGCCGGATACTTGGATGGATCAACCGAAATACCACAATCCACCATCAACACCGCTGGGATTGTCGCTCCTAATCACGCACATGTGATCTGGAAAAGACAAGATCGATTGATCTACAACGCCTTACTTGGTGCTGTCACCAACACGCTTCAGCCTCTCCTCTCCAAGACCACAACTGCTGCCGAGATCTGGAGTACTCTCACCTCCACATACGCTAAGCCAAGCAGGGGCCACATCAAGCAACTTAAACATCAACTCAAGACCTGGACCAAGGGAACCAGATCTATCAACGAGTACTTCCAAGGCTTCACCACCAGATTTGATCAACTTGCTCTTCTCGGGAAGGCAATCGATCATGAGGATCAGATAGAATTCATTCTTGAAGGTCTCTCCGACGACTACAAGACCGTCATTGATCAAATCGAAGCACGTGACTCT
>JAHZTW010000001.1:251815167-251898382 GCA_020283515.1 Alliaria petiolata | reverse complement strand
GTAGGATGTCTATTCAAGATAATGGATGCATGATTATGTTTTCTTCTTTAGAGTTTAAGTATCCGCCTTTCATTCTGTTAAAATTAGCTTTTGTATTTCCTGAAGAAAAAACAAAAGAAGTTATATTTGGTCTGATTTAAGCACCAAATTATTTATCACCACATTATCTGATCCAGAAATTTATTATCAATAGAAGGATTGAGTTGATTGAATATTTTGAATTGATGCTAATAAGTTAAAGAGTAAAGAGTTATCTTTCTTCATTTTTACAGAATCCAATTTAAATTTTAATGATATGTGTATTTGAACAAAAAAAAATCAATTCATCTTGTAAGCAATTTTGTAATCAAACATTAAATTATTTTGTTAGATAAATCAACTTTACGGAAAGCAAAAAGTTATGGAGTAATAAATTTATGTTTAGATGAAAAAGGGACCACTAAGCATTTAGCTAAGTATTTGGATTTGTCCAAATAAAAACTTCTACTATCATATCACATGTAACATGTTGGGATATGTTGTAGATAAAATATCTTATGAATTATAAAAAGAAATTTTTATGAAACATGGGGTAGCAAATTACGACGGCGTAGTCAATGTAATTGAAGATAGAGAGCACGATAAGGATATGGTAAATGGTTGGTTCCGACTTGGCTAGCCCACGAAGCTAACCTATTCGAACCAATAAACTAATTTATGGAATGAAGTTTTTGATGTCAAAAAAAAAAAAAGATATGATAAATGACATAGGCCAAATTACATTGGACATTGACTGGATCAGCATGGGTTCATGCTTCGGTGACAAAAGCTATCTAAAGCCGATTACCACACCAATTTTAAACCGCATAGGATACCACCATTTGAATAATTTCTTCATCTTATTATATTTATGTACCTTTATCTTATGAATCTCCATGGAATTGAGTGATTGAGACATGAACAAATTCATAGACCAATTCTTATTTTTATTGCGAAAGAAAAAGGAAATCAAAGGGAAAAAAAATTTAGGGTCTCATTGATAACCAATAATTTTTATTGGTAAGCTGGATCTTTTAGCGGTAAGCTGGAGTGATAAGTGCTTTTAAAATAGTTGAAAACTGTAAGAAAAGAGCTCTAAACAAAAGCTGTACAAAAAAGCTGAGTATAATACTGTTGCTAACGCTTTCCATACTGCTTTTGTGATTGGTAACTATTAAAACAGTATAAGTTGTATCGCAACTTTTTGGTAACGCTTTGCATTACCAATCAAACCCTTAGAAGAAAAAGGAACTACCAGGAGATGTCGGTGGTCCTAAACCGCTCATCTTAAAAAAATACAAGTGAAATGAGCGATAGTTTCTCTCAAGCGCTAGAGAAAGAAAACTACATGTTAAACCGCATACCTACTAAAAAGTTATAATTAAGAAACACAACAACAAATTATATTTATTAAGTTTGCTATTATTAATAAATAATTATTTAATTTGTGTTACTATCTAACAATAAAGTTCAAATGTAGATAAAAGTAATGATGCATATTGAGTAATAAATAAAAGAATTGCAAAGTTGTGAATTACTATTTTAAATCAGTGTATAGTGATGGAGTTTTTGTTTGCTGTACATATTTTATTTTTTGTTAACATGAAAAAATGATGCAAATATTAGATAAACACGTTTATGAATGCGTTAGGATTATACATCAGAAATTTGAAAAGGTTTAGAGTGATATATAAAATACATAACACGAGATCAATTTAAAATTATTTGTAATAATTTATTTAAATAATTTTATTTGATTAACATAAAATTCATAAAAGAAAAAATTTGAACGGATGTTTAAAGATAAAATTGAACTTTTCATTTTCATGTGAGGTAATGTTTTATTATAATTTTTTGGTAAATATTAATCAAAATGTTTAAATTTGTAATAAAAAATTTAATTATCCGCGCGTTGACGCGCATGTTTGTTTTTTAGTAATAATAAAAAGACAACATGACTGGAGCCGAATGTAAGGGAGGACGATGAGAAGGCTTTGTTCTTGGCCTGGTCAAGAGGTGATCTGAGAACTAATCCGATACTAAGTGAGCTTCGAACGGATTTAAGAAATAAATAAATGTTTTTGAAGTAAGGTTGGAAATTTACTTGAGGCATGTGCGGTTGGTAAGGAATGAAAGGAAGAAAGATGTTGCATGTGACATAAGATCGGAGCATCTATTTAGTGTTGATCGTCCATCTGTTCTGGTCCAATCGTTCCATTTTGATTCCCCTCCATTGTAAACACTAAAAGGATATTTTAGGAAAATAGTTAACAAAGATCATCATCAGTGTATGAAAAAAAACCCACAAAAACTTACATAACGAATATGTGATATGTATAAATCATACATGTATGCCAAAAAATGCATGATATCATCAAGGCCAACGCTCAAAGAATGAAACCTAGGATTATCATTGTTAGTGAAATTGTAAAGACCAGACTGGAAACGTAAGAGGCCATAATTTTTTTTTTTTTTTTTTTGTTTAATACGATTATATTGTCAATGAACAATTGATTTCCTTCCAACCTAGAAGAGGCGTTTTTTGAAAATTACAACTTGTAACATAAGAAATTTAAGCAGAAGAAAACACGAAGCGATCGAACAATATAATAAGAAACCCGTGTGAAGCAAGAGGCCACTAATTCTCTACTACGGTGGATAATTCTCTCAAAAACATTGTTGGTTGAACAAAGTTAGGACCATAACTTTTTTTTTTATTCTTCAATTGAATCGGGTTTGATTTTCTATTGCTTTAAATTTATGTCTTAAAAGAAAAAAAATAGCAAAAACTGATATCTGCCATATTGGTTGTTAGAAACCCTTATATATTAGAATGAACAAATCGTAGTTTTGAAATATATTGATGCCACTAATATATTTAGACATCAAAACAAACTATAATTAGTGAAAACTATTGTGATATTTTCCATATTTAAAACCACAGACCATATAAATCCTGAAGTTTGTGGTTCTGTGCACTCAATTTTTTTGCATTAGAGCACAACTTTGAAAAACAACCAAAACCCGGTTTAACTGTATAACAAGAAACAAATTTCTAAACATTTTTTTAACCCAACTTGGAGAAACTAAAGTCAAGCTTTAAGTGCAAAAGAGAGAGACCAAGTGGACGAGCCACTGGACTCTGAAGTACTCGGCCACAACTCTCTAAATAGGTTTGCTTTAATATCTATTTTTCTGTTTTTTTTTTATTTTTTCTTAAACACATCTATTCCATTGATTTGCCTTTATCATTTTCTCTCATAATCGTTGTTTCGTCGTTTTTTTGTCACCACCATCCCTTCCGTTACTCGCTTCGTCGTCTGTTAATCGATAGAAGTAAAATAATTCTTCTTGGATCGATGTTTCTCATGTGGTAAACCAATTGGAAATCTGGTTAATAATTCACAATCTCTCATACCGTTTGCTCTATTCTCATTTCAAAATTAAAGATAATTTTTTAAAAATGTAACTGTGTACATTATAAAAGAGATATTTCAATTAATAAAGTAAAATTTATAGTTTTATCATTTCATTAGACATTTACAAAGTCGTATGAAGCAAATAGAATACTCTTAGTTTTTTTTATAAATACATCCGTTCCACTCAGTTATAATACACTTTTACAATTTATTGTGACTTTTCACGTAATGAAATTTTGAAAAAACAAAGTCAATATATATCACCACTTCATTTTAGCGTACATGAGATATTTTTTTTTGTCAAGTTATATATACAACCAAACCAATTTTTTCTTATTTATTGTATAGTTTGTTTTGAGATTTCCTAATCAACGATGGAAACTTTCTTTTGTTTGTTTTATTTTATTATTTCTTTTTATGTGCATCGTTCAGTTTTAATATAAATAATTGATTAAAAGGGTCATAATTTTATATTTGACAATTACAGCTTTTTTGGTCATTTATTGTAGATAATGCGAGAGGTTCAAAAAACTAAAACAAATAGTTTTATAATGCGAGGTGAAGATGATCAGTTTTATTATCAATCTATGTCAAATAATGAAAATAAAATGGGGGAGAAATGTTTAAGATTTAAGTGAATCGTTGCATCCGTTTCAATGAACCATTTCAATTGTTTAAATGAACATTTACAATTGTCTGAATGAATAATTGTAACTGATGGGTTTATGGTTAATCAACATGTGGTGATCAACCATTGCAACCTGATTAACAATTGCAATCTTTGGTGGTTAACCTTTACAATTCTTGCTCTCTATAAAATGAGTTGTGGACATTGACAAAATACAACAACAAAAAACAGAGATAAACGATCATATGTACTCCTTCTGATTTTCTTTTGCTTTATTTTTGATTATATTCAAATAACAATTTCAACGATTCGGAGTGACGGTTGTTTCTTCTCCGGAGGAATCTTCGATAATTTCCATTGATTGTTTGGTAAGCATCGACCCCTTGTTTAGATGTTGTCGGTGATTGGTTTGGTGGTGATTTGGTTAACCCTATGGTGGTTTATGTACCGATTTAATCTTACCCATATTATGATGGTGGTGGTTACGATCGGGAGTACTCCCACAGTGTTGTTTAATCGGCTTCCGGTTCAAGCATCGTTGGAGGAAATTAGAAAACCGAGTGGGACAATTTCACATCTTTCTTCACCAATTGTTAGCAGTGACTCACATAGGGTTAGTTTATTTGGGCTTATTTCCTTCATTTTTTCCGTGTTGGTTTCACCAAACCGTTATGTCTCTCTCAGTAGAGTGTTTGATTCCGATGAGTTTGTTCTCCGCCGGTGGAATTTCCGGTTGTCAGCCGGTGATGTTACTCGTATCTTATGGTATGGAGATATCACTTGGTTTTTTGATCCCGAAATCATAGCTGTAATCACTCTACTTGAAGGAATATGGTCTTTTGGGAATTCAATCGAGAGAAAAACAAAGTTCCAAAGACACGATATCTTAGAAAGATCTTGGTACGGAATTTTTGGTACAATTGTGTCTACTTTTAAGAATTACATTTTGGGCACATCAGGTTTTAAGTTGCGGTTTGCTAAAAGAAAGTTCAGCCATGTGATGCTGCATTCAAGTCGTTTCAGAGAAAGATCAAATATGAAGTTGGACAATAACAGATCTTCTGATCGGTTAGCGAGTAAGACTACTCTTCGGAAAGCATCGTTAAACTCCATTTTGCTGTATTTTTCTCAGTATATGGTGCATACATCTGCGTATGTAATAGTTTGTGTTACAGTAGTTTTGTATGTGTCTTTGTAACCACTCTTTAAAATTAATGGAAATTGTTAGTCGAACAAAAAAACGATCATATGTATCAATGACGATCCAATAAACGATCATGTGGGATGACATCATTTAATTTCAAATCTACTTCGTCTAGATTAACAATTATAGGTATTAGCATCATCAGTGATCCAGTAAATATAAAAAGGTATAGTAAATATAACAAAACATAGCATTTTATTTAATACTTCAATCTCATGTTTATAGTAACATAATCAAAAGTTCAATTAAATTATTTTAAAAGAGAAAAAATAAAAAATCACTTACCTACGAAGTGATCCGAAACTCGACTATTAGGATCCTCCAGCTTCGGACGTACATGATCAGGAACCGCGATCACTGACGGCAGCGATGAGCCTAATCTCGAAGGTTCCGACCATTCCGGCAGTTTCCAAGACAAACTTGATCCTAGCATACATTCCACTTGCGTCAAAGTCACCAGGGACTTTGCAGTTTTCTGCATCCAACTACACCGTGGTGGGAGCATCGGTGGATTTCTGCTTTCTCCGACGGGCTTCTCGATTCTTTTTTTCTAACGAACAATTTATCTATTTTACAAAGATCCACAATAGATATGCGGATTCACCACGAACAGTTCTCCATGCACCATACTGAAAGTTTTTTCATCTGCTTGCCTCCAATATAACGTACAGAAATTGCATCTTATGGAAATCAAAACTCATATCTTCTGGTATAGAAACATTAAGATCTTATGATATATTTATTATTTATTTCTGTGCTTCTTTGGTTTTCTTAACATTTTCTTTTTCAAATCCCTTAAAATGATAAAAACTAGCTCTTTCAAAAAAATAAAATATATATATATATAATTTTCTTTTGGGAAGAGTTACAAGTACGACTATATATATATATTAGAGAGTGTGGATATCATTAGTCACTCATCTCTTCTCTTCATGCAACCAAGTATCTTTCTTCCTCTTTTCAATACTTCTTTAGCTATGAAAAATGTTGAGTTGGGTGAGGGTGGTCTTCGAGGTGTTTTTGGAGGTGACGATGGAGCTGTTGCTGGACGCGCTGCAAGAGGAGGCGCTAGAATGCATAACCCAGACAGAGGAACGTTGATAGCCATCAACTTCCTTCGGGTTGCACTCTTCGAGATGGATGAAGGAGAGACACTACATGGATCTCACATCATGGCTAGTGTTATGTGTTATGCGATTCTCACTTTACTTCATCATAGCAGAAAATGTGTTCATCTATCGTTGTGCCCCAAGAACTTGTTCTAGAGGTATGATATTCTTCTACCACAAGATATATTTATGGCAGAACAACTCAGCAATATTTGTCTGAGATAAAAGATTTAGTATTAAATAGTGAATCTAATAAATCGGAGGAGAAGAAGCCAGACAACGAGAAAGAACCCAGAGATGTGAAATCTTATCTGATTATGAGTGTTTGTTACGCCTTTTTTTTCTTTTTCTTTTGTTTGCTATTAGTATATATTGTAAGGATGTTTTATTTTATCTCTCTATTAATATAACAGGACTATAATGATATTTTCTGTTATTGACTTCATTCCTTAGTATCTTTCGTATCATTGAATCTTTTAAATCGAAATCAAACTGATAATTCATAATAAAATATGTCTTAAGAACATACTTGCACACGTTTTGTGCACTAAGTTTTTAAAGTCCGGTGTGTTTGAAGTATGAATGTGATCTTACAGATTTATAAAAAGTTTCATCGTTTCACTTGACCCTTTAATTTACAAATTTGTAGGAATACAAAAGAACGACTACACATACATTTATTCTTAAAACACATCCATTTGATTCAGTTACTTAATATATACATAGCCTAAGTGATGAGTGGCATACTTATAATGATATATTGTATGTCCATTTACCTTTTGTATTGTTTTTTTTGCGACTCTATTATGTGTGTAGATATATTTTTGATATTGATATAATTTATAAATTAATTTTCTATTTTATTTATAATTTGCGACTCTATTATGTGTGTTGATATATTTTTGATATTGATATCATTTATAAATTAACTTTCAATTTTATATATAATTTAGTCATGAATTGGTGAAAATGCAAGGAGTCCAGAAAAAATAATAGTTTTGTGCTGTATAATGAAAAACACATCTTTTGTTGGATATTTTCATTCTTTTAAATTGTTATATGTATGTTTTTTATTGTATGTGCTCTTTTTTTTGTAGGATGTCTATTCAAGATAATGGATGCATGATTATGTTTTCTTCTTTAGAGTTTAAGTATCCGCCTTTCATTCTGTTAAAATTAGATTTTGTATTTCCTGAAGAAAAAACAAAAGAAGTTATATTTGGTCTGATTTAAGCACCAAATTATTTATCACCACATTATCTGATCCAGAAATTTATTATCAATAAAAGGATTGAGTTGATTGAATATTTTGAATTGATGCTAATAAGTTAAATAGTAAAGAGTTATCTTTCTTCATTTTTACAGAACCCAATTTAAATTTTAATGATATGTGTATTTGAACAAAAAAAAAATCAATTCATCTTGTAAGCAATTTTGTAATCAAACATTAAATTATTTTGTTAGATAAATCAACTTTATGGAAATCAAAAAGTTATGCAGTAATAAATTCATGTTTAGATGAAAAAGGGACCACTAAGCATTTAGCTAAGTATTTGGATTTGTCCATTTTGCTGTATTTTTCTCAGTATATGGTGCATACATCTGCGTATGTAATAATTTGTGTTACAGTAGTTTTGTATGTGTCTTTGTAACCACTCTTTAAAATTAATGGAAATTGTTAGTCGAACAAAAAAACGATCATATGTATCAATGACGATCCAATAAACGATCATGTGGGATGACATCATTTAATTTCAAATCTACTTCGTCTAGATTAACAATTATAGGTATTAGCATCATCAGTGATCCAGTAAATATAAAAAGGTATAGTAAATATAACAAAACATAGCATTTTATTTAATACTTCAATCTCATGTTTATAGTAACATAATCAAAAGTTCAATTAAATTATTTTAAAAGAGAAAAAATAAAAAATCACTTACCTACGAAGTGATCCGAAACTCGACTATTAGGATCCTCCAGCTTCGGACGTACATGATCAGGAACCGCGATCACTGACGGCAGCGATGAGCCTAATCTCGAAGGTTCCGACCATTCCGGCAGTTTCCAAGACAAACTTGATCCTAGCATACATTCCACTTGCGTCAAAGTCACCAGGGACTTTGCAGTTTTCTGCATCCAACTACACCGTGGTGGGAGCATCGGTGGATTTCTGCTTTCTCCGACGGGCTTCTCGATTCTTTTTTTCTAACGAACAATTTATCTATTTTACAAAGATCCACAATAGATATGCGGATTCACCACGAACAGTTCTCCATGCACCATACTGAAAGTTTTTTCATCTGCTTGCCTCCAATATAACGTACAGAAATTGCATCTTATGGAAATCAAAACTCATATCTTCTGGTATAGAAACATTAAGATCTTATGATATATTTATTATTTATTTCTGTGCTTCTTTGGTTTTCTTAACATTTTCTTTTTCAAATCCCTTAAAATGATAAAAACTAGCTCTTTCAAAAAAATAAAATATATATATATATAATTTTCTTTTGGGAAGAGTTACAAGTACGACTATATATATATATTAGAGAGTGTGGATATCATTAGTCACTCATCTCTTCTCTTCATGCAACCAAGTATCTTTCTTCCTCTTTTCAATACTTCTTTAGCTATGAAAAATGTTGAGTTGGGTGAGGGTGGTCTTCGAGGTGTTTTTGGAGGTGACGATGGAGCTGTTGCTGGACGCGCTGCAAGAGGAGGCGCTAGAATGCATAACCCAGACAGAGGAACGTTGATAGCCATCAACTTCCTTCGGGTTGCACTCTTCGAGATGGATGAAGGAGAGACACTACATGGATCTCACATCATGGCTAGTGTTATGTGTTATGCGATTCTCACTTTACTTCATCATAGCAGAAAATGTGTTCATCTATCGTTGTGCCCCAAGAACTTGTTCTAGAGGTATGATATTCTTCTACCACAAGATATATTTATGGCAGAACAACTCAGCAATATTTGTCTGAGATAAAAGATTTAGTATTAAATAGTGAATCTAATAAATCGGAGGAGAAGAAGCCAGACAACGAGAAAGAACCCAGAGATGTGAAATCTTATCTGATTATGAGTGTTTGTTACGCCTTTTTTTTCTTTTTCTTTTGTTTGCTATTAGTATATATTGTAAGGATGTTTTATTTTATCTCTCTATTAATATAACAGGACTATAATGATATTTTCTGTTATTGACTTCATTCCTTAGTATCTTTCGTATCATTGAATCTTTTAAATCGAAATCAAACTGATAATTCATAATAAAATATGTCTTAAGAACATACTTGCACACGTTTTGTGCACTAAGTTTTTAAAGTCCGGTGTGTTTGAAGTATGAATGTGATCTTACAGATTTATAAAAAGTTTCATCGTTTCACTTGACCCTTTAATTTACAAATTTGTAGGAATACAAAAGAACGACTACACATACATTTATTCTTAAAACACATCCATTTGATTCAGTTACTTAATATATACATAGCCTAAGTGATGAGTGGCATACTTATAATGATATATTGTATGTCCATTTACCTTTTGTATTGTTTTTTTTGCGACTCTATTATGTGTGTAGATATATTTTTGATATTGATATAATTTATAAATTAATTTTCTATTTTATTTATAATTTGCGACTCTATTATGTGTGTTGATATATTTTTGATATTGATATCATTTATAAATTAACTTTCAATTTTATATATAATTTAGTCATGAATTGGTGAAAATGCAAGGAGTCCAGAAAAAATAATAGTTTTGTGCTGTATAATGAAAAACACATCTTTTGTTGGATATTTTCATTCTTTTAAATTGTTATATGTATGTTTTTTATTGTATGTGCTCTTTTTTTTGTAGGATGTCTATTCAAGATAATGGATGCATGATTATGTTTTCTTCTTTAGAGTTTAAGTATCCGCCTTTCATTCTGTTAAAATTAGATTTTGTATTTCCTGAAGAAAAAACAAAAGAAGTTATATTTGGTCTGATTTAAGCACCAAATTATTTATCACCACATTATCTGATCCAGAAATTTATTATCAATAAAAGGATTGAGTTGATTGAATATTTTGAATTGATGCTAATAAGTTAAATAGTAAAGAGTTATCTTTCTTCATTTTTACAGAACCCAATTTAAATTTTAATGATATGTGTATTTGAACAAAAAAAAAATCAATTCATCTTGTAAGCAATTTTGTAATCAAACATTAAATTATTTTGTTAGATAAATCAACTTTATGGAAATCAAAAAGTTATGCAGTAATAAATTCATGTTTAGATGAAAAAGGGACCACTAAGCATTTAGCTAAGTATTTGGATTTGTCCATTTTGCTGTATTTTTCTCAGTATATGGTGCATACATCTGCGTATGTAATAATTTGTGTTACAGTAGTTTTGTATGTGTCTTTGTAACCACTCTTTAAAATTAATGGAAATTGTTAGTCGAACAAAAAAACGATCATATGTATCAATGACGATCCAATAAACGATCATGTGGGATGACATCATTTAATTTCAAATCTACTTCGTCTAGATTAACAATTATAGGTATTAGCATCATCAGTGATCCAGTAAATATAAAAAGGTATAGTAAATATAACAAAACATAGCATTTTATTTAATACTTCAATCTCATGTTTATAGTAACATAATCAAAAGTTCAATTAAATTATTTTAAAAGAGAAAAAATAAAAAATCACTTACCTACGAAGTGATCCGAAACTCGACTATTAGGATCCTCCAGCTTCGGACGTACATGATCAGGAACCGCGATCACTGACGGCAGCGATGAGCCTAATCTCGAAGGTTCCGACCATTCCGGCAGTTTCCAAGACAAACTTGATCCTAGCATACATTCCACTTGCGTCAAAGTCACCAGGGACTTTGCAGTTTTCTGCATCCAACTACACCGTGGTGGGAGCATCGGTGGATTTCTGCTTTCTCCGACGGGCTTCTCGATTCTTTTTTTCTAACGAACAATTTATCTATTTTACAAAGATCCACAATAGATATGCGGATTCACCACGAACAGTTCTCCATGCACCATACTGAAAGTTTTTTCATCTGCTTGCCTCCAATATAACGTACAGAAATTGCATCTTATGGAAATCAAAACTCATATCTTCTGGTATAGAAACATTAAGATCTTATGATATATTTATTATTTATTTCTGTGCTTCTTTGGTTTTCTTAACATTTTCTTTTTCAAATCCCTTAAAATGATAAAAACTAGCTCTTTCAAAAAAATAAAATATATATATATATAATTTTCTTTTGGGAAGAGTTACAAGTACGACTATATATATATATTAGAGAGTGTGGATATCATTAGTCACTCATCTCTTCTCTTCATGCAACCAAGTATCTTTCTTCCTCTTTTCAATACTTCTTTAGCTATGAAAAATGTTGAGTTGGGTGAGGGTGGTCTTCGAGGTGTTTTTGGAGGTGACGATGGAGCTGTTGCTGGACGCGCTGCAAGAGGAGGCGCTAGAATGCATAACCCAGACAGAGGAACGTTGATAGCCATCAACTTCCTTCGGGTTGCACTCTTCGAGATGGATGAAGGAGAGACACTACATGGATCTCACATCATGGCTAGTGTTATGTGTTATGCGATTCTCACTTTACTTCATCATAGCAGAAAATGTGTTCATCTATCGTTGTGCCCCAAGAACTTGTTCTAGAGGTATGATATTCTTCTACCACAAGATATATTTATGGCAGAACAACTCAGCAATATTTGTCTGAGATAAAAGATTTAGTATTAAATAGTGAATCTAATAAATCGGAGGAGAAGAAGCCAGACAACGAGAAAGAACCCAGAGATGTGAAATCTTATCTGATTATGAGTGTTTGTTACGCCTTTTTTTTCTTTTTCTTTTGTTTGCTATTAGTATATATTGTAAGGATGTTTTATTTTATCTCTCTATTAATATAACAGGACTATAATGATATTTTCTGTTATTGACTTCATTCCTTAGTATCTTTCGTATCATTGAATCTTTTAAATCGAAATCAAACTGATAATTCATAATAAAATATGTCTTAAGAACATACTTGCACACGTTTTGTGCACTAAGTTTTTAAAGTCCGGTGTGTTTGAAGTATGAATGTGATCTTACAGATTTATAAAAAGTTTCATCGTTTCACTTGACCCTTTAATTTACAAATTTGTAGGAATACAAAAGAACGACTACACATACATTTATTCTTAAAACACATCCATTTGATTCAGTTACTTAATATATACATAGCCTAAGTGATGAGTGGCATACTTATAATGATATATTGTATGTCCATTTACCTTTTGTATTGTTTTTTTTGCGACTCTATTATGTGTGTAGATATATTTTTGATATTGATATAATTTATAAATTAATTTTCTATTTTATTTATAATTTGCGACTCTATTATGTGTGTTGATATATTTTTGATATTGATATCATTTATAAATTAACTTTCAATTTTATATATAATTTAGTCATGAATTGGTGAAAATGCAAGGAGTCCAGAAAAAATAATAGTTTTGTGCTGTATAATGAAAAACACATCTTTTGTTGGATATTTTCATTCTTTTAAATTGTTATATGTATGTTTTTTATTGTATGTGCTCTTTTTTTTGTAGGATGTCTATTCAAGATAATGGATGCATGATTATGTTTTCTTCTTTAGAGTTTAAGTATCCGCCTTTCATTCTGTTAAAATTAGATTTTGTATTTCCTGAAGAAAAAACAAAAGAAGTTATATTTGGTCTGATTTAAGCACCAAATTATTTATCACCACATTATCTGATCCAGAAATTTATTATCAATAAAAGGATTGAGTTGATTGAATATTTTGAATTGATGCTAATAAGTTAAATAGTAAAGAGTTATCTTTCTTCATTTTTACAGAACCCAATTTAAATTTTAATGATATGTGTATTTGAACAAAAAAAAAATCAATTCATCTTGTAAGCAATTTTGTAATCAAACATTAAATTATTTTGTTAGATAAATCAACTTTATGGAAATCAAAAAGTTATGCAGTAATAAATTCATGTTTAGATGAAAAAGGGACCACTAAGCATTTAGCTAAGTATTTGGATTTGTCCATTTTGCTGTATTTTTCTCAGTATATGGTGCATACATCTGCGTATGTAATAATTTGTGTTACAGTAGTTTTGTATGTGTCTTTGTAACCACTCTTTAAAATTAATGGAAATTGTTAGTCGAACAAAAAAACGATCATATGTATCAATGACGATCCAATAAACGATCATGTGGGATGACATCATTTAATTTCAAATCTACTTCGTCTAGATTAACAATTATAGGTATTAGCATCATCAGTGATCCAGTAAATATAAAAAGGTATAGTAAATATAACAAAACATAGCATTTTATTTAATACTTCAATCTCATGTTTATAGTAACATAATCAAAAGTTCAATTAAATTATTTTAAAAGAGAAAAAATAAAAAATCACTTACCTACGAAGTGATCCGAAACTCGACTATTAGGATCCTCCAGCTTCGGACGTACATGATCAGGAACCGCGATCACTGACGGCAGCGATGAGCCTAATCTCGAAGGTTCCGACCATTCCGGCAGTTTCCAAGACAAACTTGATCCTAGCATACATTCCACTTGCGTCAAAGTCACCAGGGACTTTGCAGTTTTCTGCATCCAACTACACCGTGGTGGGAGCATCGGTGGATTTCTGCTTTCTCCGACGGGCTTCTCGATTCTTTTTTTCTAACGAACAATTTATCTATTTTACAAAGATCCACAATAGATATGCGGATTCACCACGAACAGTTCTCCATGCACCATACTGAAAGTTTTTTCATCTGCTTGCCTCCAATATAACGTACAGAAATTGCATCTTATGGAAATCAAAACTCATATCTTCTGGTATAGAAACATTAAGATCTTATGATATATTTATTATTTATTTCTGTGCTTCTTTGGTTTTCTTAACATTTTCTTTTTCAAATCCCTTAAAATGATAAAAACTAGCTCTTTCAAAAAAATAAAATATATATATATATAATTTTCTTTTGGGAAGAGTTACAAGTACGACTATATATATATATTAGAGAGTGTGGATATCATTAGTCACTCATCTCTTCTCTTCATGCAACCAAGTATCTTTCTTCCTCTTTTCAATACTTCTTTAGCTATGAAAAATGTTGAGTTGGGTGAGGGTGGTCTTCGAGGTGTTTTTGGAGGTGACGATGGAGCTGTTGCTGGACGCGCTGCAAGAGGAGGCGCTAGAATGCATAACCCAGACAGAGGAACGTTGATAGCCATCAACTTCCTTCGGGTTGCACTCTTCGAGATGGATGAAGGAGAGACACTACATGGATCTCACATCATGGCTAGTGTTATGTGTTATGCGATTCTCACTTTACTTCATCATAGCAGAAAATGTGTTCATCTATCGTTGTGCCCCAAGAACTTGTTCTAGAGGTATGATATTCTTCTACCACAAGATATATTTATGGCAGAACAACTCAGCAATATTTGTCTGAGATAAAAGATTTAGTATTAAATAGTGAATCTAATAAATCGGAGGAGAAGAAGCCAGACAACGAGAAAGAACCCAGAGATGTGAAATCTTATCTGATTATGAGTGTTTGTTACGCCTTTTTTTTCTTTTTCTTTTGTTTGCTATTAGTATATATTGTAAGGATGTTTTATTTTATCTCTCTATTAATATAACAGGACTATAATGATATTTTCTGTTATTGACTTCATTCCTTAGTATCTTTCGTATCATTGAATCTTTTAAATCGAAATCAAACTGATAATTCATAATAAAATATGTCTTAAGAACATACTTGCACACGTTTTGTGCACTAAGTTTTTAAAGTCCGGTGTGTTTGAAGTATGAATGTGATCTTACAGATTTATAAAAAGTTTCATCGTTTCACTTGACCCTTTAATTTACAAATTTGTAGGAATACAAAAGAACGACTACACATACATTTATTCTTAAAACACATCCATTTGATTCAGTTACTTAATATATACATAGCCTAAGTGATGAGTGGCATACTTATAATGATATATTGTATGTCCATTTACCTTTTGTATTGTTTTTTTTGCGACTCTATTATGTGTGTAGATATATTTTTGATATTGATATAATTTATAAATTAATTTTCTATTTTATTTATAATTTGCGACTCTATTATGTGTGTTGATATATTTTTGATATTGATATCATTTATAAATTAACTTTCAATTTTATATATAATTTAGTCATGAATTGGTGAAAATGCAAGGAGTCCAGAAAAAATAATAGTTTTGTGCTGTATAATGAAAAACACATCTTTTGTTGGATATTTTCATTCTTTTAAATTGTTATATGTATGTTTTTTATTGTATGTGCTCTTTTTTTTGTAGGATGTCTATTCAAGATAATGGATGCATGATTATGTTTTCTTCTTTAGAGTTTAAGTATCCGCCTTTCATTCTGTTAAAATTAGATTTTGTATTTCCTGAAGAAAAAACAAAAGAAGTTATATTTGGTCTGATTTAAGCACCAAATTATTTATCACCACATTATCTGATCCAGAAATTTATTATCAATAAAAGGATTGAGTTGATTGAATATTTTGAATTGATGCTAATAAGTTAAATAGTAAAGAGTTATCTTTCTTCATTTTTACAGAACCCAATTTAAATTTTAATGATATGTGTATTTGAACAAAAAAAAAATCAATTCATCTTGTAAGCAATTTTGTAATCAAACATTAAATTATTTTGTTAGATAAATCAACTTTATGGAAATCAAAAAGTTATGCAGTAATAAATTCATGTTTAGATGAAAAAGGGACCACTAAGCATTTAGCTAAGTATTTGGATTTGTCCATTTTGCTGTATTTTTCTCAGTATATGGTGCATACATCTGCGTATGTAATAATTTGTGTTACAGTAGTTTTGTATGTGTCTTTGTAACCACTCTTTAAAATTAATGGAAATTGTTAGTCGAACAAAAAAACGATCATATGTATCAATGACGATCCAATAAACGATCATGTGGGATGACATCATTTAATTTCAAATCTACTTCGTCTAGATTAACAATTATAGGTATTAGCATCATCAGTGATCCAGTAAATATAAAAAGGTATAGTAAATATAACAAAACATAGCATTTTATTTAATACTTCAATCTCATGTTTATAGTAACATAATCAAAAGTTCAATTAAATTATTTTAAAAGAGAAAAAATAAAAAATCACTTACCTACGAAGTGATCCGAAACTCGACTATTAGGATCCTCCAGCTTCGGACGTACATGATCAGGAACCGCGATCACTGACGGCAGCGATGAGCCTAATCTCGAAGGTTCCGACCATTCCGGCAGTTTCCAAGACAAACTTGATCCTAGCATACATTCCACTTGCGTCAAAGTCACCAGGGACTTTGCAGTTTTCTGCATCCAACTACACCGTGGTGGGAGCATCGGTGGATTTCTGCTTTCTCCGACGGGCTTCTCGATTCTTTTTTTCTAACGAACAATTTATCTATTTTACAAAGATCCACAATAGATATGCGGATTCACCACGAACAGTTCTCCATGCACCATACTGAAAGTTTTTTCATCTGCTTGCCTCCAATATAACGTACAGAAATTGCATCTTATGGAAATCAAAACTCATATCTTCTGGTATAGAAACATTAAGATCTTATGATATATTTATTATTTATTTCTGTGCTTCTTTGGTTTTCTTAACATTTTCTTTTTCAAATCCCTTAAAATGATAAAAACTAGCTCTTTCAAAAAAATAAAATATATATATATATAATTTTCTTTTGGGAAGAGTTACAAGTACGACTATATATATATATTAGAGAGTGTGGATATCATTAGTCACTCATCTCTTCTCTTCATGCAACCAAGTATCTTTCTTCCTCTTTTCAATACTTCTTTAGCTATGAAAAATGTTGAGTTGGGTGAGGGTGGTCTTCGAGGTGTTTTTGGAGGTGACGATGGAGCTGTTGCTGGACGCGCTGCAAGAGGAGGCGCTAGAATGCATAACCCAGACAGAGGAACGTTGATAGCCATCAACTTCCTTCGGGTTGCACTCTTCGAGATGGATGAAGGAGAGACACTACATGGATCTCACATCATGGCTAGTGTTATGTGTTATGCGATTCTCACTTTACTTCATCATAGCAGAAAATGTGTTCATCTATCGTTGTGCCCCAAGAACTTGTTCTAGAGGTATGATATTCTTCTACCACAAGATATATTTATGGCAGAACAACTCAGCAATATTTGTCTGAGATAAAAGATTTAGTATTAAATAGTGAATCTAATAAATCGGAGGAGAAGAAGCCAGACAACGAGAAAGAACCCAGAGATGTGAAATCTTATCTGATTATGAGTGTTTGTTACGCCTTTTTTTTCTTTTTCTTTTGTTTGCTATTAGTATATATTGTAAGGATGTTTTATTTTATCTCTCTATTAATATAACAGGACTATAATGATATTTTCTGTTATTGACTTCATTCCTTAGTATCTTTCGTATCATTGAATCTTTTAAATCGAAATCAAACTGATAATTCATAATAAAATATGTCTTAAGAACATACTTGCACACGTTTTGTGCACTAAGTTTTTAAAGTCCGGTGTGTTTGAAGTATGAATGTGATCTTACAGATTTATAAAAAGTTTCATCGTTTCACTTGACCCTTTAATTTACAAATTTGTAGGAATACAAAAGAACGACTACACATACATTTATTCTTAAAACACATCCATTTGATTCAGTTACTTAATATATACATAGCCTAAGTGATGAGTGGCATACTTATAATGATATATTGTATGTCCATTTACCTTTTGTATTGTTTTTTTTGCGACTCTATTATGTGTGTAGATATATTTTTGATATTGATATAATTTATAAATTAATTTTCTATTTTATTTATAATTTGCGACTCTATTATGTGTGTTGATATATTTTTGATATTGATATCATTTATAAATTAACTTTCAATTTTATATATAATTTAGTCATGAATTGGTGAAAATGCAAGGAGTCCAGAAAAAATAATAGTTTTGTGCTGTATAATGAAAAACACATCTTTTGTTGGATATTTTCATTCTTTTAAATTGTTATATGTATGTTTTTTATTGTATGTGCTCTTTTTTTTGTAGGATGTCTATTCAAGATAATGGATGCATGATTATGTTTTCTTCTTTAGAGTTTAAGTATCCGCCTTTCATTCTGTTAAAATTAGATTTTGTATTTCCTGAAGAAAAAACAAAAGAAGTTATATTTGGTCTGATTTAAGCACCAAATTATTTATCACCACATTATCTGATCCAGAAATTTATTATCAATAAAAGGATTGAGTTGATTGAATATTTTGAATTGATGCTAATAAGTTAAATAGTAAAGAGTTATCTTTCTTCATTTTTACAGAACCCAATTTAAATTTTAATGATATGTGTATTTGAACAAAAAAAAAATCAATTCATCTTGTAAGCAATTTTGTAATCAAACATTAAATTATTTTGTTAGATAAATCAACTTTATGGAAATCAAAAAGTTATGCAGTAATAAATTCATGTTTAGATGAAAAAGGGACCACTAAGCATTTAGCTAAGTATTTGGATTTGTCCATTTTGCTGTATTTTTCTCAGTATATGGTGCATACATCTGCGTATGTAATAATTTGTGTTACAGTAGTTTTGTATGTGTCTTTGTAACCACTCTTTAAAATTAATGGAAATTGTTAGTCGAACAAAAAAACGATCATATGTATCAATGACGATCCAATAAACGATCATGTGGGATGACATCATTTAATTTCAAATCTACTTCGTCTAGATTAACAATTATAGGTATTAGCATCATCAGTGATCCAGTAAATATAAAAAGGTATAGTAAATATAACAAAACATAGCATTTTATTTAATACTTCAATCTCATGTTTATAGTAACATAATCAAAAGTTCAATTAAATTATTTTAAAAGAGAAAAAATAAAAAATCACTTACCTACGAAGTGATCCGAAACTCGACTATTAGGATCCTCCAGCTTCGGACGTACATGATCAGGAACCGCGATCACTGACGGCAGCGATGAGCCTAATCTCGAAGGTTCCGACCATTCCGGCAGTTTCCAAGACAAACTTGATCCTAGCATACATTCCACTTGCGTCAAAGTCACCAGGGACTTTGCAGTTTTCTGCATCCAACTACACCGTGGTGGGAGCATCGGTGGATTTCTGCTTTCTCCGACGGGCTTCTCGATTCTTTTTTTCTAACGAACAATTTATCTATTTTACAAAGATCCACAATAGATATGCGGATTCACCACGAACAGTTCTCCATGCACCATACTGAAAGTTTTTTCATCTGCTTGCCTCCAATATAACGTACAGAAATTGCATCTTATGGAAATCAAAACTCATATCTTCTGGTATAGAAACATTAAGATCTTATGATATATTTATTATTTATTTCTGTGCTTCTTTGGTTTTCTTAACATTTTCTTTTTCAAATCCCTTAAAATGATAAAAACTAGCTCTTTCAAAAAAATAAAATATATATATATATAATTTTCTTTTGGGAAGAGTTACAAGTACGACTATATATATATATTAGAGAGTGTGGATATCATTAGTCACTCATCTCTTCTCTTCATGCAACCAAGTATCTTTCTTCCTCTTTTCAATACTTCTTTAGCTATGAAAAATGTTGAGTTGGGTGAGGGTGGTCTTCGAGGTGTTTTTGGAGGTGACGATGGAGCTGTTGCTGGACGCGCTGCAAGAGGAGGCGCTAGAATGCATAACCCAGACAGAGGAACGTTGATAGCCATCAACTTCCTTCGGGTTGCACTCTTCGAGATGGATGAAGGAGAGACACTACATGGATCTCACATCATGGCTAGTGTTATGTGTTATGCGATTCTCACTTTACTTCATCATAGCAGAAAATGTGTTCATCTATCGTTGTGCCCCAAGAACTTGTTCTAGAGGTATGATATTCTTCTACCACAAGATATATTTATGGCAGAACAACTCAGCAATATTTGTCTGAGATAAAAGATTTAGTATTAAATAGTGAATCTAATAAATCGGAGGAGAAGAAGCCAGACAACGAGAAAGAACCCAGAGATGTGAAATCTTATCTGATTATGAGTGTTTGTTACGCCTTTTTTTTCTTTTTCTTTTGTTTGCTATTAGTATATATTGTAAGGATGTTTTATTTTATCTCTCTATTAATATAACAGGACTATAATGATATTTTCTGTTATTGACTTCATTCCTTAGTATCTTTCGTATCATTGAATCTTTTAAATCGAAATCAAACTGATAATTCATAATAAAATATGTCTTAAGAACATACTTGCACACGTTTTGTGCACTAAGTTTTTAAAGTCCGGTGTGTTTGAAGTATGAATGTGATCTTACAGATTTATAAAAAGTTTCATCGTTTCACTTGACCCTTTAATTTACAAATTTGTAGGAATACAAAAGAACGACTACACATACATTTATTCTTAAAACACATCCATTTGATTCAGTTACTTAATATATACATAGCCTAAGTGATGAGTGGCATACTTATAATGATATATTGTATGTCCATTTACCTTTTGTATTGTTTTTTTTGCGACTCTATTATGTGTGTAGATATATTTTTGATATTGATATAATTTATAAATTAATTTTCTATTTTATTTATAATTTGCGACTCTATTATGTGTGTTGATATATTTTTGATATTGATATCATTTATAAATTAACTTTCAATTTTATATATAATTTAGTCATGAATTGGTGAAAATGCAAGGAGTCCAGAAAAAATAATAGTTTTGTGCTGTATAATGAAAAACACATCTTTTGTTGGATATTTTCATTCTTTTAAATTGTTATATGTATGTTTTTTATTGTATGTGCTCTTTTTTTTGTAGGATGTCTATTCAAGATAATGGATGCATGATTATGTTTTCTTCTTTAGAGTTTAAGTATCCGCCTTTCATTCTGTTAAAATTAGATTTTGTATTTCCTGAAGAAAAAACAAAAGAAGTTATATTTGGTCTGATTTAAGCACCAAATTATTTATCACCACATTATCTGATCCAGAAATTTATTATCAATAAAAGGATTGAGTTGATTGAATATTTTGAATTGATGCTAATAAGTTAAATAGTAAAGAGTTATCTTTCTTCATTTTTACAGAACCCAATTTAAATTTTAATGATATGTGTATTTGAACAAAAAAAAAATCAATTCATCTTGTAAGCAATTTTGTAATCAAACATTAAATTATTTTGTTAGATAAATCAACTTTATGGAAATCAAAAAGTTATGCAGTAATAAATTCATGTTTAGATGAAAAAGGGACCACTAAGCATTTAGCTAAGTATTTGGATTTGTCCATTTTGCTGTATTTTTCTCAGTATATGGTGCATACATCTGCGTATGTAATAATTTGTGTTACAGTAGTTTTGTATGTGTCTTTGTAACCACTCTTTAAAATTAATGGAAATTGTTAGTCGAACAAAAAAACGATCATATGTATCAATGACGATCCAATAAACGATCATGTGGGATGACATCATTTAATTTCAAATCTACTTCGTCTAGATTAACAATTATAGGTATTAGCATCATCAGTGATCCAGTAAATATAAAAAGGTATAGTAAATATAACAAAACATAGCATTTTATTTAATACTTCAATCTCATGTTTATAGTAACATAATCAAAAGTTCAATTAAATTATTTTAAAAGAGAAAAAATAAAAAATCACTTACCTACGAAGTGATCCGAAACTCGACTATTAGGATCCTCCAGCTTCGGACGTACATGATCAGGAACCGCGATCACTGACGGCAGCGATGAGCCTAATCTCGAAGGTTCCGACCATTCCGGCAGTTTCCAAGACAAACTTGATCCTAGCATACATTCCACTTGCGTCAAAGTCACCAGGGACTTTGCAGTTTTCTGCATCCAACTACACCGTGGTGGGAGCATCGGTGGATTTCTGCTTTCTCCGACGGGCTTCTCGATTCTTTTTTTCTAACGAACAATTTATCTATTTTACAAAGATCCACAATAGATATGCGGATTCACCACGAACAGTTCTCCATGCACCATACTGAAAGTTTTTTCATCTGCTTGCCTCCAATATAACGTACAGAAATTGCATCTTATGGAAATCAAAACTCATATCTTCTGGTATAGAAACATTAAGATCTTATGATATATTTATTATTTATTTCTGTGCTTCTTTGGTTTTCTTAACATTTTCTTTTTCAAATCCCTTAAAATGATAAAAACTAGCTCTTTCAAAAAAATAAAATATATATATATATAATTTTCTTTTGGGAAGAGTTACAAGTACGACTATATATATATATTAGAGAGTGTGGATATCATTAGTCACTCATCTCTTCTCTTCATGCAACCAAGTATCTTTCTTCCTCTTTTCAATACTTCTTTAGCTATGAAAAATGTTGAGTTGGGTGAGGGTGGTCTTCGAGGTGTTTTTGGAGGTGACGATGGAGCTGTTGCTGGACGCGCTGCAAGAGGAGGCGCTAGAATGCATAACCCAGACAGAGGAACGTTGATAGCCATCAACTTCCTTCGGGTTGCACTCTTCGAGATGGATGAAGGAGAGACACTACATGGATCTCACATCATGGCTAGTGTTATGTGTTATGCGATTCTCACTTTACTTCATCATAGCAGAAAATGTGTTCATCTATCGTTGTGCCCCAAGAACTTGTTCTAGAGGTATGATATTCTTCTACCACAAGATATATTTATGGCAGAACAACTCAGCAATATTTGTCTGAGATAAAAGATTTAGTATTAAATAGTGAATCTAATAAATCGGAGGAGAAGAAGCCAGACAACGAGAAAGAACCCAGAGATGTGAAATCTTATCTGATTATGAGTGTTTGTTACGCCTTTTTTTTCTTTTTCTTTTGTTTGCTATTAGTATATATTGTAAGGATGTTTTATTTTATCTCTCTATTAATATAACAGGACTATAATGATATTTTCTGTTATTGACTTCATTCCTTAGTATCTTTCGTATCATTGAATCTTTTAAATCGAAATCAAACTGATAATTCATAATAAAATATGTCTTAAGAACATACTTGCACACGTTTTGTGCACTAAGTTTTTAAAGTCCGGTGTGTTTGAAGTATGAATGTGATCTTACAGATTTATAAAAAGTTTCATCGTTTCACTTGACCCTTTAATTTACAAATTTGTAGGAATACAAAAGAACGACTACACATACATTTATTCTTAAAACACATCCATTTGATTCAGTTACTTAATATATACATAGCCTAAGTGATGAGTGGCATACTTATAATGATATATTGTATGTCCATTTACCTTTTGTATTGTTTTTTTTGCGACTCTATTATGTGTGTAGATATATTTTTGATATTGATATAATTTATAAATTAATTTTCTATTTTATTTATAATTTGCGACTCTATTATGTGTGTTGATATATTTTTGATATTGATATCATTTATAAATTAACTTTCAATTTTATATATAATTTAGTCATGAATTGGTGAAAATGCAAGGAGTCCAGAAAAAATAATAGTTTTGTGCTGTATAATGAAAAACACATCTTTTGTTGGATATTTTCATTCTTTTAAATTGTTATATGTATGTTTTTTATTGTATGTGCTCTTTTTTTTGTAGGATGTCTATTCAAGATAATGGATGCATGATTATGTTTTCTTCTTTAGAGTTTAAGTATCCGCCTTTCATTCTGTTAAAATTAGATTTTGTATTTCCTGAAGAAAAAACAAAAGAAGTTATATTTGGTCTGATTTAAGCACCAAATTATTTATCACCACATTATCTGATCCAGAAATTTATTATCAATAAAAGGATTGAGTTGATTGAATATTTTGAATTGATGCTAATAAGTTAAATAGTAAAGAGTTATCTTTCTTCATTTTTACAGAACCCAATTTAAATTTTAATGATATGTGTATTTGAACAAAAAAAAAATCAATTCATCTTGTAAGCAATTTTGTAATCAAACATTAAATTATTTTGTTAGATAAATCAACTTTATGGAAATCAAAAAGTTATGCAGTAATAAATTCATGTTTAGATGAAAAAGGGACCACTAAGCATTTAGCTAAGTATTTGGATTTGTCCATTTTGCTGTATTTTTCTCAGTATATGGTGCATACATCTGCGTATGTAATAATTTGTGTTACAGTAGTTTTGTATGTGTCTTTGTAACCACTCTTTAAAATTAATGGAAATTGTTAGTCGAACAAAAAAACGATCATATGTATCAATGACGATCCAATAAACGATCATGTGGGATGACATCATTTAATTTCAAATCTACTTCGTCTAGATTAACAATTATAGGTATTAGCATCATCAGTGATCCAGTAAATATAAAAAGGTATAGTAAATATAACAAAACATAGCATTTTATTTAATACTTCAATCTCATGTTTATAGTAACATAATCAAAAGTTCAATTAAATTATTTTAAAAGAGAAAAAATAAAAAATCACTTACCTACGAAGTGATCCGAAACTCGACTATTAGGATCCTCCAGCTTCGGACGTACATGATCAGGAACCGCGATCACTGACGGCAGCGATGAGCCTAATCTCGAAGGTTCCGACCATTCCGGCAGTTTCCAAGACAAACTTGATCCTAGCATACATTCCACTTGCGTCAAAGTCACCAGGGACTTTGCAGTTTTCTGCATCCAACTACACCGTGGTGGGAGCATCGGTGGATTTCTGCTTTCTCCGACGGGCTTCTCGATTCTTTTTTTCTAACGAACAATTTATCTATTTTACAAAGATCCACAATAGATATGCGGATTCACCACGAACAGTTCTCCATGCACCATACTGAAAGTTTTTTCATCTGCTTGCCTCCAATATAACGTACAGAAATTGCATCTTATGGAAATCAAAACTCATATCTTCTGGTATAGAAACATTAAGATCTTATGATATATTTATTATTTATTTCTGTGCTTCTTTGGTTTTCTTAACATTTTCTTTTTCAAATCCCTTAAAATGATAAAAACTAGCTCTTTCAAAAAAATAAAATATATATATATATAATTTTCTTTTGGGAAGAGTTACAAGTACGACTATATATATATATTAGAGAGTGTGGATATCATTAGTCACTCATCTCTTCTCTTCATGCAACCAAGTATCTTTCTTCCTCTTTTCAATACTTCTTTAGCTATGAAAAATGTTGAGTTGGGTGAGGGTGGTCTTCGAGGTGTTTTTGGAGGTGACGATGGAGCTGTTGCTGGACGCGCTGCAAGAGGAGGCGCTAGAATGCATAACCCAGACAGAGGAACGTTGATAGCCATCAACTTCCTTCGGGTTGCACTCTTCGAGATGGATGAAGGAGAGACACTACATGGATCTCACATCATGGCTAGTGTTATGTGTTATGCGATTCTCACTTTACTTCATCATAGCAGAAAATGTGTTCATCTATCGTTGTGCCCCAAGAACTTGTTCTAGAGGTATGATATTCTTCTACCACAAGATATATTTATGGCAGAACAACTCAGCAATATTTGTCTGAGATAAAAGATTTAGTATTAAATAGTGAATCTAATAAATCGGAGGAGAAGAAGCCAGACAACGAGAAAGAACCCAGAGATGTGAAATCTTATCTGATTATGAGTGTTTGTTACGCCTTTTTTTTCTTTTTCTTTTGTTTGCTATTAGTATATATTGTAAGGATGTTTTATTTTATCTCTCTATTAATATAACAGGACTATAATGATATTTTCTGTTATTGACTTCATTCCTTAGTATCTTTCGTATCATTGAATCTTTTAAATCGAAATCAAACTGATAATTCATAATAAAATATGTCTTAAGAACATACTTGCACACGTTTTGTGCACTAAGTTTTTAAAGTCCGGTGTGTTTGAAGTATGAATGTGATCTTACAGATTTATAAAAAGTTTCATCGTTTCACTTGACCCTTTAATTTACAAATTTGTAGGAATACAAAAGAACGACTACACATACATTTATTCTTAAAACACATCCATTTGATTCAGTTACTTAATATATACATAGCCTAAGTGATGAGTGGCATACTTATAATGATATATTGTATGTCCATTTACCTTTTGTATTGTTTTTTTTGCGACTCTATTATGTGTGTAGATATATTTTTGATATTGATATAATTTATAAATTAATTTTCTATTTTATTTATAATTTGCGACTCTATTATGTGTGTTGATATATTTTTGATATTGATATCATTTATAAATTAACTTTCAATTTTATATATAATTTAGTCATGAATTGGTGAAAATGCAAGGAGTCCAGAAAAAATAATAGTTTTGTGCTGTATAATGAAAAACACATCTTTTGTTGGATATTTTCATTCTTTTAAATTGTTATATGTATGTTTTTTATTGTATGTGCTCTTTTTTTTGTAGGATGTCTATTCAAGATAATGGATGCATGATTATGTTTTCTTCTTTAGAGTTTAAGTATCCGCCTTTCATTCTGTTAAAATTAGATTTTGTATTTCCTGAAGAAAAAACAAAAGAAGTTATATTTGGTCTGATTTAAGCACCAAATTATTTATCACCACATTATCTGATCCAGAAATTTATTATCAATAAAAGGATTGAGTTGATTGAATATTTTGAATTGATGCTAATAAGTTAAATAGTAAAGAGTTATCTTTCTTCATTTTTACAGAACCCAATTTAAATTTTAATGATATGTGTATTTGAACAAAAAAAAAATCAATTCATCTTGTAAGCAATTTTGTAATCAAACATTAAATTATTTTGTTAGATAAATCAACTTTATGGAAATCAAAAAGTTATGCAGTAATAAATTCATGTTTAGATGAAAAAGGGACCACTAAGCATTTAGCTAAGTATTTGGATTTGTCCATTTTGCTGTATTTTTCTCAGTATATGGTGCATACATCTGCGTATGTAATAATTTGTGTTACAGTAGTTTTGTATGTGTCTTTGTAACCACTCTTTAAAATTAATGGAAATTGTTAGTCGAACAAAAAAACGATCATATGTATCAATGACGATCCAATAAACGATCATGTGGGATGACATCATTTAATTTCAAATCTACTTCGTCTAGATTAACAATTATAGGTATTAGCATCATCAGTGATCCAGTAAATATAAAAAGGTATAGTAAATATAACAAAACATAGCATTTTATTTAATACTTCAATCTCATGTTTATAGTAACATAATCAAAAGTTCAATTAAATTATTTTAAAAGAGAAAAAATAAAAAATCACTTACCTACGAAGTGATCCGAAACTCGACTATTAGGATCCTCCAGCTTCGGACGTACATGATCAGGAACCGCGATCACTGACGGCAGCGATGAGCCTAATCTCGAAGGTTCCGACCATTCCGGCAGTTTCCAAGACAAACTTGATCCTAGCATACATTCCACTTGCGTCAAAGTCACCAGGGACTTTGCAGTTTTCTGCATCCAACTACACCGTGGTGGGAGCATCGGTGGATTTCTGCTTTCTCCGACGGGCTTCTCGATTCTTTTTTTCTAACGAACAATTTATCTATTTTACAAAGATCCACAATAGATATGCGGATTCACCACGAACAGTTCTCCATGCACCATACTGAAAGTTTTTTCATCTGCTTGCCTCCAATATAACGTACAGAAATTGCATCTTATGGAAATCAAAACTCATATCTTCTGGTATAGAAACATTAAGATCTTATGATATATTTATTATTTATTTCTGTGCTTCTTTGGTTTTCTTAACATTTTCTTTTTCAAATCCCTTAAAATGATAAAAACTAGCTCTTTCAAAAAAATAAAATATATATATATATAATTTTCTTTTGGGAAGAGTTACAAGTACGACTATATATATATATTAGAGAGTGTGGATATCATTAGTCACTCATCTCTTCTCTTCATGCAACCAAGTATCTTTCTTCCTCTTTTCAATACTTCTTTAGCTATGAAAAATGTTGAGTTGGGTGAGGGTGGTCTTCGAGGTGTTTTTGGAGGTGACGATGGAGCTGTTGCTGGACGCGCTGCAAGAGGAGGCGCTAGAATGCATAACCCAGACAGAGGAACGTTGATAGCCATCAACTTCCTTCGGGTTGCACTCTTCGAGATGGATGAAGGAGAGACACTACATGGATCTCACATCATGGCTAGTGTTATGTGTTATGCGATTCTCACTTTACTTCATCATAGCAGAAAATGTGTTCATCTATCGTTGTGCCCCAAGAACTTGTTCTAGAGGTATGATATTCTTCTACCACAAGATATATTTATGGCAGAACAACTCAGCAATATTTGTCTGAGATAAAAGATTTAGTATTAAATAGTGAATCTAATAAATCGGAGGAGAAGAAGCCAGACAACGAGAAAGAACCCAGAGATGTGAAATCTTATCTGATTATGAGTGTTTGTTACGCCTTTTTTTTCTTTTTCTTTTGTTTGCTATTAGTATATATTGTAAGGATGTTTTATTTTATCTCTCTATTAATATAACAGGACTATAATGATATTTTCTGTTATTGACTTCATTCCTTAGTATCTTTCGTATCATTGAATCTTTTAAATCGAAATCAAACTGATAATTCATAATAAAATATGTCTTAAGAACATACTTGCACACGTTTTGTGCACTAAGTTTTTAAAGTCCGGTGTGTTTGAAGTATGAATGTGATCTTACAGATTTATAAAAAGTTTCATCGTTTCACTTGACCCTTTAATTTACAAATTTGTAGGAATACAAAAGAACGACTACACATACATTTATTCTTAAAACACATCCATTTGATTCAGTTACTTAATATATACATAGCCTAAGTGATGAGTGGCATACTTATAATGATATATTGTATGTCCATTTACCTTTTGTATTGTTTTTTTTGCGACTCTATTATGTGTGTAGATATATTTTTGATATTGATATAATTTATAAATTAATTTTCTATTTTATTTATAATTTGCGACTCTATTATGTGTGTTGATATATTTTTGATATTGATATCATTTATAAATTAACTTTCAATTTTATATATAATTTAGTCATGAATTGGTGAAAATGCAAGGAGTCCAGAAAAAATAATAGTTTTGTGCTGTATAATGAAAAACACATCTTTTGTTGGATATTTTCATTCTTTTAAATTGTTATATGTATGTTTTTTATTGTATGTGCTCTTTTTTTTGTAGGATGTCTATTCAAGATAATGGATGCATGATTATGTTTTCTTCTTTAGAGTTTAAGTATCCGCCTTTCATTCTGTTAAAATTAGATTTTGTATTTCCTGAAGAAAAAACAAAAGAAGTTATATTTGGTCTGATTTAAGCACCAAATTATTTATCACCACATTATCTGATCCAGAAATTTATTATCAATAAAAGGATTGAGTTGATTGAATATTTTGAATTGATGCTAATAAGTTAAATAGTAAAGAGTTATCTTTCTTCATTTTTACAGAACCCAATTTAAATTTTAATGATATGTGTATTTGAACAAAAAAAAAATCAATTCATCTTGTAAGCAATTTTGTAATCAAACATTAAATTATTTTGTTAGATAAATCAACTTTATGGAAATCAAAAAGTTATGCAGTAATAAATTCATGTTTAGATGAAAAAGGGACCACTAAGCATTTAGCTAAGTATTTGGATTTGTCCATTTTGCTGTATTTTTCTCAGTATATGGTGCATACATCTGCGTATGTAATAATTTGTGTTACAGTAGTTTTGTATGTGTCTTTGTAACCACTCTTTAAAATTAATGGAAATTGTTAGTCGAACAAAAAAACGATCATATGTATCAATGACGATCCAATAAACGATCATGTGGGATGACATCATTTAATTTCAAATCTACTTCGTCTAGATTAACAATTATAGGTATTAGCATCATCAGTGATCCAGTAAATATAAAAAGGTATAGTAAATATAACAAAACATAGCATTTTATTTAATACTTCAATCTCATGTTTATAGTAACATAATCAAAAGTTCAATTAAATTATTTTAAAAGAGAAAAAATAAAAAATCACTTACCTACGAAGTGATCCGAAACTCGACTATTAGGATCCTCCAGCTTCGGACGTACATGATCAGGAACCGCGATCACTGACGGCAGCGATGAGCCTAATCTCGAAGGTTCCGACCATTCCGGCAGTTTCCAAGACAAACTTGATCCTAGCATACATTCCACTTGCGTCAAAGTCACCAGGGACTTTGCAGTTTTCTGCATCCAACTACACCGTGGTGGGAGCATCGGTGGATTTCTGCTTTCTCCGACGGGCTTCTCGATTCTTTTTTTCTAACGAACAATTTATCTATTTTACAAAGATCCACAATAGATATGCGGATTCACCACGAACAGTTCTCCATGCACCATACTGAAAGTTTTTTCATCTGCTTGCCTCCAATATAACGTACAGAAATTGCATCTTATGGAAATCAAAACTCATATCTTCTGGTATAGAAACATTAAGATCTTATGATATATTTATTATTTATTTCTGTGCTTCTTTGGTTTTCTTAACATTTTCTTTTTCAAATCCCTTAAAATGATAAAAACTAGCTCTTTCAAAAAAATAAAATATATATATATATAATTTTCTTTTGGGAAGAGTTACAAGTACGACTATATATATATATTAGAGAGTGTGGATATCATTAGTCACTCATCTCTTCTCTTCATGCAACCAAGTATCTTTCTTCCTCTTTTCAATACTTCTTTAGCTATGAAAAATGTTGAGTTGGGTGAGGGTGGTCTTCGAGGTGTTTTTGGAGGTGACGATGGAGCTGTTGCTGGACGCGCTGCAAGAGGAGGCGCTAGAATGCATAACCCAGACAGAGGAACGTTGATAGCCATCAACTTCCTTCGGGTTGCACTCTTCGAGATGGATGAAGGAGAGACACTACATGGATCTCACATCATGGCTAGTGTTATGTGTTATGCGATTCTCACTTTACTTCATCATAGCAGAAAATGTGTTCATCTATCGTTGTGCCCCAAGAACTTGTTCTAGAGGTATGATATTCTTCTACCACAAGATATATTTATGGCAGAACAACTCAGCAATATTTGTCTGAGATAAAAGATTTAGTATTAAATAGTGAATCTAATAAATCGGAGGAGAAGAAGCCAGACAACGAGAAAGAACCCAGAGATGTGAAATCTTATCTGATTATGAGTGTTTGTTACGCCTTTTTTTTCTTTTTCTTTTGTTTGCTATTAGTATATATTGTAAGGATGTTTTATTTTATCTCTCTATTAATATAACAGGACTATAATGATATTTTCTGTTATTGACTTCATTCCTTAGTATCTTTCGTATCATTGAATCTTTTAAATCGAAATCAAACTGATAATTCATAATAAAATATGTCTTAAGAACATACTTGCACACGTTTTGTGCACTAAGTTTTTAAAGTCCGGTGTGTTTGAAGTATGAATGTGATCTTACAGATTTATAAAAAGTTTCATCGTTTCACTTGACCCTTTAATTTACAAATTTGTAGGAATACAAAAGAACGACTACACATACATTTATTCTTAAAACACATCCATTTGATTCAGTTACTTAATATATACATAGCCTAAGTGATGAGTGGCATACTTATAATGATATATTGTATGTCCATTTACCTTTTGTATTGTTTTTTTTGCGACTCTATTATGTGTGTAGATATATTTTTGATATTGATATAATTTATAAATTAATTTTCTATTTTATTTATAATTTGCGACTCTATTATGTGTGTTGATATATTTTTGATATTGATATCATTTATAAATTAACTTTCAATTTTATATATAATTTAGTCATGAATTGGTGAAAATGCAAGGAGTCCAGAAAAAATAATAGTTTTGTGCTGTATAATGAAAAACACATCTTTTGTTGGATATTTTCATTCTTTTAAATTGTTATATGTATGTTTTTTATTGTATGTGCTCTTTTTTTTGTAGGATGTCTATTCAAGATAATGGATGCATGATTATGTTTTCTTCTTTAGAGTTTAAGTATCCGCCTTTCATTCTGTTAAAATTAGATTTTGTATTTCCTGAAGAAAAAACAAAAGAAGTTATATTTGGTCTGATTTAAGCACCAAATTATTTATCACCACATTATCTGATCCAGAAATTTATTATCAATAAAAGGATTGAGTTGATTGAATATTTTGAATTGATGCTAATAAGTTAAATAGTAAAGAGTTATCTTTCTTCATTTTTACAGAACCCAATTTAAATTTTAATGATATGTGTATTTGAACAAAAAAAAAATCAATTCATCTTGTAAGCAATTTTGTAATCAAACATTAAATTATTTTGTTAGATAAATCAACTTTATGGAAATCAAAAAGTTATGCAGTAATAAATTCATGTTTAGATGAAAAAGGGACCACTAAGCATTTAGCTAAGTATTTGGATTTGTCCATTTTGCTGTATTTTTCTCAGTATATGGTGCATACATCTGCGTATGTAATAATTTGTGTTACAGTAGTTTTGTATGTGTCTTTGTAACCACTCTTTAAAATTAATGGAAATTGTTAGTCGAACAAAAAAACGATCATATGTATCAATGACGATCCAATAAACGATCATGTGGGATGACATCATTTAATTTCAAATCTACTTCGTCTAGATTAACAATTATAGGTATTAGCATCATCAGTGATCCAGTAAATATAAAAAGGTATAGTAAATATAACAAAACATAGCATTTTATTTAATACTTCAATCTCATGTTTATAGTAACATAATCAAAAGTTCAATTAAATTATTTTAAAAGAGAAAAAATAAAAAATCACTTACCTACGAAGTGATCCGAAACTCGACTATTAGGATCCTCCAGCTTCGGACGTACATGATCAGGAACCGCGATCACTGACGGCAGCGATGAGCCTAATCTCGAAGGTTCCGACCATTCCGGCAGTTTCCAAGACAAACTTGATCCTAGCATACATTCCACTTGCGTCAAAGTCACCAGGGACTTTGCAGTTTTCTGCATCCAACTACACCGTGGTGGGAGCATCGGTGGATTTCTGCTTTCTCCGACGGGCTTCTCGATTCTTTTTTTCTAACGAACAATTTATCTATTTTACAAAGATCCACAATAGATATGCGGATTCACCACGAACAGTTCTCCATGCACCATACTGAAAGTTTTTTCATCTGCTTGCCTCCAATATAACGTACAGAAATTGCATCTTATGGAAATCAAAACTCATATCTTCTGGTATAGAAACATTAAGATCTTATGATATATTTATTATTTATTTCTGTGCTTCTTTGGTTTTCTTAACATTTTCTTTTTCAAATCCCTTAAAATGATAAAAACTAGCTCTTTCAAAAAAATAAAATATATATATATATAATTTTCTTTTGGGAAGAGTTACAAGTACGACTATATATATATATTAGAGAGTGTGGATATCATTAGTCACTCATCTCTTCTCTTCATGCAACCAAGTATCTTTCTTCCTCTTTTCAATACTTCTTTAGCTATGAAAAATGTTGAGTTGGGTGAGGGTGGTCTTCGAGGTGTTTTTGGAGGTGACGATGGAGCTGTTGCTGGACGCGCTGCAAGAGGAGGCGCTAGAATGCATAACCCAGACAGAGGAACGTTGATAGCCATCAACTTCCTTCGGGTTGCACTCTTCGAGATGGATGAAGGAGAGACACTACATGGATCTCACATCATGGCTAGTGTTATGTGTTATGCGATTCTCACTTTACTTCATCATAGCAGAAAATGTGTTCATCTATCGTTGTGCCCCAAGAACTTGTTCTAGAGGTATGATATTCTTCTACCACAAGATATATTTATGGCAGAACAACTCAGCAATATTTGTCTGAGATAAAAGATTTAGTATTAAATAGTGAATCTAATAAATCGGAGGAGAAGAAGCCAGACAACGAGAAAGAACCCAGAGATGTGAAATCTTATCTGATTATGAGTGTTTGTTACGCCTTTTTTTTCTTTTTCTTTTGTTTGCTATTAGTATATATTGTAAGGATGTTTTATTTTATCTCTCTATTAATATAACAGGACTATAATGATATTTTCTGTTATTGACTTCATTCCTTAGTATCTTTCGTATCATTGAATCTTTTAAATCGAAATCAAACTGATAATTCATAATAAAATATGTCTTAAGAACATACTTGCACACGTTTTGTGCACTAAGTTTTTAAAGTCCGGTGTGTTTGAAGTATGAATGTGATCTTACAGATTTATAAAAAGTTTCATCGTTTCACTTGACCCTTTAATTTACAAATTTGTAGGAATACAAAAGAACGACTACACATACATTTATTCTTAAAACACATCCATTTGATTCAGTTACTTAATATATACATAGCCTAAGTGATGAGTGGCATACTTATAATGATATATTGTATGTCCATTTACCTTTTGTATTGTTTTTTTTGCGACTCTATTATGTGTGTAGATATATTTTTGATATTGATATAATTTATAAATTAATTTTCTATTTTATTTATAATTTGCGACTCTATTATGTGTGTTGATATATTTTTGATATTGATATCATTTATAAATTAACTTTCAATTTTATATATAATTTAGTCATGAATTGGTGAAAATGCAAGGAGTCCAGAAAAAATAATAGTTTTGTGCTGTATAATGAAAAACACATCTTTTGTTGGATATTTTCATTCTTTTAAATTGTTATATGTATGTTTTTTATTGTATGTGCTCTTTTTTTTGTAGGATGTCTATTCAAGATAATGGATGCATGATTATGTTTTCTTCTTTAGAGTTTAAGTATCCGCCTTTCATTCTGTTAAAATTAGATTTTGTATTTCCTGAAGAAAAAACAAAAGAAGTTATATTTGGTCTGATTTAAGCACCAAATTATTTATCACCACATTATCTGATCCAGAAATTTATTATCAATAAAAGGATTGAGTTGATTGAATATTTTGAATTGATGCTAATAAGTTAAATAGTAAAGAGTTATCTTTCTTCATTTTTACAGAACCCAATTTAAATTTTAATGATATGTGTATTTGAACAAAAAAAAAATCAATTCATCTTGTAAGCAATTTTGTAATCAAACATTAAATTATTTTGTTAGATAAATCAACTTTATGGAAATCAAAAAGTTATGCAGTAATAAATTCATGTTTAGATGAAAAAGGGACCACTAAGCATTTAGCTAAGTATTTGGATTTGTCCATTTTGCTGTATTTTTCTCAGTATATGGTGCATACATCTGCGTATGTAATAATTTGTGTTACAGTAGTTTTGTATGTGTCTTTGTAACCACTCTTTAAAATTAATGGAAATTGTTAGTCGAACAAAAAAACGATCATATGTATCAATGACGATCCAATAAACGATCATGTGGGATGACATCATTTAATTTCAAATCTACTTCGTCTAGATTAACAATTATAGGTATTAGCATCATCAGTGATCCAGTAAATATAAAAAGGTATAGTAAATATAACAAAACATAGCATTTTATTTAATACTTCAATCTCATGTTTATAGTAACATAATCAAAAGTTCAATTAAATTATTTTAAAAGAGAAAAAATAAAAAATCACTTACCTACGAAGTGATCCGAAACTCGACTATTAGGATCCTCCAGCTTCGGACGTACATGATCAGGAACCGCGATCACTGACGGCAGCGATGAGCCTAATCTCGAAGGTTCCGACCATTCCGGCAGTTTCCAAGACAAACTTGATCCTAGCATACATTCCACTTGCGTCAAAGTCACCAGGGACTTTGCAGTTTTCTGCATCCAACTACACCGTGGTGGGAGCATCGGTGGATTTCTGCTTTCTCCGACGGGCTTCTCGATTCTTTTTTTCTAACGAACAATTTATCTATTTTACAAAGATCCACAATAGATATGCGGATTCACCACGAACAGTTCTCCATGCACCATACTGAAAGTTTTTTCATCTGCTTGCCTCCAATATAACGTACAGAAATTGCATCTTATGGAAATCAAAACTCATATCTTCTGGTATAGAAACATTAAGATCTTATGATATATTTATTATTTATTTCTGTGCTTCTTTGGTTTTCTTAACATTTTCTTTTTCAAATCCCTTAAAATGATAAAAACTAGCTCTTTCAAAAAAATAAAATATATATATATATAATTTTCTTTTGGGAAGAGTTACAAGTACGACTATATATATATATTAGAGAGTGTGGATATCATTAGTCACTCATCTCTTCTCTTCATGCAACCAAGTATCTTTCTTCCTCTTTTCAATACTTCTTTAGCTATGAAAAATGTTGAGTTGGGTGAGGGTGGTCTTCGAGGTGTTTTTGGAGGTGACGATGGAGCTGTTGCTGGACGCGCTGCAAGAGGAGGCGCTAGAATGCATAACCCAGACAGAGGAACGTTGATAGCCATCAACTTCCTTCGGGTTGCACTCTTCGAGATGGATGAAGGAGAGACACTACATGGATCTCACATCATGGCTAGTGTTATGTGTTATGCGATTCTCACTTTACTTCATCATAGCAGAAAATGTGTTCATCTATCGTTGTGCCCCAAGAACTTGTTCTAGAGGTATGATATTCTTCTACCACAAGATATATTTATGGCAGAACAACTCAGCAATATTTGTCTGAGATAAAAGATTTAGTATTAAATAGTGAATCTAATAAATCGGAGGAGAAGAAGCCAGACAACGAGAAAGAACCCAGAGATGTGAAATCTTATCTGATTATGAGTGTTTGTTACGCCTTTTTTTTCTTTTTCTTTTGTTTGCTATTAGTATATATTGTAAGGATGTTTTATTTTATCTCTCTATTAATATAACAGGACTATAATGATATTTTCTGTTATTGACTTCATTCCTTAGTATCTTTCGTATCATTGAATCTTTTAAATCGAAATCAAACTGATAATTCATAATAAAATATGTCTTAAGAACATACTTGCACACGTTTTGTGCACTAAGTTTTTAAAGTCCGGTGTGTTTGAAGTATGAATGTGATCTTACAGATTTATAAAAAGTTTCATCGTTTCACTTGACCCTTTAATTTACAAATTTGTAGGAATACAAAAGAACGACTACACATACATTTATTCTTAAAACACATCCATTTGATTCAGTTACTTAATATATACATAGCCTAAGTGATGAGTGGCATACTTATAATGATATATTGTATGTCCATTTACCTTTTGTATTGTTTTTTTTGCGACTCTATTATGTGTGTAGATATATTTTTGATATTGATATAATTTATAAATTAATTTTCTATTTTATTTATAATTTGCGACTCTATTATGTGTGTTGATATATTTTTGATATTGATATCATTTATAAATTAACTTTCAATTTTATATATAATTTAGTCATGAATTGGTGAAAATGCAAGGAGTCCAGAAAAAATAATAGTTTTGTGCTGTATAATGAAAAACACATCTTTTGTTGGATATTTTCATTCTTTTAAATTGTTATATGTATGTTTTTTATTGTATGTGCTCTTTTTTTTGTAGGATGTCTATTCAAGATAATGGATGCATGATTATGTTTTCTTCTTTAGAGTTTAAGTATCCGCCTTTCATTCTGTTAAAATTAGATTTTGTATTTCCTGAAGAAAAAACAAAAGAAGTTATATTTGGTCTGATTTAAGCACCAAATTATTTATCACCACATTATCTGATCCAGAAATTTATTATCAATAAAAGGATTGAGTTGATTGAATATTTTGAATTGATGCTAATAAGTTAAATAGTAAAGAGTTATCTTTCTTCATTTTTACAGAACCCAATTTAAATTTTAATGATATGTGTATTTGAACAAAAAAAAAATCAATTCATCTTGTAAGCAATTTTGTAATCAAACATTAAATTATTTTGTTAGATAAATCAACTTTATGGAAATCAAAAAGTTATGCAGTAATAAATTCATGTTTAGATGAAAAAGGGACCACTAAGCATTTAGCTAAGTATTTGGATTTGTCCATTTTGCTGTATTTTTCTCAGTATATGGTGCATACATCTGCGTATGTAATAATTTGTGTTACAGTAGTTTTGTATGTGTCTTTGTAACCACTCTTTAAAATTAATGGAAATTGTTAGTCGAACAAAAAAACGATCATATGTATCAATGACGATCCAATAAACGATCATGTGGGATGACATCATTTAATTTCAAATCTACTTCGTCTAGATTAACAATTATAGGTATTAGCATCATCAGTGATCCAGTAAATATAAAAAGGTATAGTAAATATAACAAAACATAGCATTTTATTTAATACTTCAATCTCATGTTTATAGTAACATAATCAAAAGTTCAATTAAATTATTTTAAAAGAGAAAAAATAAAAAATCACTTACCTACGAAGTGATCCGAAACTCGACTATTAGGATCCTCCAGCTTCGGACGTACATGATCAGGAACCGCGATCACTGACGGCAGCGATGAGCCTAATCTCGAAGGTTCCGACCATTCCGGCAGTTTCCAAGACAAACTTGATCCTAGCATACATTCCACTTGCGTCAAAGTCACCAGGGACTTTGCAGTTTTCTGCATCCAACTACACCGTGGTGGGAGCATCGGTGGATTTCTGCTTTCTCCGACGGGCTTCTCGATTCTTTTTTTCTAACGAACAATTTATCTATTTTACAAAGATCCACAATAGATATGCGGATTCACCACGAACAGTTCTCCATGCACCATACTGAAAGTTTTTTCATCTGCTTGCCTCCAATATAACGTACAGAAATTGCATCTTATGGAAATCAAAACTCATATCTTCTGGTATAGAAACATTAAGATCTTATGATATATTTATTATTTATTTCTGTGCTTCTTTGGTTTTCTTAACATTTTCTTTTTCAAATCCCTTAAAATGATAAAAACTAGCTCTTTCAAAAAAATAAAATATATATATATATAATTTTCTTTTGGGAAGAGTTACAAGTACGACTATATATATATATTAGAGAGTGTGGATATCATTAGTCACTCATCTCTTCTCTTCATGCAACCAAGTATCTTTCTTCCTCTTTTCAATACTTCTTTAGCTATGAAAAATGTTGAGTTGGGTGAGGGTGGTCTTCGAGGTGTTTTTGGAGGTGACGATGGAGCTGTTGCTGGACGCGCTGCAAGAGGAGGCGCTAGAATGCATAACCCAGACAGAGGAACGTTGATAGCCATCAACTTCCTTCGGGTTGCACTCTTCGAGATGGATGAAGGAGAGACACTACATGGATCTCACATCATGGCTAGTGTTATGTGTTATGCGATTCTCACTTTACTTCATCATAGCAGAAAATGTGTTCATCTATCGTTGTGCCCCAAGAACTTGTTCTAGAGGTATGATATTCTTCTACCACAAGATATATTTATGGCAGAACAACTCAGCAATATTTGTCTGAGATAAAAGATTTAGTATTAAATAGTGAATCTAATAAATCGGAGGAGAAGAAGCCAGACAACGAGAAAGAACCCAGAGATGTGAAATCTTATCTGATTATGAGTGTTTGTTACGCCTTTTTTTTCTTTTTCTTTTGTTTGCTATTAGTATATATTGTAAGGATGTTTTATTTTATCTCTCTATTAATATAACAGGACTATAATGATATTTTCTGTTATTGACTTCATTCCTTAGTATCTTTCGTATCATTGAATCTTTTAAATCGAAATCAAACTGATAATTCATAATAAAATATGTCTTAAGAACATACTTGCACACGTTTTGTGCACTAAGTTTTTAAAGTCCGGTGTGTTTGAAGTATGAATGTGATCTTACAGATTTATAAAAAGTTTCATCGTTTCACTTGACCCTTTAATTTACAAATTTGTAGGAATACAAAAGAACGACTACACATACATTTATTCTTAAAACACATCCATTTGATTCAGTTACTTAATATATACATAGCCTAAGTGATGAGTGGCATACTTATAATGATATATTGTATGTCCATTTACCTTTTGTATTGTTTTTTTTGCGACTCTATTATGTGTGTAGATATATTTTTGATATTGATATAATTTATAAATTAATTTTCTATTTTATTTATAATTTGCGACTCTATTATGTGTGTTGATATATTTTTGATATTGATATCATTTATAAATTAACTTTCAATTTTATATATAATTTAGTCATGAATTGGTGAAAATGCAAGGAGTCCAGAAAAAATAATAGTTTTGTGCTGTATAATGAAAAACACATCTTTTGTTGGATATTTTCATTCTTTTAAATTGTTATATGTATGTTTTTTATTGTATGTGCTCTTTTTTTTGTAGGATGTCTATTCAAGATAATGGATGCATGATTATGTTTTCTTCTTTAGAGTTTAAGTATCCGCCTTTCATTCTGTTAAAATTAGATTTTGTATTTCCTGAAGAAAAAACAAAAGAAGTTATATTTGGTCTGATTTAAGCACCAAATTATTTATCACCACATTATCTGATCCAGAAATTTATTATCAATAAAAGGATTGAGTTGATTGAATATTTTGAATTGATGCTAATAAGTTAAATAGTAAAGAGTTATCTTTCTTCATTTTTACAGAACCCAATTTAAATTTTAATGATATGTGTATTTGAACAAAAAAAAAATCAATTCATCTTGTAAGCAATTTTGTAATCAAACATTAAATTATTTTGTTAGATAAATCAACTTTATGGAAATCAAAAAGTTATGCAGTAATAAATTCATGTTTAGATGAAAAAGGGACCACTAAGCATTTAGCTAAGTATTTGGATTTGTCCATTTTGCTGTATTTTTCTCAGTATATGGTGCATACATCTGCGTATGTAATAATTTGTGTTACAGTAGTTTTGTATGTGTCTTTGTAACCACTCTTTAAAATTAATGGAAATTGTTAGTCGAACAAAAAAACGATCATATGTATCAATGACGATCCAATAAACGATCATGTGGGATGACATCATTTAATTTCAAATCTACTTCGTCTAGATTAACAATTATAGGTATTAGCATCATCAGTGATCCAGTAAATATAAAAAGGTATAGTAAATATAACAAAACATAGCATTTTATTTAATACTTCAATCTCATGTTTATAGTAACATAATCAAAAGTTCAATTAAATTATTTTAAAAGAGAAAAAATAAAAAATCACTTACCTACGAAGTGATCCGAAACTCGACTATTAGGATCCTCCAGCTTCGGACGTACATGATCAGGAACCGCGATCACTGACGGCAGCGATGAGCCTAATCTCGAAGGTTCCGACCATTCCGGCAGTTTCCAAGACAAACTTGATCCTAGCATACATTCCACTTGCGTCAAAGTCACCAGGGACTTTGCAGTTTTCTGCATCCAACTACACCGTGGTGGGAGCATCGGTGGATTTCTGCTTTCTCCGACGGGCTTCTCGATTCTTTTTTTCTAACGAACAATTTATCTATTTTACAAAGATCCACAATAGATATGCGGATTCACCACGAACAGTTCTCCATGCACCATACTGAAAGTTTTTTCATCTGCTTGCCTCCAATATAACGTACAGAAATTGCATCTTATGGAAATCAAAACTCATATCTTCTGGTATAGAAACATTAAGATCTTATGATATATTTATTATTTATTTCTGTGCTTCTTTGGTTTTCTTAACATTTTCTTTTTCAAATCCCTTAAAATGATAAAAACTAGCTCTTTCAAAAAAATAAAATATATATATATATAATTTTCTTTTGGGAAGAGTTACAAGTACGACTATATATATATATTAGAGAGTGTGGATATCATTAGTCACTCATCTCTTCTCTTCATGCAACCAAGTATCTTTCTTCCTCTTTTCAATACTTCTTTAGCTATGAAAAATGTTGAGTTGGGTGAGGGTGGTCTTCGAGGTGTTTTTGGAGGTGACGATGGAGCTGTTGCTGGACGCGCTGCAAGAGGAGGCGCTAGAATGCATAACCCAGACAGAGGAACGTTGATAGCCATCAACTTCCTTCGGGTTGCACTCTTCGAGATGGATGAAGGAGAGACACTACATGGATCTCACATCATGGCTAGTGTTATGTGTTATGCGATTCTCACTTTACTTCATCATAGCAGAAAATGTGTTCATCTATCGTTGTGCCCCAAGAACTTGTTCTAGAGGTATGATATTCTTCTACCACAAGATATATTTATGGCAGAACAACTCAGCAATATTTGTCTGAGATAAAAGATTTAGTATTAAATAGTGAATCTAATAAATCGGAGGAGAAGAAGCCAGACAACGAGAAAGAACCCAGAGATGTGAAATCTTATCTGATTATGAGTGTTTGTTACGCCTTTTTTTTCTTTTTCTTTTGTTTGCTATTAGTATATATTGTAAGGATGTTTTATTTTATCTCTCTATTAATATAACAGGACTATAATGATATTTTCTGTTATTGACTTCATTCCTTAGTATCTTTCGTATCATTGAATCTTTTAAATCGAAATCAAACTGATAATTCATAATAAAATATGTCTTAAGAACATACTTGCACACGTTTTGTGCACTAAGTTTTTAAAGTCCGGTGTGTTTGAAGTATGAATGTGATCTTACAGATTTATAAAAAGTTTCATCGTTTCACTTGACCCTTTAATTTACAAATTTGTAGGAATACAAAAGAACGACTACACATACATTTATTCTTAAAACACATCCATTTGATTCAGTTACTTAATATATACATAGCCTAAGTGATGAGTGGCATACTTATAATGATATATTGTATGTCCATTTACCTTTTGTATTGTTTTTTTTGCGACTCTATTATGTGTGTAGATATATTTTTGATATTGATATAATTTATAAATTAATTTTCTATTTTATTTATAATTTGCGACTCTATTATGTGTGTTGATATATTTTTGATATTGATATCATTTATAAATTAACTTTCAATTTTATATATAATTTAGTCATGAATTGGTGAAAATGCAAGGAGTCCAGAAAAAATAATAGTTTTGTGCTGTATAATGAAAAACACATCTTTTGTTGGATATTTTCATTCTTTTAAATTGTTATATGTATGTTTTTTATTGTATGTGCTCTTTTTTTTGTAGGATGTCTATTCAAGATAATGGATGCATGATTATGTTTTCTTCTTTAGAGTTTAAGTATCCGCCTTTCATTCTGTTAAAATTAGATTTTGTATTTCCTGAAGAAAAAACAAAAGAAGTTATATTTGGTCTGATTTAAGCACCAAATTATTTATCACCACATTATCTGATCCAGAAATTTATTATCAATAAAAGGATTGAGTTGATTGAATATTTTGAATTGATGCTAATAAGTTAAATAGTAAAGAGTTATCTTTCTTCATTTTTACAGAACCCAATTTAAATTTTAATGATATGTGTATTTGAACAAAAAAAAAATCAATTCATCTTGTAAGCAATTTTGTAATCAAACATTAAATTATTTTGTTAGATAAATCAACTTTATGGAAATCAAAAAGTTATGCAGTAATAAATTCATGTTTAGATGAAAAAGGGACCACTAAGCATTTAGCTAAGTATTTGGATTTGTCCATTTTGCTGTATTTTTCTCAGTATATGGTGCATACATCTGCGTATGTAATAATTTGTGTTACAGTAGTTTTGTATGTGTCTTTGTAACCACTCTTTAAAATTAATGGAAATTGTTAGTCGAACAAAAAAACGATCATATGTATCAATGACGATCCAATAAACGATCATGTGGGATGACATCATTTAATTTCAAATCTACTTCGTCTAGATTAACAATTATAGGTATTAGCATCATCAGTGATCCAGTAAATATAAAAAGGTATAGTAAATATAACAAAACATAGCATTTTATTTAATACTTCAATCTCATGTTTATAGTAACATAATCAAAAGTTCAATTAAATTATTTTAAAAGAGAAAAAATAAAAAATCACTTACCTACGAAGTGATCCGAAACTCGACTATTAGGATCCTCCAGCTTCGGACGTACATGATCAGGAACCGCGATCACTGACGGCAGCGATGAGCCTAATCTCGAAGGTTCCGACCATTCCGGCAGTTTCCAAGACAAACTTGATCCTAGCATACATTCCACTTGCGTCAAAGTCACCAGGGACTTTGCAGTTTTCTGCATCCAACTACACCGTGGTGGGAGCATCGGTGGATTTCTGCTTTCTCCGACGGGCTTCTCGATTCTTTTTTTCTAACGAACAATTTATCTATTTTACAAAGATCCACAATAGATATGCGGATTCACCACGAACAGTTCTCCATGCACCATACTGAAAGTTTTTTCATCTGCTTGCCTCCAATATAACGTACAGAAATTGCATCTTATGGAAATCAAAACTCATATCTTCTGGTATAGAAACATTAAGATCTTATGATATATTTATTATTTATTTCTGTGCTTCTTTGGTTTTCTTAACATTTTCTTTTTCAAATCCCTTAAAATGATAAAAACTAGCTCTTTCAAAAAAATAAAATATATATATATATAATTTTCTTTTGGGAAGAGTTACAAGTACGACTATATATATATATTAGAGAGTGTGGATATCATTAGTCACTCATCTCTTCTCTTCATGCAACCAAGTATCTTTCTTCCTCTTTTCAATACTTCTTTAGCTATGAAAAATGTTGAGTTGGGTGAGGGTGGTCTTCGAGGTGTTTTTGGAGGTGACGATGGAGCTGTTGCTGGACGCGCTGCAAGAGGAGGCGCTAGAATGCATAACCCAGACAGAGGAACGTTGATAGCCATCAACTTCCTTCGGGTTGCACTCTTCGAGATGGATGAAGGAGAGACACTACATGGATCTCACATCATGGCTAGTGTTATGTGTTATGCGATTCTCACTTTACTTCATCATAGCAGAAAATGTGTTCATCTATCGTTGTGCCCCAAGAACTTGTTCTAGAGGTATGATATTCTTCTACCACAAGATATATTTATGGCAGAACAACTCAGCAATATTTGTCTGAGATAAAAGATTTAGTATTAAATAGTGAATCTAATAAATCGGAGGAGAAGAAGCCAGACAACGAGAAAGAACCCAGAGATGTGAAATCTTATCTGATTATGAGTGTTTGTTACGCCTTTTTTTTCTTTTTCTTTTGTTTGCTATTAGTATATATTGTAAGGATGTTTTATTTTATCTCTCTATTAATATAACAGGACTATAATGATATTTTCTGTTATTGACTTCATTCCTTAGTATCTTTCGTATCATTGAATCTTTTAAATCGAAATCAAACTGATAATTCATAATAAAATATGTCTTAAGAACATACTTGCACACGTTTTGTGCACTAAGTTTTTAAAGTCCGGTGTGTTTGAAGTATGAATGTGATCTTACAGATTTATAAAAAGTTTCATCGTTTCACTTGACCCTTTAATTTACAAATTTGTAGGAATACAAAAGAACGACTACACATACATTTATTCTTAAAACACATCCATTTGATTCAGTTACTTAATATATACATAGCCTAAGTGATGAGTGGCATACTTATAATGATATATTGTATGTCCATTTACCTTTTGTATTGTTTTTTTTGCGACTCTATTATGTGTGTAGATATATTTTTGATATTGATATAATTTATAAATTAATTTTCTATTTTATTTATAATTTGCGACTCTATTATGTGTGTTGATATATTTTTGATATTGATATCATTTATAAATTAACTTTCAATTTTATATATAATTTAGTCATGAATTGGTGAAAATGCAAGGAGTCCAGAAAAAATAATAGTTTTGTGCTGTATAATGAAAAACACATCTTTTGTTGGATATTTTCATTCTTTTAAATTGTTATATGTATGTTTTTTATTGTATGTGCTCTTTTTTTTGTAGGATGTCTATTCAAGATAATGGATGCATGATTATGTTTTCTTCTTTAGAGTTTAAGTATCCGCCTTTCATTCTGTTAAAATTAGATTTTGTATTTCCTGAAGAAAAAACAAAAGAAGTTATATTTGGTCTGATTTAAGCACCAAATTATTTATCACCACATTATCTGATCCAGAAATTTATTATCAATAAAAGGATTGAGTTGATTGAATATTTTGAATTGATGCTAATAAGTTAAATAGTAAAGAGTTATCTTTCTTCATTTTTACAGAACCCAATTTAAATTTTAATGATATGTGTATTTGAACAAAAAAAAAATCAATTCATCTTGTAAGCAATTTTGTAATCAAACATTAAATTATTTTGTTAGATAAATCAACTTTATGGAAATCAAAAAGTTATGCAGTAATAAATTCATGTTTAGATGAAAAAGGGACCACTAAGCATTTAGCTAAGTATTTGGATTTGTCCATTTTGCTGTATTTTTCTCAGTATATGGTGCATACATCTGCGTATGTAATAATTTGTGTTACAGTAGTTTTGTATGTGTCTTTGTAACCACTCTTTAAAATTAATGGAAATTGTTAGTCGAACAAAAAAACGATCATATGTATCAATGACGATCCAATAAACGATCATGTGGGATGACATCATTTAATTTCAAATCTACTTCGTCTAGATTAACAATTATAGGTATTAGCATCATCAGTGATCCAGTAAATATAAAAAGGTATAGTAAATATAACAAAACATAGCATTTTATTTAATACTTCAATCTCATGTTTATAGTAACATAATCAAAAGTTCAATTAAATTATTTTAAAAGAGAAAAAATAAAAAATCACTTACCTACGAAGTGATCCGAAACTCGACTATTAGGATCCTCCAGCTTCGGACGTACATGATCAGGAACCGCGATCACTGACGGCAGCGATGAGCCTAATCTCGAAGGTTCCGACCATTCCGGCAGTTTCCAAGACAAACTTGATCCTAGCATACATTCCACTTGCGTCAAAGTCACCAGGGACTTTGCAGTTTTCTGCATCCAACTACACCGTGGTGGGAGCATCGGTGGATTTCTGCTTTCTCCGACGGGCTTCTCGATTCTTTTTTTCTAACGAACAATTTATCTATTTTACAAAGATCCACAATAGATATGCGGATTCACCACGAACAGTTCTCCATGCACCATACTGAAAGTTTTTTCATCTGCTTGCCTCCAATATAACGTACAGAAATTGCATCTTATGGAAATCAAAACTCATATCTTCTGGTATAGAAACATTAAGATCTTATGATATATTTATTATTTATTTCTGTGCTTCTTTGGTTTTCTTAACATTTTCTTTTTCAAATCCCTTAAAATGATAAAAACTAGCTCTTTCAAAAAAATAAAATATATATATATATAATTTTCTTTTGGGAAGAGTTACAAGTACGACTATATATATATATTAGAGAGTGTGGATATCATTAGTCACTCATCTCTTCTCTTCATGCAACCAAGTATCTTTCTTCCTCTTTTCAATACTTCTTTAGCTATGAAAAATGTTGAGTTGGGTGAGGGTGGTCTTCGAGGTGTTTTTGGAGGTGACGATGGAGCTGTTGCTGGACGCGCTGCAAGAGGAGGCGCTAGAATGCATAACCCAGACAGAGGAACGTTGATAGCCATCAACTTCCTTCGGGTTGCACTCTTCGAGATGGATGAAGGAGAGACACTACATGGATCTCACATCATGGCTAGTGTTATGTGTTATGCGATTCTCACTTTACTTCATCATAGCAGAAAATGTGTTCATCTATCGTTGTGCCCCAAGAACTTGTTCTAGAGGTATGATATTCTTCTACCACAAGATATATTTATGGCAGAACAACTCAGCAATATTTGTCTGAGATAAAAGATTTAGTATTAAATAGTGAATCTAATAAATCGGAGGAGAAGAAGCCAGACAACGAGAAAGAACCCAGAGATGTGAAATCTTATCTGATTATGAGTGTTTGTTACGCCTTTTTTTTCTTTTTCTTTTGTTTGCTATTAGTATATATTGTAAGGATGTTTTATTTTATCTCTCTATTAATATAACAGGACTATAATGATATTTTCTGTTATTGACTTCATTCCTTAGTATCTTTCGTATCATTGAATCTTTTAAATCGAAATCAAACTGATAATTCATAATAAAATATGTCTTAAGAACATACTTGCACACGTTTTGTGCACTAAGTTTTTAAAGTCCGGTGTGTTTGAAGTATGAATGTGATCTTACAGATTTATAAAAAGTTTCATCGTTTCACTTGACCCTTTAATTTACAAATTTGTAGGAATACAAAAGAACGACTACACATACATTTATTCTTAAAACACATCCATTTGATTCAGTTACTTAATATATACATAGCCTAAGTGATGAGTGGCATACTTATAATGATATATTGTATGTCCATTTACCTTTTGTATTGTTTTTTTTGCGACTCTATTATGTGTGTAGATATATTTTTGATATTGATATAATTTATAAATTAATTTTCTATTTTATTTATAATTTGCGACTCTATTATGTGTGTTGATATATTTTTGATATTGATATCATTTATAAATTAACTTTCAATTTTATATATAATTTAGTCATGAATTGGTGAAAATGCAAGGAGTCCAGAAAAAATAATAGTTTTGTGCTGTATAATGAAAAACACATCTTTTGTTGGATATTTTCATTCTTTTAAATTGTTATATGTATGTTTTTTATTGTATGTGCTCTTTTTTTTGTAGGATGTCTATTCAAGATAATGGATGCATGATTATGTTTTCTTCTTTAGAGTTTAAGTATCCGCCTTTCATTCTGTTAAAATTAGATTTTGTATTTCCTGAAGAAAAAACAAAAGAAGTTATATTTGGTCTGATTTAAGCACCAAATTATTTATCACCACATTATCTGATCCAGAAATTTATTATCAATAAAAGGATTGAGTTGATTGAATATTTTGAATTGATGCTAATAAGTTAAATAGTAAAGAGTTATCTTTCTTCATTTTTACAGAACCCAATTTAAATTTTAATGATATGTGTATTTGAACAAAAAAAAAATCAATTCATCTTGTAAGCAATTTTGTAATCAAACATTAAATTATTTTGTTAGATAAATCAACTTTATGGAAATCAAAAAGTTATGCAGTAATAAATTCATGTTTAGATGAAAAAGGGACCACTAAGCATTTAGCTAAGTATTTGGATTTGTCCATTTTGCTGTATTTTTCTCAGTATATGGTGCATACATCTGCGTATGTAATAATTTGTGTTACAGTAGTTTTGTATGTGTCTTTGTAACCACTCTTTAAAATTAATGGAAATTGTTAGTCGAACAAAAAAACGATCATATGTATCAATGACGATCCAATAAACGATCATGTGGGATGACATCATTTAATTTCAAATCTACTTCGTCTAGATTAACAATTATAGGTATTAGCATCATCAGTGATCCAGTAAATATAAAAAGGTATAGTAAATATAACAAAACATAGCATTTTATTTAATACTTCAATCTCATGTTTATAGTAACATAATCAAAAGTTCAATTAAATTATTTTAAAAGAGAAAAAATAAAAAATCACTTACCTACGAAGTGATCCGAAACTCGACTATTAGGATCCTCCAGCTTCGGACGTACATGATCAGGAACCGCGATCACTGACGGCAGCGATGAGCCTAATCTCGAAGGTTCCGACCATTCCGGCAGTTTCCAAGACAAACTTGATCCTAGCATACATTCCACTTGCGTCAAAGTCACCAGGGACTTTGCAGTTTTCTGCATCCAACTACACCGTGGTGGGAGCATCGGTGGATTTCTGCTTTCTCCGACGGGCTTCTCGATTCTTTTTTTCTAACGAACAATTTATCTATTTTACAAAGATCCACAATAGATATGCGGATTCACCACGAACAGTTCTCCATGCACCATACTGAAAGTTTTTTCATCTGCTTGCCTCCAATATAACGTACAGAAATTGCATCTTATGGAAATCAAAACTCATATCTTCTGGTATAGAAACATTAAGATCTTATGATATATTTATTATTTATTTCTGTGCTTCTTTGGTTTTCTTAACATTTTCTTTTTCAAATCCCTTAAAATGATAAAAACTAGCTCTTTCAAAAAAATAAAATATATATATATATAATTTTCTTTTGGGAAGAGTTACAAGTACGACTATATATATATATTAGAGAGTGTGGATATCATTAGTCACTCATCTCTTCTCTTCATGCAACCAAGTATCTTTCTTCCTCTTTTCAATACTTCTTTAGCTATGAAAAATGTTGAGTTGGGTGAGGGTGGTCTTCGAGGTGTTTTTGGAGGTGACGATGGAGCTGTTGCTGGACGCGCTGCAAGAGGAGGCGCTAGAATGCATAACCCAGACAGAGGAACGTTGATAGCCATCAACTTCCTTCGGGTTGCACTCTTCGAGATGGATGAAGGAGAGACACTACATGGATCTCACATCATGGCTAGTGTTATGTGTTATGCGATTCTCACTTTACTTCATCATAGCAGAAAATGTGTTCATCTATCGTTGTGCCCCAAGAACTTGTTCTAGAGGTATGATATTCTTCTACCACAAGATATATTTATGGCAGAACAACTCAGCAATATTTGTCTGAGATAAAAGATTTAGTATTAAATAGTGAATCTAATAAATCGGAGGAGAAGAAGCCAGACAACGAGAAAGAACCCAGAGATGTGAAATCTTATCTGATTATGAGTGTTTGTTACGCCTTTTTTTTCTTTTTCTTTTGTTTGCTATTAGTATATATTGTAAGGATGTTTTATTTTATCTCTCTATTAATATAACAGGACTATAATGATATTTTCTGTTATTGACTTCATTCCTTAGTATCTTTCGTATCATTGAATCTTTTAAATCGAAATCAAACTGATAATTCATAATAAAATATGTCTTAAGAACATACTTGCACACGTTTTGTGCACTAAGTTTTTAAAGTCCGGTGTGTTTGAAGTATGAATGTGATCTTACAGATTTATAAAAAGTTTCATCGTTTCACTTGACCCTTTAATTTACAAATTTGTAGGAATACAAAAGAACGACTACACATACATTTATTCTTAAAACACATCCATTTGATTCAGTTACTTAATATATACATAGCCTAAGTGATGAGTGGCATACTTATAATGATATATTGTATGTCCATTTACCTTTTGTATTGTTTTTTTTGCGACTCTATTATGTGTGTAGATATATTTTTGATATTGATATAATTTATAAATTAATTTTCTATTTTATTTATAATTTGCGACTCTATTATGTGTGTTGATATATTTTTGATATTGATATCATTTATAAATTAACTTTCAATTTTATATATAATTTAGTCATGAATTGGTGAAAATGCAAGGAGTCCAGAAAAAATAATAGTTTTGTGCTGTATAATGAAAAACACATCTTTTGTTGGATATTTTCATTCTTTTAAATTGTTATATGTATGTTTTTTATTGTATGTGCTCTTTTTTTTGTAGGATGTCTATTCAAGATAATGGATGCATGATTATGTTTTCTTCTTTAGAGTTTAAGTATCCGCCTTTCATTCTGTTAAAATTAGATTTTGTATTTCCTGAAGAAAAAACAAAAGAAGTTATATTTGGTCTGATTTAAGCACCAAATTATTTATCACCACATTATCTGATCCAGAAATTTATTATCAATAAAAGGATTGAGTTGATTGAATATTTTGAATTGATGCTAATAAGTTAAATAGTAAAGAGTTATCTTTCTTCATTTTTACAGAACCCAATTTAAATTTTAATGATATGTGTATTTGAACAAAAAAAAAATCAATTCATCTTGTAAGCAATTTTGTAATCAAACATTAAATTATTTTGTTAGATAAATCAACTTTATGGAAATCAAAAAGTTATGCAGTAATAAATTCATGTTTAGATGAAAAAGGGACCACTAAGCATTTAGCTAAGTATTTGGATTTGTCCATTTTGCTGTATTTTTCTCAGTATATGGTGCATACATCTGCGTATGTAATAATTTGTGTTACAGTAGTTTTGTATGTGTCTTTGTAACCACTCTTTAAAATTAATGGAAATTGTTAGTCGAACAAAAAAACGATCATATGTATCAATGACGATCCAATAAACGATCATGTGGGATGACATCATTTAATTTCAAATCTACTTCGTCTAGATTAACAATTATAGGTATTAGCATCATCAGTGATCCAGTAAATATAAAAAGGTATAGTAAATATAACAAAACATAGCATTTTATTTAATACTTCAATCTCATGTTTATAGTAACATAATCAAAAGTTCAATTAAATTATTTTAAAAGAGAAAAAATAAAAAATCACTTACCTACGAAGTGATCCGAAACTCGACTATTAGGATCCTCCAGCTTCGGACGTACATGATCAGGAACCGCGATCACTGACGGCAGCGATGAGCCTAATCTCGAAGGTTCCGACCATTCCGGCAGTTTCCAAGACAAACTTGATCCTAGCATACATTCCACTTGCGTCAAAGTCACCAGGGACTTTGCAGTTTTCTGCATCCAACTACACCGTGGTGGGAGCATCGGTGGATTTCTGCTTTCTCCGACGGGCTTCTCGATTCTTTTTTTCTAACGAACAATTTATCTATTTTACAAAGATCCACAATAGATATGCGGATTCACCACGAACAGTTCTCCATGCACCATACTGAAAGTTTTTTCATCTGCTTGCCTCCAATATAACGTACAGAAATTGCATCTTATGGAAATCAAAACTCATATCTTCTGGTATAGAAACATTAAGATCTTATGATATATTTATTATTTATTTCTGTGCTTCTTTGGTTTTCTTAACATTTTCTTTTTCAAATCCCTTAAAATGATAAAAACTAGCTCTTTCAAAAAAATAAAATATATATATATATAATTTTCTTTTGGGAAGAGTTACAAGTACGACTATATATATATATTAGAGAGTGTGGATATCATTAGTCACTCATCTCTTCTCTTCATGCAACCAAGTATCTTTCTTCCTCTTTTCAATACTTCTTTAGCTATGAAAAATGTTGAGTTGGGTGAGGGTGGTCTTCGAGGTGTTTTTGGAGGTGACGATGGAGCTGTTGCTGGACGCGCTGCAAGAGGAGGCGCTAGAATGCATAACCCAGACAGAGGAACGTTGATAGCCATCAACTTCCTTCGGGTTGCACTCTTCGAGATGGATGAAGGAGAGACACTACATGGATCTCACATCATGGCTAGTGTTATGTGTTATGCGATTCTCACTTTACTTCATCATAGCAGAAAATGTGTTCATCTATCGTTGTGCCCCAAGAACTTGTTCTAGAGGTATGATATTCTTCTACCACAAGATATATTTATGGCAGAACAACTCAGCAATATTTGTCTGAGATAAAAGATTTAGTATTAAATAGTGAATCTAATAAATCGGAGGAGAAGAAGCCAGACAACGAGAAAGAACCCAGAGATGTGAAATCTTATCTGATTATGAGTGTTTGTTACGCCTTTTTTTTCTTTTTCTTTTGTTTGCTATTAGTATATATTGTAAGGATGTTTTATTTTATCTCTCTATTAATATAACAGGACTATAATGATATTTTCTGTTATTGACTTCATTCCTTAGTATCTTTCGTATCATTGAATCTTTTAAATCGAAATCAAACTGATAATTCATAATAAAATATGTCTTAAGAACATACTTGCACACGTTTTGTGCACTAAGTTTTTAAAGTCCGGTGTGTTTGAAGTATGAATGTGATCTTACAGATTTATAAAAAGTTTCATCGTTTCACTTGACCCTTTAATTTACAAATTTGTAGGAATACAAAAGAACGACTACACATACATTTATTCTTAAAACACATCCATTTGATTCAGTTACTTAATATATACATAGCCTAAGTGATGAGTGGCATACTTATAATGATATATTGTATGTCCATTTACCTTTTGTATTGTTTTTTTTGCGACTCTATTATGTGTGTAGATATATTTTTGATATTGATATAATTTATAAATTAATTTTCTATTTTATTTATAATTTGCGACTCTATTATGTGTGTTGATATATTTTTGATATTGATATCATTTATAAATTAACTTTCAATTTTATATATAATTTAGTCATGAATTGGTGAAAATGCAAGGAGTCCAGAAAAAATAATAGTTTTGTGCTGTATAATGAAAAACACATCTTTTGTTGGATATTTTCATTCTTTTAAATTGTTATATGTATGTTTTTTATTGTATGTGCTCTTTTTTTTGTAGGATGTCTATTCAAGATAATGGATGCATGATTATGTTTTCTTCTTTAGAGTTTAAGTATCCGCCTTTCATTCTGTTAAAATTAGATTTTGTATTTCCTGAAGAAAAAACAAAAGAAGTTATATTTGGTCTGATTTAAGCACCAAATTATTTATCACCACATTATCTGATCCAGAAATTTATTATCAATAAAAGGATTGAGTTGATTGAATATTTTGAATTGATGCTAATAAGTTAAATAGTAAAGAGTTATCTTTCTTCATTTTTACAGAACCCAATTTAAATTTTAATGATATGTGTATTTGAACAAAAAAAAAATCAATTCATCTTGTAAGCAATTTTGTAATCAAACATTAAATTATTTTGTTAGATAAATCAACTTTATGGAAATCAAAAAGTTATGCAGTAATAAATTCATGTTTAGATGAAAAAGGGACCACTAAGCATTTAGCTAAGTATTTGGATTTGTCCATTTTGCTGTATTTTTCTCAGTATATGGTGCATACATCTGCGTATGTAATAATTTGTGTTACAGTAGTTTTGTATGTGTCTTTGTAACCACTCTTTAAAATTAATGGAAATTGTTAGTCGAACAAAAAAACGATCATATGTATCAATGACGATCCAATAAACGATCATGTGGGATGACATCATTTAATTTCAAATCTACTTCGTCTAGATTAACAATTATAGGTATTAGCATCATCAGTGATCCAGTAAATATAAAAAGGTATAGTAAATATAACAAAACATAGCATTTTATTTAATACTTCAATCTCATGTTTATAGTAACATAATCAAAAGTTCAATTAAATTATTTTAAAAGAGAAAAAATAAAAAATCACTTACCTACGAAGTGATCCGAAACTCGACTATTAGGATCCTCCAGCTTCGGACGTACATGATCAGGAACCGCGATCACTGACGGCAGCGATGAGCCTAATCTCGAAGGTTCCGACCATTCCGGCAGTTTCCAAGACAAACTTGATCCTAGCATACATTCCACTTGCGTCAAAGTCACCAGGGACTTTGCAGTTTTCTGCATCCAACTACACCGTGGTGGGAGCATCGGTGGATTTCTGCTTTCTCCGACGGGCTTCTCGATTCTTTTTTTCTAACGAACAATTTATCTATTTTACAAAGATCCACAATAGATATGCGGATTCACCACGAACAGTTCTCCATGCACCATACTGAAAGTTTTTTCATCTGCTTGCCTCCAATATAACGTACAGAAATTGCATCTTATGGAAATCAAAACTCATATCTTCTGGTATAGAAACATTAAGATCTTATGATATATTTATTATTTATTTCTGTGCTTCTTTGGTTTTCTTAACATTTTCTTTTTCAAATCCCTTAAAATGATAAAAACTAGCTCTTTCAAAAAAATAAAATATATATATATATAATTTTCTTTTGGGAAGAGTTACAAGTACGACTATATATATATATTAGAGAGTGTGGATATCATTAGTCACTCATCTCTTCTCTTCATGCAACCAAGTATCTTTCTTCCTCTTTTCAATACTTCTTTAGCTATGAAAAATGTTGAGTTGGGTGAGGGTGGTCTTCGAGGTGTTTTTGGAGGTGACGATGGAGCTGTTGCTGGACGCGCTGCAAGAGGAGGCGCTAGAATGCATAACCCAGACAGAGGAACGTTGATAGCCATCAACTTCCTTCGGGTTGCACTCTTCGAGATGGATGAAGGAGAGACACTACATGGATCTCACATCATGGCTAGTGTTATGTGTTATGCGATTCTCACTTTACTTCATCATAGCAGAAAATGTGTTCATCTATCGTTGTGCCCCAAGAACTTGTTCTAGAGGTATGATATTCTTCTACCACAAGATATATTTATGGCAGAACAACTCAGCAATATTTGTCTGAGATAAAAGATTTAGTATTAAATAGTGAATCTAATAAATCGGAGGAGAAGAAGCCAGACAACGAGAAAGAACCCAGAGATGTGAAATCTTATCTGATTATGAGTGTTTGTTACGCCTTTTTTTTCTTTTTCTTTTGTTTGCTATTAGTATATATTGTAAGGATGTTTTATTTTATCTCTCTATTAATATAACAGGACTATAATGATATTTTCTGTTATTGACTTCATTCCTTAGTATCTTTCGTATCATTGAATCTTTTAAATCGAAATCAAACTGATAATTCATAATAAAATATGTCTTAAGAACATACTTGCACACGTTTTGTGCACTAAGTTTTTAAAGTCCGGTGTGTTTGAAGTATGAATGTGATCTTACAGATTTATAAAAAGTTTCATCGTTTCACTTGACCCTTTAATTTACAAATTTGTAGGAATACAAAAGAACGACTACACATACATTTATTCTTAAAACACATCCATTTGATTCAGTTACTTAATATATACATAGCCTAAGTGATGAGTGGCATACTTATAATGATATATTGTATGTCCATTTACCTTTTGTATTGTTTTTTTTGCGACTCTATTATGTGTGTAGATATATTTTTGATATTGATATAATTTATAAATTAATTTTCTATTTTATTTATAATTTGCGACTCTATTATGTGTGTTGATATATTTTTGATATTGATATCATTTATAAATTAACTTTCAATTTTATATATAATTTAGTCATGAATTGGTGAAAATGCAAGGAGTCCAGAAAAAATAATAGTTTTGTGCTGTATAATGAAAAACACATCTTTTGTTGGATATTTTCATTCTTTTAAATTGTTATATGTATGTTTTTTATTGTATGTGCTCTTTTTTTTGTAGGATGTCTATTCAAGATAATGGATGCATGATTATGTTTTCTTCTTTAGAGTTTAAGTATCCGCCTTTCATTCTGTTAAAATTAGATTTTGTATTTCCTGAAGAAAAAACAAAAGAAGTTATATTTGGTCTGATTTAAGCACCAAATTATTTATCACCACATTATCTGATCCAGAAATTTATTATCAATAAAAGGATTGAGTTGATTGAATATTTTGAATTGATGCTAATAAGTTAAATAGTAAAGAGTTATCTTTCTTCATTTTTACAGAACCCAATTTAAATTTTAATGATATGTGTATTTGAACAAAAAAAAAATCAATTCATCTTGTAAGCAATTTTGTAATCAAACATTAAATTATTTTGTTAGATAAATCAACTTTATGGAAATCAAAAAGTTATGCAGTAATAAATTCATGTTTAGATGAAAAAGGGACCACTAAGCATTTAGCTAAGTATTTGGATTTGTCCATTTTGCTGTATTTTTCTCAGTATATGGTGCATACATCTGCGTATGTAATAATTTGTGTTACAGTAGTTTTGTATGTGTCTTTGTAACCACTCTTTAAAATTAATGGAAATTGTTAGTCGAACAAAAAAACGATCATATGTATCAATGACGATCCAATAAACGATCATGTGGGATGACATCATTTAATTTCAAATCTACTTCGTCTAGATTAACAATTATAGGTATTAGCATCATCAGTGATCCAGTAAATATAAAAAGGTATAGTAAATATAACAAAACATAGCATTTTATTTAATACTTCAATCTCATGTTTATAGTAACATAATCAAAAGTTCAATTAAATTATTTTAAAAGAGAAAAAATAAAAAATCACTTACCTACGAAGTGATCCGAAACTCGACTATTAGGATCCTCCAGCTTCGGACGTACATGATCAGGAACCGCGATCACTGACGGCAGCGATGAGCCTAATCTCGAAGGTTCCGACCATTCCGGCAGTTTCCAAGACAAACTTGATCCTAGCATACATTCCACTTGCGTCAAAGTCACCAGGGACTTTGCAGTTTTCTGCATCCAACTACACCGTGGTGGGAGCATCGGTGGATTTCTGCTTTCTCCGACGGGCTTCTCGATTCTTTTTTTCTAACGAACAATTTATCTATTTTACAAAGATCCACAATAGATATGCGGATTCACCACGAACAGTTCTCCATGCACCATACTGAAAGTTTTTTCATCTGCTTGCCTCCAATATAACGTACAGAAATTGCATCTTATGGAAATCAAAACTCATATCTTCTGGTATAGAAACATTAAGATCTTATGATATATTTATTATTTATTTCTGTGCTTCTTTGGTTTTCTTAACATTTTCTTTTTCAAATCCCTTAAAATGATAAAAACTAGCTCTTTCAAAAAAATAAAATATATATATATATAATTTTCTTTTGGGAAGAGTTACAAGTACGACTATATATATATATTAGAGAGTGTGGATATCATTAGTCACTCATCTCTTCTCTTCATGCAACCAAGTATCTTTCTTCCTCTTTTCAATACTTCTTTAGCTATGAAAAATGTTGAGTTGGGTGAGGGTGGTCTTCGAGGTGTTTTTGGAGGTGACGATGGAGCTGTTGCTGGACGCGCTGCAAGAGGAGGCGCTAGAATGCATAACCCAGACAGAGGAACGTTGATAGCCATCAACTTCCTTCGGGTTGCACTCTTCGAGATGGATGAAGGAGAGACACTACATGGATCTCACATCATGGCTAGTGTTATGTGTTATGCGATTCTCACTTTACTTCATCATAGCAGAAAATGTGTTCATCTATCGTTGTGCCCCAAGAACTTGTTCTAGAGGTATGATATTCTTCTACCACAAGATATATTTATGGCAGAACAACTCAGCAATATTTGTCTGAGATAAAAGATTTAGTATTAAATAGTGAATCTAATAAATCGGAGGAGAAGAAGCCAGACAACGAGAAAGAACCCAGAGATGTGAAATCTTATCTGATTATGAGTGTTTGTTACGCCTTTTTTTTCTTTTTCTTTTGTTTGCTATTAGTATATATTGTAAGGATGTTTTATTTTATCTCTCTATTAATATAACAGGACTATAATGATATTTTCTGTTATTGACTTCATTCCTTAGTATCTTTCGTATCATTGAATCTTTTAAATCGAAATCAAACTGATAATTCATAATAAAATATGTCTTAAGAACATACTTGCACACGTTTTGTGCACTAAGTTTTTAAAGTCCGGTGTGTTTGAAGTATGAATGTGATCTTACAGATTTATAAAAAGTTTCATCGTTTCACTTGACCCTTTAATTTACAAATTTGTAGGAATACAAAAGAACGACTACACATACATTTATTCTTAAAACACATCCATTTGATTCAGTTACTTAATATATACATAGCCTAAGTGATGAGTGGCATACTTATAATGATATATTGTATGTCCATTTACCTTTTGTATTGTTTTTTTTGCGACTCTATTATGTGTGTAGATATATTTTTGATATTGATATAATTTATAAATTAATTTTCTATTTTATTTATAATTTGCGACTCTATTATGTGTGTTGATATATTTTTGATATTGATATCATTTATAAATTAACTTTCAATTTTATATATAATTTAGTCATGAATTGGTGAAAATGCAAGGAGTCCAGAAAAAATAATAGTTTTGTGCTGTATAATGAAAAACACATCTTTTGTTGGATATTTTCATTCTTTTAAATTGTTATATGTATGTTTTTTATTGTATGTGCTCTTTTTTTTGTAGGATGTCTATTCAAGATAATGGATGCATGATTATGTTTTCTTCTTTAGAGTTTAAGTATCCGCCTTTCATTCTGTTAAAATTAGATTTTGTATTTCCTGAAGAAAAAACAAAAGAAGTTATATTTGGTCTGATTTAAGCACCAAATTATTTATCACCACATTATCTGATCCAGAAATTTATTATCAATAAAAGGATTGAGTTGATTGAATATTTTGAATTGATGCTAATAAGTTAAATAGTAAAGAGTTATCTTTCTTCATTTTTACAGAACCCAATTTAAATTTTAATGATATGTGTATTTGAACAAAAAAAAAATCAATTCATCTTGTAAGCAATTTTGTAATCAAACATTAAATTATTTTGTTAGATAAATCAACTTTATGGAAATCAAAAAGTTATGCAGTAATAAATTCATGTTTAGATGAAAAAGGGACCACTAAGCATTTAGCTAAGTATTTGGATTTGTCCATTTTGCTGTATTTTTCTCAGTATATGGTGCATACATCTGCGTATGTAATAATTTGTGTTACAGTAGTTTTGTATGTGTCTTTGTAACCACTCTTTAAAATTAATGGAAATTGTTAGTCGAACAAAAAAACGATCATATGTATCAATGACGATCCAATAAACGATCATGTGGGATGACATCATTTAATTTCAAATCTACTTCGTCTAGATTAACAATTATAGGTATTAGCATCATCAGTGATCCAGTAAATATAAAAAGGTATAGTAAATATAACAAAACATAGCATTTTATTTAATACTTCAATCTCATGTTTATAGTAACATAATCAAAAGTTCAATTAAATTATTTTAAAAGAGAAAAAATAAAAAATCACTTACCTACGAAGTGATCCGAAACTCGACTATTAGGATCCTCCAGCTTCGGACGTACATGATCAGGAACCGCGATCACTGACGGCAGCGATGAGCCTAATCTCGAAGGTTCCGACCATTCCGGCAGTTTCCAAGACAAACTTGATCCTAGCATACATTCCACTTGCGTCAAAGTCACCAGGGACTTTGCAGTTTTCTGCATCCAACTACACCGTGGTGGGAGCATCGGTGGATTTCTGCTTTCTCCGACGGGCTTCTCGATTCTTTTTTTCTAACGAACAATTTATCTATTTTACAAAGATCCACAATAGATATGCGGATTCACCACGAACAGTTCTCCATGCACCATACTGAAAGTTTTTTCATCTGCTTGCCTCCAATATAACGTACAGAAATTGCATCTTATGGAAATCAAAACTCATATCTTCTGGTATAGAAACATTAAGATCTTATGATATATTTATTATTTATTTCTGTGCTTCTTTGGTTTTCTTAACATTTTCTTTTTCAAATCCCTTAAAATGATAAAAACTAGCTCTTTCAAAAAAATAAAATATATATATATATAATTTTCTTTTGGGAAGAGTTACAAGTACGACTATATATATATATTAGAGAGTGTGGATATCATTAGTCACTCATCTCTTCTCTTCATGCAACCAAGTATCTTTCTTCCTCTTTTCAATACTTCTTTAGCTATGAAAAATGTTGAGTTGGGTGAGGGTGGTCTTCGAGGTGTTTTTGGAGGTGACGATGGAGCTGTTGCTGGACGCGCTGCAAGAGGAGGCGCTAGAATGCATAACCCAGACAGAGGAACGTTGATAGCCATCAACTTCCTTCGGGTTGCACTCTTCGAGATGGATGAAGGAGAGACACTACATGGATCTCACATCATGGCTAGTGTTATGTGTTATGCGATTCTCACTTTACTTCATCATAGCAGAAAATGTGTTCATCTATCGTTGTGCCCCAAGAACTTGTTCTAGAGGTATGATATTCTTCTACCACAAGATATATTTATGGCAGAACAACTCAGCAATATTTGTCTGAGATAAAAGATTTAGTATTAAATAGTGAATCTAATAAATCGGAGGAGAAGAAGCCAGACAACGAGAAAGAACCCAGAGATGTGAAATCTTATCTGATTATGAGTGTTTGTTACGCCTTTTTTTTCTTTTTCTTTTGTTTGCTATTAGTATATATTGTAAGGATGTTTTATTTTATCTCTCTATTAATATAACAGGACTATAATGATATTTTCTGTTATTGACTTCATTCCTTAGTATCTTTCGTATCATTGAATCTTTTAAATCGAAATCAAACTGATAATTCATAATAAAATATGTCTTAAGAACATACTTGCACACGTTTTGTGCACTAAGTTTTTAAAGTCCGGTGTGTTTGAAGTATGAATGTGATCTTACAGATTTATAAAAAGTTTCATCGTTTCACTTGACCCTTTAATTTACAAATTTGTAGGAATACAAAAGAACGACTACACATACATTTATTCTTAAAACACATCCATTTGATTCAGTTACTTAATATATACATAGCCTAAGTGATGAGTGGCATACTTATAATGATATATTGTATGTCCATTTACCTTTTGTATTGTTTTTTTTGCGACTCTATTATGTGTGTAGATATATTTTTGATATTGATATAATTTATAAATTAATTTTCTATTTTATTTATAATTTGCGACTCTATTATGTGTGTTGATATATTTTTGATATTGATATCATTTATAAATTAACTTTCAATTTTATATATAATTTAGTCATGAATTGGTGAAAATGCAAGGAGTCCAGAAAAAATAATAGTTTTGTGCTGTATAATGAAAAACACATCTTTTGTTGGATATTTTCATTCTTTTAAATTGTTATATGTATGTTTTTTATTGTATGTGCTCTTTTTTTTGTAGGATGTCTATTCAAGATAATGGATGCATGATTATGTTTTCTTCTTTAGAGTTTAAGTATCCGCCTTTCATTCTGTTAAAATTAGATTTTGTATTTCCTGAAGAAAAAACAAAAGAAGTTATATTTGGTCTGATTTAAGCACCAAATTATTTATCACCACATTATCTGATCCAGAAATTTATTATCAATAAAAGGATTGAGTTGATTGAATATTTTGAATTGATGCTAATAAGTTAAATAGTAAAGAGTTATCTTTCTTCATTTTTACAGAACCCAATTTAAATTTTAATGATATGTGTATTTGAACAAAAAAAAAATCAATTCATCTTGTAAGCAATTTTGTAATCAAACATTAAATTATTTTGTTAGATAAATCAACTTTATGGAAATCAAAAAGTTATGCAGTAATAAATTCATGTTTAGATGAAAAAGGGACCACTAAGCATTTAGCTAAGTATTTGGATTTGTCCATTTTGCTGTATTTTTCTCAGTATATGGTGCATACATCTGCGTATGTAATAATTTGTGTTACAGTAGTTTTGTATGTGTCTTTGTAACCACTCTTTAAAATTAATGGAAATTGTTAGTCGAACAAAAAAACGATCATATGTATCAATGACGATCCAATAAACGATCATGTGGGATGACATCATTTAATTTCAAATCTACTTCGTCTAGATTAACAATTATAGGTATTAGCATCATCAGTGATCCAGTAAATATAAAAAGGTATAGTAAATATAACAAAACATAGCATTTTATTTAATACTTCAATCTCATGTTTATAGTAACATAATCAAAAGTTCAATTAAATTATTTTAAAAGAGAAAAAATAAAAAATCACTTACCTACGAAGTGATCCGAAACTCGACTATTAGGATCCTCCAGCTTCGGACGTACATGATCAGGAACCGCGATCACTGACGGCAGCGATGAGCCTAATCTCGAAGGTTCCGACCATTCCGGCAGTTTCCAAGACAAACTTGATCCTAGCATACATTCCACTTGCGTCAAAGTCACCAGGGACTTTGCAGTTTTCTGCATCCAACTACACCGTGGTGGGAGCATCGGTGGATTTCTGCTTTCTCCGACGGGCTTCTCGATTCTTTTTTTCTAACGAACAATTTATCTATTTTACAAAGATCCACAATAGATATGCGGATTCACCACGAACAGTTCTCCATGCACCATACTGAAAGTTTTTTCATCTGCTTGCCTCCAATATAACGTACAGAAATTGCATCTTATGGAAATCAAAACTCATATCTTCTGGTATAGAAACATTAAGATCTTATGATATATTTATTATTTATTTCTGTGCTTCTTTGGTTTTCTTAACATTTTCTTTTTCAAATCCCTTAAAATGATAAAAACTAGCTCTTTCAAAAAAATAAAATATATATATATATAATTTTCTTTTGGGAAGAGTTACAAGTACGACTATATATATATATTAGAGAGTGTGGATATCATTAGTCACTCATCTCTTCTCTTCATGCAACCAAGTATCTTTCTTCCTCTTTTCAATACTTCTTTAGCTATGAAAAATGTTGAGTTGGGTGAGGGTGGTCTTCGAGGTGTTTTTGGAGGTGACGATGGAGCTGTTGCTGGACGCGCTGCAAGAGGAGGCGCTAGAATGCATAACCCAGACAGAGGAACGTTGATAGCCATCAACTTCCTTCGGGTTGCACTCTTCGAGATGGATGAAGGAGAGACACTACATGGATCTCACATCATGGCTAGTGTTATGTGTTATGCGATTCTCACTTTACTTCATCATAGCAGAAAATGTGTTCATCTATCGTTGTGCCCCAAGAACTTGTTCTAGAGGTATGATATTCTTCTACCACAAGATATATTTATGGCAGAACAACTCAGCAATATTTGTCTGAGATAAAAGATTTAGTATTAAATAGTGAATCTAATAAATCGGAGGAGAAGAAGCCAGACAACGAGAAAGAACCCAGAGATGTGAAATCTTATCTGATTATGAGTGTTTGTTACGCCTTTTTTTTCTTTTTCTTTTGTTTGCTATTAGTATATATTGTAAGGATGTTTTATTTTATCTCTCTATTAATATAACAGGACTATAATGATATTTTCTGTTATTGACTTCATTCCTTAGTATCTTTCGTATCATTGAATCTTTTAAATCGAAATCAAACTGATAATTCATAATAAAATATGTCTTAAGAACATACTTGCACACGTTTTGTGCACTAAGTTTTTAAAGTCCGGTGTGTTTGAAGTATGAATGTGATCTTACAGATTTATAAAAAGTTTCATCGTTTCACTTGACCCTTTAATTTACAAATTTGTAGGAATACAAAAGAACGACTACACATACATTTATTCTTAAAACACATCCATTTGATTCAGTTACTTAATATATACATAGCCTAAGTGATGAGTGGCATACTTATAATGATATATTGTATGTCCATTTACCTTTTGTATTGTTTTTTTTGCGACTCTATTATGTGTGTAGATATATTTTTGATATTGATATAATTTATAAATTAATTTTCTATTTTATTTATAATTTGCGACTCTATTATGTGTGTTGATATATTTTTGATATTGATATCATTTATAAATTAACTTTCAATTTTATATATAATTTAGTCATGAATTGGTGAAAATGCAAGGAGTCCAGAAAAAATAATAGTTTTGTGCTGTATAATGAAAAACACATCTTTTGTTGGATATTTTCATTCTTTTAAATTGTTATATGTATGTTTTTTATTGTATGTGCTCTTTTTTTTGTAGGATGTCTATTCAAGATAATGGATGCATGATTATGTTTTCTTCTTTAGAGTTTAAGTATCCGCCTTTCATTCTGTTAAAATTAGATTTTGTATTTCCTGAAGAAAAAACAAAAGAAGTTATATTTGGTCTGATTTAAGCACCAAATTATTTATCACCACATTATCTGATCCAGAAATTTATTATCAATAAAAGGATTGAGTTGATTGAATATTTTGAATTGATGCTAATAAGTTAAATAGTAAAGAGTTATCTTTCTTCATTTTTACAGAACCCAATTTAAATTTTAATGATATGTGTATTTGAACAAAAAAAAAATCAATTCATCTTGTAAGCAATTTTGTAATCAAACATTAAATTATTTTGTTAGATAAATCAACTTTATGGAAATCAAAAAGTTATGCAGTAATAAATTCATGTTTAGATGAAAAAGGGACCACTAAGCATTTAGCTAAGTATTTGGATTTGTCCATTTTGCTGTATTTTTCTCAGTATATGGTGCATACATCTGCGTATGTAATAATTTGTGTTACAGTAGTTTTGTATGTGTCTTTGTAACCACTCTTTAAAATTAATGGAAATTGTTAGTCGAACAAAAAAACGATCATATGTATCAATGACGATCCAATAAACGATCATGTGGGATGACATCATTTAATTTCAAATCTACTTCGTCTAGATTAACAATTATAGGTATTAGCATCATCAGTGATCCAGTAAATATAAAAAGGTATAGTAAATATAACAAAACATAGCATTTTATTTAATACTTCAATCTCATGTTTATAGTAACATAATCAAAAGTTCAATTAAATTATTTTAAAAGAGAAAAAATAAAAAATCACTTACCTACGAAGTGATCCGAAACTCGACTATTAGGATCCTCCAGCTTCGGACGTACATTATCAGGAACGCGATCACTGACGGCGGCGATGAGCCTAATCTCGAAGGTTCTGACCATTCCGGCAGTTTCCAAGACAAACTTGATCCTAGCATACATTCCACTTGCATCAAAGTCACCAGGGACTTTGCAGTTTTCTGCATCCAACTACACCGTGGTGGGAGCATCGGTGGATTTCTGCTTTCTCCGACGGGCTTCTCGATTCTTTTTTTCTAACGAACAATTTATCTATTTTACAAAGATCCACAATAGATATGCGGATTCACCACGAACAGTTCTCCATGCACCATACTGAAAGTTTTTTCATCTGCTTGCCTCCAATATAACGTACAGAAATTGCATCTTATGGAAATCAAAACTCATATCTTCTGGTATAGAAACATTAAGATCTTATGATATATTTATTATTTATTTCTGTGCTTCTTTGGTTTTCTTAACATTTTCTTTTTCAAATCCCTTAAAATGATAAAAACTAGCTCTTTCAAAAAAATAAAATATATATATATATAATTTTCTTTTGGGAAGAGTTACAAGTACGACTATATATATATATTAGAGAGTGTGGATATCATTAGTCACTCATCTCTTCTCTTCATGCAACCAAGTATCTTTCTTCCTCTTTTCAATACTTCTTTAGCTATGAAAAATGTTGAGTTGGGTGAGGGTGGTCTTCGAGGTGTTTTTGGAGGTGACGATGGAGCTGTTGCTGGACGCGCTGCAAGAGGAGGCGCTAGAATGCATAACCCAGACAGAGGAACGTTGATAGCCATCAACTTCCTTCGGGTTGCACTCTTCGAGATGGATGAAGGAGAGACACTACATGGATCTCACATCATGGCTAGTGTTATGCTAGTGTTATGCGATTCTCACTTTACTTCATCATAGCAGAAAATGTGTTCATCTATCGTTGTGCCCCAAGAACTTGTTCTAGAGGTATGATATTCTTCTACCACAAGATATATTTATGGCAGAACAACTCAGAAATATTTGTCTGAGATAAAAGATTTAGTATTAAATAGTAAATCTAATAAATCGGAGGAGAAGAAGCCAGACAACGAGAAAGAACCCAGAGATGTGAAATCTTATCTGATTATGAGTGTTTGTTACGCCTTTTTTTTCTTTTTCTTTTGTTTGCTATTAGTATATATTGTAAGGATGTTTTATTTTATCTCTCTATTAATATAACAGGACTATAATGATATTTTCTGTTATTGACTTCATTCCTTAGTATCTTTCGTATCATTGAATCTTTTAAATCGAAATCAAACTGATAATTCATAATAAAATATGTCTTAAGAACATACTTGCACACGTTTTGTGCACTAAGTTTTTAAAGTCCGGTGTGTTTGAAGTATGAATGTGATCTTACAGATTTATAAAAAGTTTCATCGTTTCACTTGACCCTTTAATTTACAAATTTGTAGGAATACAAAAGAACGACTACACATACATTTATTCTTAAAACACATCCATTTGATTCAGTTACTTAATATATACATAGCCTAAGTGATGAGTGGCATACTTATAATGATATATTGTATGTCCATTTACCTTTTGTATTGTTTTTTTTGCGACTCTATTATGTGTGTAGATATATTTTTGATATTGATATAATTTATAAATTAATTTTCTATTTTATTTATAATTTGCGACTCTATTATGTGTGTTGATATATTTTTGATATTGATATCATTTATAAATTAACTTTCAATTTTATATATAATTTAGTCATGAATTGGTGAAAATGCAAGGAGTCCAGAAAAAATAATAGTTTTGTGCTGTATAATGAAAAACACATCTTTTGTTGGATATTTTCATTCTTTTAAATTGTTATATGTATGTTTTTTATTGTATGTGATCTTTTTTTTGTAGGATGTCTATTCAAGATAATGGATGCATGATTATGTTTTCTTCTTTAGAGTTTAAGTATCCGCCTTTCATTCTGTTAAAATTAGATTTTGTATTTCCTGAAGAAAAAACAAAAGAAGTTATATTTGGTCTGATTTAAGCACCAAATTATTTATCACCACATTATCTGATCCAGAAATTTATTATCAATANGGGGACGAAGACTTACGACGTAAACGTACCTGTATTTGAAGATGCAATAGCCAGCTAGCTTCAATGGAGGTGGAGGAGACCTGAATACCCAGAAGAGCTCGAGGTCGTCGGCTTCAATGGCGGAATCGGATTTCGTCGAAAGAGGAAAGAGGGAGAACCGAGAAGGGAAAAGAAACCGATCTTTGATTGGTCTAAATCTGATATTTTGATTGGTCCTTATTTTTATTTTCTTAAAATTGTTTTTTATTTTGTTTGATTTCATTAAGGGTAATATAGGGTTTTCAAGTTTCATTAAAAGGGTGAGGGGTATGTAGATTTTGAAAAGGGTATTTTGTTTCTTTTTCCTTCATTAAGGGCATATCAGCCTTTCACCCTGAAGGAGAGAAGACGGAGCGCCGTTTTAGATAGATTGGACAAAAAATTTTTTTTAACACAATTAGGTTAAACTATCATGAATTTTTTGAAATAGTTAAAAATTTCGGTTAAATAGACTTTATTTGAAGTTTACCCATAAAGTCTAGTGAAGAAATCTCTTTAACCCTAAACCCTAAACCCTAAATCGAATATTCTAGATTGAAATCTGATACATTAATTTTGTTAGCATATTCACAATTTAGAGTTAAAATAACAAAGATATGAACCCTAAATCATTAATCGAACCATAAACTATGATTCATATAGAATTTGAACCATTACCCTAACAATCACTCTCTTATACCCTAAACTTTAAACCTCAAACTCTATGTCTTTTGAACCGTATCCTCATGAAACTTATAAATTGATTCATTTTTATGAAATTTTATTTTATATAGATACCAATTATCTATATTTTGTTTACGTATATAATTTTATTATCAAAATATTTTTTATAATTTTTTATAATTAAAATTTAAAATTTAATTATTTAGTAGACATCTTTAGAAGACTTCCGAGGGTTGTATTGGTTTCTAACATAATTTGTCTGTGTTGATTTAAATTGATTCATTTGTATGAAATTTTGTTTTTTATAGATACCAAATGTATATACGAAATTTTGTTTTTTATAGATACCAAATGTATATGTTTTGTTTATGTATACAAAACTTTTATCAAATTATTTTTTTATGATTTTTATGATTAAAAATTAAAAAATAATTACGGAGTAGACTTCTAAAGAAGTCTCCTTAATCCTAAACCCTAAATCGAATGTTCTAGGTTAAAATTTATATGATACATTAACAAACATTAATTTTATTAGCGTATTCACAATTTAGGGTTAAAATAACAAAGATATGAACACTAAATCGTTAACCGAACCATAAACTATAATTCATATAGAATTTTACCCATTACCCTAACAATCACTCTCTTATACCCTAAACTTTAAACCTCAAACCATAACCCTTTTGAACTGTATACTCATGAAACTTATAAATTGATTCATTTTCAATATATTTTATTATATAGATGTGAATTGTCTATGTTTTGTTTAATTATATAATTTTTTTATAAAAATATTTTTTTTTATAATTTTGATAATTAAAATTTAAAATTTAGTTATTTAGTAGACTTCTTTAGCAGACTTCGTAGGGTTGTATTGGTTTCTAACCTAATTTGACTTTGTTGATTTAAATTGATTCATTTGTATGAAATTTTGTTTTTTATATATGCAAAATGTATATGTTTTGTTTATGTATACCAAATTTTTATCAAATTAATTTTTATGATTTTTATAATTAAAATTTAATAAATAATTACGGAGTAGACTTCTTTAGAAGTCTATAAACGAAGTCTGCTTTAGAAGTCTACGTAGGGTTGTATTGGTTTCTAACCTAATTCGTCTTTGTTGCTTTAAATTGAATCATTAGTATGAAATTTTGTTTTTTAAAGATGTAAAATGTACATGTTTAGTTTATATATACAAAATTTTTATCAAATTATTTTTTATGATTTTTATAATTAAAATTTAATAATTAATTACGGAGTAGACTTCTTTATATGTAAAGAAGTCTACAAATGAAGTCTGCTTTATTTGTAAGGAGACTTCCGCGGGTTAAAACTGTCATTGTGGCGAACGTTTTTTGTTTGCTCATAAGGGAGGGAGTTGTAATTTCACTACTCATATGGGTTACTTTTGCCAAACATGCAATAGGGGGTTTACTTTTGTCAAAAAACCAAATAATAGGTCATTTTCATCAATTCCCCATTGATATATCATGGTTTTTACCGGTTTTTGGACCATGATATAAGTCTTTTTATAGAGTCTTTTGGTATTTTTAGAGTCCTATTAGAGTCTTTGCAGGTTGAACTACGTTNTAAAACCGTCATTGTGGCGAACGTTTTTTGTTTGCTCATAAGGGAGGGAGTTGTAATTTCACTACCCCTATGAGTTACTTTTGCCAAACATGCAATAATGGGTTTACTTTTGTCAAAAAAACCAAATAATATGTCATTTTCATCAATTCTCCCTTAAATAAACAAATATTATCAATTTTTTAAAAAATGAACTAACCCCCGCACAGGGCGCGGAGAGAACACCTAGTTTTTTTTTAGTTTTTTTATAATATTTTTAAGAGTTAATGTTTTGGGTATTTTAATCTCAATCTCAAACTCGTTCTCATATTTGTATTTGTGATTGTGGTCTCGTTACGGTTTTTTATTCACATCTTCTGTTAAAATATACATCAACTCAAAAAAAAAATTACATACACGAACTACCAAAAACTGGCTAAATCATATGTCCACTCCGAGCCCATTAGTCAATTTTTTACAGAGTCTGACATGTTTACTATATAGTGTGATGAGTCAATTCAGTCACCTAATCGGGGAAAAATATTCGTTTAATAAAAAAACGCCGATTTGGTAAAAACATTTGTCGAAAAATTAGATGGGTGAAATAAAAAAAAGATTCCTCATCGAGTATGAGTCTTCTATATCTGTTTGCCGACAAAAAAATAGATAGGGTTTAGATTGGTTTGGTCGATTTCGAAAACGGCGAGTCCGATGTTTTTTCTCATTCAGCCTCATTTCTTCTTTGAGTTCAGATTAGTTTGGAAAATTTTTCATGTCCAATCTAAAATATATATGATTTAATTCACTTTTTATAAGTGAATTGAAAAAAAAAAAAAATTCGATCCGCAATTTGCGCAAGAAGAATTGCAAATTGTAAACGACGTGGTGGTAAAAGAGAGACGCCTACTGAGAATTTCTAGGTGTGGAGAACTTCAAAGACTTGAAAATCCAGGAAGACTTTTTATTGTTTTCCAAATGGATAAAAAATGTAAACATCAAAATTCAATTTTTCTACAAGGTCAAGGAAAATGATAATGAGTAATTTGTATCGTGTTGTACGAGAAGAACTATTTGTTAAATGGACGAACGAAAAAATTTTAAAAGAGATTGATGATATGAAGAAAACGTTAGGTGGGCTCAAATGACAAGTTGAAAATAATAATAAAGCTAGAAACACACATTTGGAAAGCCGCCGTTGATAACTATGGGAAGAAGATACAAGAACTAAGTGATATTATTATTGGATTTGAGAAGGAGATCGAATATATGAAAGCTTTCGTCCATGGGTGTGAGAAAGAAGTGAAAGATTGTGTTGTTAGTTAGGAAGCTTAAAAAACATGTTTGTTTGTAGTTTTGGCATGATTGTATTATACTACTATTTCGTGTTGTAGTTATGGCTAAGAATGGCCAAAAATATCAATGTTATCTTTGTTTTTATCTTATGAAGTTATCGTCGGAATGAATTGGAACCTAATTGAGGATTTTGTTTTCAAAGTGTATGTGTATCATTGAAACATATGTGTTCCATTCTCCTCTCATTCTTACATTTTCTAAAGAATATATGTGTTCTAAGATTAAGACCAAAGCAAAAAATGAATAAGACCAAAGCAAAATAAAAACAAGAACCAAGTGTCATTAGCTCGACTGGAAAAGTACCTTAGACAAAACTTAGGGGTCATATGATCGAATGACGGTTGTGACGAATTTAATATTACATGTTAAGGTTTCGGGTCTAGAAAGATTACAAGCTTCAACCCAGAACCTCATGATAATCCAAAGAAAAAAACAAGAATAAAAGATTGAGCATAAGAGTTACATTAGTCACATTTAACATTATAATTTTGTTAAACCAACATAAGGGGTTGATAGGTTAGATTCCTTAAACCAACATGTAGCATTACAATAGTAAGAAAGAAAAAAATTATCAAGCTGCTTCCATTAGCCACAATCACACGTCTAGAAATTTTAACTTCACAAACCATCAATCAATACCAGCAACAAATTAAAGCTACTTCCATCACCAAACCTCCATCAATCCATCCTAAAATCAATCCGAGAACCATTCCAAAAAAATTCCGAAACCATTCCAAAAACCATCCAAAAAGTCATCTCAAAAATTATCTTGAATACACACCAAAAATTCTGCATAGGAGAGCATAAAAAACATTCAATCTTTCAACATCTCAAATTTCACACATAAGAAATAACTGCATATGAGTACAAAACTATCACCAAAAGATCTTCAAACAATCAAATAACCATTATCAATACCTGGAATTTTTGACCAAAGATGTTTTAGTTGGTTGACTTGGTCTTTCGCCATAATCAAGTGCTATCGATTCAGGCACATCTTGTGTTGTCTTACACTTTGTAATATTTCTAAGCTTATACGAAACTTCACCATTTGAACAAGGTGCAGAGTTATGTCCAGCCAAACCATATCGATAGCAATGAATAACCTTTAAATATTTGGACACTTTTTTTTCTTAGTTGGAAACTTGTGAATTGACTTTTTTTTTTCTTTTATGTGGCTTCTATTTCCAACCCTAATCAACTTCTTTTCGTGGTGGTTCAAATACTGAGTCATCAGATTTCCTCTAAAACTTCATACCTTCAACNTTTTGATTTAACTTAGCATAAAGTGTTAGGTTTGAGACGACAAGTTTATGCTCTCATGTAGATTCTAGCTCTCACATTTCGGGGGTAGTTGTAGGCTTAGGATTTCGGGTTTATGTCGTGGTATTGCTTGGTGTTTTGAATTGAAATTTTATGCTTGCATCTTAGCATGTTGAATTGTGGAAAAGGAATAGAGAGAAAGGGAATAAAAAAGCTTGGTAGAAACTAAGGGAAGCATAGTTTGAAATGGTGGTTCGTGTGATTAAAGAGTATAGCTCTAAGTTTGAAAAGTGTTAGGAAGCCTTAAGAAAAGAAAAACAAAAGAATCAAAAGAGCCAAAAGGCCAAAGAAAAGAAAGGGCTACCTAGGAATAAAAAGAAGTGCTATGTTTGTTGAAGATCACACTATTCACTATGAGTTAAAAGTTGAAGAAGATTCCCCTTAGAGCTTTAAAAGAAGAAGTGTTTATGCAATTCATGGGTTTAGCAAGGCACTAAGAGCCTTGGAAGATAAAGGGTAGCTTTAAAGGGTTGCGTGAGCTTGAAAAGAATGAATGAGAGGGGTTTAGTACCATTGATAGCATTTCGGGTAGATGAGAGTCTAGTCTTGTTTGCATTAGTTGTCTTTTACCTTTAGAATTATGCATAAACTTCAATCCTCTTTGAGTGAAAACCCTCGCACAAAATGGAAGCCACATGAATTGAGATCATCTTTATCTCAAAGCCTAGTCCCTTAGCCAAATGAATTCACTTGCATTGCATTGTCATGATTCATGGTTTGCGTATTAATGAACGTTAATGAGTTGGTTGGATAGGGAGACTTATCTAGATTGAGATCTTTGTGCATTTGATTGTTGTGATGAGTATGACTAACTCTTTTGGAATAGGATGAATTTAAATGCATCTTAGAATTAAGAACTAGTACATTGAGTTGATTATGTTTGTTGGCATTCTTGAATATTTAGCTCCCACCTTTAAACCTCTCTCTTGGATTTGTCATGTTTGTTTGCTTGAGAGCAAGCAAAATGCAAGTTCGGGGGAGTTGATAGACTCATAATTTAGCATATTTTGGCACTCATTTGAGATAGTTTTGCATCCACTTATGCATTCATTTAGTCACTTTTAGTTCCATTTACATTCATATTAGAGTTAGGGAGTCTTAGACTAGGCATTGCATGTTTTAAATGGTTTGAAGTCTTTTTCAGGTATCTTTGGAGATAAGGAGACTTAGTGGAGGATGGTGAATGGTGTGGACCAGAAGAACTGAGTTAAAAGCATTGGAAAAACTCGTCCAAGACTCATACCGTTGAGGTGACCCATGGAGAGCACATTTTCCCTGCCCGATGCAACTAGAAGTGCGAAATGTATGTGTCCGGACGAAGGCCTTGCACTTAGATTCATACTCCGAAGCCTCTTTCAAAGTTGTAGAGGATCCATTCAGATTTCCAATGCCGTTGGAATGAAGGCATTCGAACCCCTGGTTAGAAAGTTACATCCTCTTTTGGGCTTAAACCTAAAAAATGCCTCTTTGGGTTTTTTGAGGAGATTTTGATATTTCTTTTAATTTTAATGCAATTTGAATCTTGTTTCTTCTAATATTTCTTTCCTTATTCATCTTATAATGTTTTCTAACACTTCTTGCATAAGATTTGTTATTTTAGCTCTGATTAGTGAGTAGTCTTTTTATGATCTAGGGATGAGGTAGATTAGGGTGATTAGAGAGTTGATCTTTGATGTTTAGGGATTAGAATGTTTATATCCTTTCATATTTAGTGTTCTTAATGCTTAGATTACATTTGAGAGAAGTGATTTAAATCTTAGGGAATTTTCCACCCACAAGGTGTTTAATGAAATTCCCCAAAGAACTAAATATGAGATTTACATGCTTAACCTACGAAAGTAGATGTCTAAGGTGTTTATTGGTAGATTAGAACTGAATCTTAATGCTTGTTGATTATCTTTTCATTATGATTATTAGCTCTTGATTAGGTAGTTAGCAAAGGTATTAGTGCCATGAGCGTGAAATAGTCTTATTTAGAGTTCTAGACCTAAGGATTATCATTTATGTGATTGTTTGAACATCATAGGTTAGCTCTAGGATCACCTAAAGTCAATAACTTCATCCTTGGATTCGATTTTCTCTTTGTTTATATTGAGTTTCTAGTTTTTCTTAGTTTCTTATTTTGATTTCTTAAGTTAGATTTCTTTGCTTTCATTTCACTTAGGTTGTTTGATAAAAAGGTTTTCTTATTTGATTTTGCTTAGCTTAGAGAATTTTTTGTATTCATAGTGTTTAAGTCTCTAGTTCCTTGTGGATTCATTATCTCAAATACTGCAATGACATGAGTAGTTGGGTTTAATTGAAAGTGAGAAAATCCCGCTATCAATTTGGCGCTGTTGTCGGGGGACTAAGTAGATTTATCATTAGGATAAGCTTTCTTTTGTTTTTCTTTGTTTGGTTACTAAATTTCTTTCAAGTGTTTGTTCTTTTTGCAAGCCACAATCATAAGGGAGAATGCATGGATTCGGATATAGCTTCAATGTTGAAGGCTATATTAGGCTTGGTAATAACTAAGCTTTTTCAGTGTTTATCAATGCCTTTGTCTCATTTGTCAATGTAGCATTTAAGGCTATCAATCCAGCTTAGGTGTTGAAAGTTAGTAAGAATGCAAGAGCAATGTAAATCTAAGCCGAATTCGAGTTAAATAGGAGAAACAAATTATAAAAACTACTTGAAGCTACTAAATGATCTTGAAAACAATTTTAAAAATTCTAATGAAGGGTTAACCTACCACTAGACGACTCCTAAGAATTTAAATGGCAAAGCTACTGATTATAAAAAATCCAAAACTAAAAACAGACAAACTAGGCAATTTCTAGCAACCTAAGGGAAAATATTCAAACTTAAACTAAAATGTGATTACTTTAAAGATTCAAATAATAAAGAAGGATTCAAGGTTGAGGTTCATGCTTAGGAAGGTTCAAGATTAGAACTTGGGGTTTAATAAAATAGATCTACACATTTCTATGAGCTATTTCTAGGTCTAAGAGCAAGAACTAGATTTATCCATAGTGTATGATATAAATCCTTTCTTTAACCTTTCATCCTAACCCATGGTGTATGGTGGAAAGATAGATTGAAGAACATTATACTAAGATCTTAATATGACCTAACTAGCTCTCTAAACATCCATCATGGTTTGTGGGAAAGGATGAGCTAGTCTCTTGGATATGGGTTTAGGGGATCTCCTAAGTCCTTTTAAGATAAGGAAATCCCTAGAATCATAGAGATCTTTCTCAAGAGTCTCTAAGCCTTAAAACCCCCAAATCCAAGAAGAGATTAAGATTAAGAGCAAGAAAACCCCAATTAAACCCTAATGAACCTCCCTAATCACCTCAACCTTAAACCTTGAAAGATTACTCACTAATCATGTTCGAACCTCTCTTAAACATTGGGTTTGAGAAGTTGAACATGCTTAGCTTAAACAAGAAGAAAGATTAAAAGACAAGTACTAGATTAAAAATTAAAGATTCAAGTTTTACAAACCAAGAAAAGCTTAAAAATGCATAAAGTGTTTTAATGGTGGCTAGACCTAAAATGAAGATGAAAAACTAAGGAATTTCGTGTCTCCTTAAGAAAATAGGTTAAAATATCTTATATAGGACCACTAACAAATGGTCCCCTCACTAGAAGACAAAATATGAGTTGGCAAAGAAAGAGGGGAAAAATGGGGTAAAAACGCAGTGGCCTGTTTGAAGCATTTGTTGGCCTGGCGGGTGTTGCAAACTGGCGCTTTTCTGCGAGAGATGGCCCGTTTGGAGCACTTTGAGCAGCCTGGTGGGTGTTGCAAACTGGCGGGTTTCTGCGAGAGATTGCCGGTTTGGAGCATTTTGAACAGCCTGGCGGGTGTTGCAAACTGGCGGGTTTCCGCGAAAACAGCTCATCTGTGAACACCTTCTTGCTTCTTCATGACTTCTCCTTGCTTCACCTTTTGTTCCACAACTATCTCAAGTCCTCAAATCTCACATTGCTCCATAATACCTAAAAAGACTCAAAAGACTATGAAAATGCATGAAATGCAATCTAAGACTCTAAAATGCATGACAAGAAGAAATAAGATACAAATGCATAAAAATGACTAATACATGATCAAATGAGAGATCAAAACTAACAAAAGCTAAGGCTAAAATGATGCAAAATACATGAATATCAACTCCCCCAAATTTTCCTTTTGCTTGCCCTCAAGCAAATCAAAGACAAACAAGGAGAAGAAGTTTGAAAGTGAGGGCTTAAATCCAAAAGTGTTTTTCAAATGAATAAATTTAATGGCCCTTGTTCTCAATCCGTAGATGCATCACACAAACTCTACTCCAAAGAACTTAGCCATATTCATCACATATTGAATTTCAAATCAAGAGTTGTCTATTCCAAGCAATCCAAGAATAATAACTTTTAACATTCATTAAAGCTCAAACTGTGAATCATACTTATGCAATCAAAACCGAATACATTTGGCTAGGGACAAGGTTATGAGATAAAAATGATCTCATTCAAGTGGGTACTCAAAGAAATGGTTTCTCTCTAGAAGGATTGAACTCATGCATAATGCTAAAGGTAAAAGGCAATTGATGCATACATGACTAGACTCTCATCTACCCAATATACTAACAATGAACCTAATTCCCCTCTCATTCATTTTCTTTTCAAGCTCACTCACCCTCTAGAACTACCCAAATCAAGCAAAGCAACACGCCAAGTACAAACCCACAAGAACTCCATCAATCAAATTAACCCAAGGGAAACTTCTTCAACCTTCATTATAGCTAGTGGTAAGGTCATACATTCATTAGCTCTTCTCTTTTCTTTGGATAGCTCTCTTTATAATTTTTTTTTCTTTTATGCATTTGGCCTTTTGACTCTTTTTTTTTTCTTTTTTTTCTAAGAGAGCTATCAATTTTTCTTTTCAACTTGAGCTTTTATTCAAAACAATTCAAGACCTACCACTTCAAACTATGTATCCCTTTTTCATTCAAATCCCTTTACACCATCTTCTTCTTAAACACGAAATCAAAGTAAGAATTTTCAAACACAACACCCATGAACTCCCACCCAAATCAAGCCTACAACTAGCTTCTTTATGCAAAGCTAGATCATATGAGAGTCTAAGCATGTCACCCTAAACCTAACACTTTAGTCAAGTTCAATCAAAAAAATTAAGGCCTCACAATATCACACACAAAATTTGGCTTGAAAGGAGTGTAAGGGTTAAGGTGTGGAGTTATATTTAGACTTACAATAGAGTGGTGAAAGGAATAAGAAAGCCTAACTATGTATATGTATCCATGTATCCTTTTTCAAATGCACAAGTATGATAATTAAAAGTTCATGTTAAGGTTCCAATTTATAGGATAAGATTCAATTCATGCTTGTTTCAACTTTAAGCCAAGAAAATCAAGACAATTATTCTAAATATGGTTATAACTTAATTTCATAGTTTGCACAAAACATCAAATGACTACTAACTAGGGCCTTGAACCAATTCATGAGCTTAAAACACTTTACAAGGAATTTTTGTATCATTGCCCCCTATGCATATGAATGATGCAACTGATATAGTCATAAATTAGCATGTTCTAGCATCCATTTTAGATAGCTTTGCATTCATCTATGCATTCATTTAGCTACTTTTAGTCCAAATTGCATCCATATTAGAGTTTAGCAAGTTTTAGCTTAGGTTGTTGCATATTGTGCATATTGAGTCTTAATTAGGTACGTTGGAGTCTTGGAGGACCTCTAAGGAGAGTTGGGTGACAAGGAGGAAGAAGAGAAAGGAGCCAAACATGGAGCAGACAAGTTTTAGGAGTGTGTCGACCTTGGTGTCGACCTACCAAGGTCGATATAATGCGGCATGGAAGACGGAGTGCGCGTATCGAGCGATTGTGTCGAGCTACTGAGCTCGATACACAGGCCACCCGGAGTTTCGGAACATGGCGTATCAGGCATTCGTATCGGACTGCTAAGGTCGACACACATCTCATCCGAAGTTTGAAGACGGCGTATCGGGCATTTGTGTCGAGCTACTAAGCGCGACACACTCTTTGAAGAAATTTTTAGCAGCGTATCGAGCTGCGTATCGACCTAGTAAGCTCGATACGCTGTCTGAATTTCGGACCTTAACCGGGTCAATATCCGGTTTGTTCCGGGTTGACCCAGGTCTTCCACTGTTCACTATAAATAGGAAAAGACCTAATTTTTCCTAAGTATCTTTAATCTCTTGTTCTTGCTTAGAAAACCTTCCCTTTTTGGTTTCTAAGTAATTTGTAAGACATTTCTTTAAAGTTTATGCAATTTAGTACTTGTCTTTATTAATCTTTCATTCTCTATCTCTCTAATCATGTTTAACTCTATTTCTTTCATAGGACTTGAGGGTTTAACCATGATTAGTGAGTAGTTTCATTAGGATCTAAGGATGGGTTAGATCTTGGGTGTTTTAAGGGTTAATCTTGATGCCTAGGGTTAGATCTTCTCATTGCCCTCCTTATTTAGTGTTCTAAATGCTAGTTTAGCCATGATCAAGCTAAAACTAGTCTTTAGGGAATTTCACACCCACAAGGTGTTTGATGAAATTCCCCAACCAACTAAACAAGGGATTTACATTTCTACCTCATGGAAGTGATTGTCTAGGGTGTTTATTAGCAATTTAGAACTGTTTCATTATGCTTGTTAGCTTCCTTTTCACAAATGAAAGTTTGATCATGATTAGGATGATTAATGAAGGGATTAGTGCCATGAAAGTGGATTAGTCTAGCTATTGAGTTCTAAGCTTAGGGATTATCATGTTATGTTATTGATTGGCATCAAAGATAGATTCTTGGAACACCTTAGATTGATAACCCCATCCTTGGATTCGTTTTAGTCTTTTGATAATCTTGATTAGTAGTTAATTAGTTTTGATTTGGTTTGTTTGATCTCTTAGTTTGTTAGTTAAATTCCAAAACTTATTTGCTAGCTTAGATTAAGAAGTTGTATGCATTCCTAGTGTCTTAACCATTTCCATATGGATTGATCCTCAAGTATTACAATGACATGAGTAGTAGCTTGAGTAACTGTTAAGTCACAACAAGAAACCTCTTATCAGCAACCTATATGATAAAAAATCTAGACTCAATCCTACAATATTTGACTATGCAAATGCAAGCTATATGATTTTTTTCGAAATTTTTAAAAATTTTCTGATTTTTTTTTTGTATTTTTCTATGCAACTATATGGATGCATAAAGACTCAAATATGTTAAAGGAAAAATAAGAACTCAAAACACAAAATTAAATCTCTCAACCTCTCCCCCAAACTTAAATTACACAGTCCCTTGTGTAATAAAAAATTCAAGGGAGGCCATCAATCAAAAATAAAAATCAAAATCCAAAAATGCATGATATTTACAAGGTTTTGGAATGGTGTACCTTGAAGCTTGTTGTGGCTGGGGCTGGGATTGAGCAGGTAGGTCTACCTTAGGCACCCTTCTTGGCAGGAGATCGAGTGGCATGGATCAATCCAGGCACCGTTTGGTGCTGGTGATCGATTAAACCAACTCGATCTAGCCATTGATCTCTCTCGGCATGCCCCTTTGCCCTCTCCCTTTAAACCCCCAAGAACTTGGTTTTGAATCTCCATCTCTCTTTTTCCTGCTCACACACACTTAAAACATAATGTAGAACTGAAATAAAAAATTTATATACAAAGATAGTCATGTAATTGTCTTCCAAGTGCGCTTGTTTTAAGTCTCTTAGCTTGACTTTACCGGATTAGGCTAGTTGTGTATCTTGAAGAAGCAACGTGGTGCTCCCCATGTTGATCTCACTCCCCATGTAGGGCTTGACTCTATGCCCATTCACTGTGAAATTCTCTCCACTCTTTCCAACCAAAGTCACAGCCCCATATGGTAGCACTTCTTTTATCTCAAATGGCCCACACGATCTAGACTTGAGCTTCCCGGGGAACAACCTCAATATTGAGTTTTAGAGCAAAACCATGCTTCCCTCTTTGAGCTCCTTATGCACCAGCTTCTTGTCATGAAAGGCTTTGGTCCTCTGCTTGTAAATTTTGGCACTCTCATAAGCATCTAACCTTATTTCATCAAGCTATTGAAGTTGCACTAGCCTTTTCTCTTGGGCTGTCTTGAGGTTGTAATTCAATTGCTTCACAGCCCAAAGAGCCTTATGCTCTAACTCCACAGGAAGGTGGCAAGACTTGACATAGAGAAGGTTGAAAGGCGTGGTACCAATAGGAGTCTTGAAGGCTATCCTATATGCCCAAAGAGCATCATCAAGCTTTCTAGACCAATCCTTTCTAGTCACTCCCACGGTTCTTTCTAAGATAGTCTTGATTTGCCTATTTGAAACCTCTACTTGGCCACTTGTTTGAGGGTGATATGGCGTGGCTACCTTGTGTTTAACTCCATGTTTCCTCAAGAGATTCTCAAAAATCTTGTTGATGAAGTGGCTGCCTCCATCACTAATCACCACCTTAGGAACTCCAAACCTTGGGAAAATGATTGTCTTGAAAAGTTTAACCACCACCTTTGAATCATTTGTTGGTGATGCTATGGCCTCCACCCTCTTAGACAAATAGTCTACTGCCACAAGTATGTACTTGTTGCCATATGATGATGGAAATGGACCCATAAAATCAATCCCCCAAACTTCGAACACTTCCACTTCAAAGATAGGAACTTGTGGCATCTCATTTATCTTGGTTATGTTCCCAGCCCTTTGGCAAGCTTCACATGATTTTATGAACTCATGTGCATCCTTGAAGAGTGTAGGCCACCAAAAATCAGCTTGTAGAACCTTTGTGGCTGTCTTGAAAGTTGCATAATGGCCACCATAGGCCAAACCATTACAAGCTAGGAGAATTTCCTTTCCTTCTTCTCTTGGCACACACCGGCGGTATAAGCTGTCCACACATCTCTTGTATAAGTATGGCTCGTCCCAGTAGTAGTGAGAGACATCTCTCATGAACATCTCTCAAAAACACGGAAAACCCATGATATATCAGACCACGATAAGGGAGGCAAGGAATTTGGATTTCGACCCCCAGGATGAGCATCTTTTCCCATATGGAGCTGACTACTATGGGGACTACGAGGAGGAATATCGGGAAGAAGCTGATATAGTTGCTCCAGAGGAAGAAGATGAGGATGAAGACGCCTATGATGACCCTACTGACAAGTTTGGATTTCCTCTCTATGGGGCGGATCGCTATCATTTTGATCCAATCACCAGTGGACCTCACCGAACTCTCAAGGCGGCGCACGATAGGATCAATGTGCTGCAGCGGTACTGCAAGTGGCAAGACCGTTCGATCAGAAAGCTAGTCTCCACGGTGAAGGGAATCAAGGGTCACGTGCAAGGCCTGAAGGGGCAAATCAAGACGCTCACCTCAAAACTGAAGGGATCGACACCATCGCCACGGTATGAAGCCGATATGTCTCCGGAGGAAGCCGAAGGGAATGAAGACGAGGAGTCCGATAAAGCAGATAGCCAAATGTTTCAAAGGAGGATTCCTTCTCGTTCAAACTAAGGGAGCGTGAGCTGAATAATCCAGGAAGGCATTCCTGCCAAGAGGACAGCATGTCGAGGAAGAGACGTGCGAGCCAATCCCCGATACCGAAATCAGACAACCCATCCTTCTCCACCAGTGAGGACACCACGTCCTCACATCACACTGAGCAGTAAGGTACCACTCCAAACCTTTGTACATAAGCATTTTTCTATTATTTTTCATTTT
>JAHZTW010000001.1:251740897-251755635 GCA_020283515.1 Alliaria petiolata | reverse complement strand
AAAGATCTTTAACGTTTGGACCCGAAAAACTCCCTTGTCCTGTAAACCGATTCTTGCTTTCTTTTAAAAGTTCGTACTTTAACCATCTTGTTTTCGGTTCTTTAGCATATTTAGCTTAAATACTTGCTTTCTGCTCTCTTAGTATCTTGGTCTCAGATTTCCACCATTTCACCTTTTTCTTTTATCCATCCTAGCTTGTGAAAGAATTCCATAAATGCAATGCCTCGAAATCTCTCATCGGATTGACAAGACCCATAACCTATACTACATTCGGTTATAAGTAGTGGGTCATTGACTGAGTAGAACCCATATAAGAAACCTACTTATCAGTGTTCATGGATGACTTCTCTGTGTAAGGTTGCTCTTTTGGTGCTTGTTTGTCAAATTTGTGCAGGGTATTGGTGAGATGTGAAGAGACAAATCTAGTCCTCAACTGGGAGAAATGCCATTTCATGGTTAGAGAATGAATAGTGCTCGGCCACAAAATCTCAGAGAGTGGTATTGAAGTTGATAAAGCCAAGATTGAAGTCATGATGAGTTTAACTCCTCCAAGTAATGTGAAGGGGATAAGGAGTTTCTTGGGGCACGCCGGATTCTATAGGAGGTTCATCAAGGACTTCTCCAAGATAGCAAGACCCTTAACGAGGCTACTTTGCAAGGAGACCGATTTTGTGTTTGATGAAGAATGCCTTGGGGCGTTTTTGAAGATTAAGGAGGCGCTTGTGAGTGCTCCTATAGTCCAAGCACCGGATTGGGATCTTCCTTTTGAGATCATGTGTGATGCAAGTGACTATGCAGTTGGTGCTGTTTTGGGACAAAGGAAGGACAAGAATTTCATGTCATATACTATGCAAGTAGGACTTTGGATGACACCCAAGTGAAGTATCCAACAACTGAAAAGGAGCTCTTAGCCGTGGTGTTTGCTTTTGAGAAGATCAGAAGCTATCTAGTGGGGTCTAAAGTTGTGGTCTACACGGATCATGCAGCTTTGAGATACATCTATGCAAAAAAGGACACCAAACCGAGACTCCTTAGGTGGATACTTCTTCTCCAAGAATTTGACATGGAAATAGTTGATAAAAAGGGGATAGAGAATGGTGTGGCCGATCACCTATCAATGATGAGAATAGAAGAGCTAATTCCTATTAATGACTCTCTCCCCGAAGAGCAACTCATGATAATCAAGGTGGTAAAAGAAGGATACCACTTGGGGAAGAAGCTAGAAGAAGCCAAGAGCATGGAGGAAAAGGGACTGCTTTGGTATGCGGATTTTGTGAACTACTTGGTGTGTGGAGATGTGCCTCCTAATATAGATGCCTACACCAAGAAGAAATTCTTTAGGGATGTGTCTCACTACGATTGGGATGAGCCCTACCTTTTCAAGAGATGCTCGGATGGCCTCTATAGGAGATGCATAGCTCAAGAGGAGAGACCTAGTATCTTGTATCATTGCCATGGGTCAGTTTATGGTGGACATTCTGGTACATTTAAAACTGCAACAAAAGTGCTTCAAGCAGGGTTTTGGTGGCCAAGTTTATTCAAGGAAGGGATGTCAAAGAAACGGCAACATAAGCAAGAGAGATGAGATGCCACAAAACCCTTTGAGGTAGATTTGTTTGATGTTTGGGGAATAGACTTTATGGGAACTTTCCCATCCTCCTATGGCAACAAATACATCTTAGTTGTTGTTGATTATGTCTCAAAGTGGGTAGAAGCAATAGCAAGTTCCACAAATGATGCTAAGGTTGTGTTAAAGCTCTTCAAGTCCATAATCTTCCTAAGATTTGGAGTCCCTAGAGTTGTGATAAGTGATGGTGGAAGTCATTTCATCAAGAAAGTGTTTGAAGGTCTCCTCAAGAAATATGGAGTGAGGCATAAAGTTGCAACACCTTATCACCCTCAAACAAGTGGGCAAGTGGAGGTTTCCAATAAAGAGATCAAAGCCATTTTAGAGAAGATGGGTGGTGCTACGAGGAAGGATTGGTCCTCCAAGCTAGACGATGCGCTTTGGGCGTATAAAACGGCATTCAAGACTCCTATTGGGAGATCACCGTTCTCTCTTCTCTATGGGAAATCCTGTCACTTACCCGTGGAGCTTGAGTACAAAGCGTTGTGGGCAATTAAGCTCCTAAACTTTGATATCAAGACCGCTCAAGAGAAAAGGTTGATCAATCTCCAAGAACTAGATGAGATGCGCTTGAAAGCCTTTGAGAGCTCGAAGATATACAAGGAAAGGACAAAGGCATTCCATGACAAGAAGCTGAGACCAAAGGGATTCAAGACTGGAGATAGGGCATTGTTATACAACTCTCAGTTGAAGTTGTTCCCGGGAAAGTTAAAGTCTAGATGGTCTGGTCCTTTCACAATCAAGGAAGTCTTACCCTATGGGGCAGTCACACTCTTTGGTCAAGGAGGTGGAGAGTTTACTGTGAACGGCCATAGACTGAAGATGTACTTTGGCAGTGGCACGGTTGAAGAGGCAAGGAGCATCCCTCTTCAAGATCCTCCACAAGCCTAAGGGTTAAAAAAGTCGAGCTAAAGATGTTAAACAAGCGCTCTTGGGAGGCATTCCCATGGTTATCTTTGTACATATTGCACTTTTCATTTCAATAATGTGTTTTCTAGTGTTTGTGGATGAAAGGTTTGGATTGAGGAGGTTGAGCAAAAAGCAAAAGCTTGCCAAGGAAATTTTGGCACTGTATCGAGCTATGTATCGACCTAACAAGGTCGATACAGCTCTTACATGGATTTTGACGGAGCTATACCAGGCTTTTGTATCAACCTACTAAGGGGGATACAGGCGAGCCATGGAAAGCTTGACCCTTGCATCGGGCATCTGTATCGAGCTACCTAGCTCGATACAGTTTTAAAAGCCCCGTCTAAAAGTGTATCGGGCTATGTATCGAACTACTAAGCTCGATACACTCCTTTTCCAGGTAAGTCAACAGGGTTGACCGGTCGGGCTGCCCTACTTCTTCTTCCCCAAAATCGCGAACACCCCATTTATTCACTATTAGCTCGCAATTTTTGCCCCCTTTCCTCCATTCTCAAGCGAATTTTGCAATTTCAAGTTCCATTAGTTCACATTCTTGTGTTTGCATTGAGTTTCATATCCATCTCTGTCCACCATCAATTTTATCTACGAGGTAAAACGATCTTGGACCCGAATTTTCTTCTTTGTTCTAATGGTTGAAAATTTGGGGGCAATGTGTTAGGACGTTGAAAATGATGATTTGGGGATTGGGCATTGTTTGATTATGGTTAAGGAGCAAGTTTCGAATGCCATAATAGGATTTCCAAGATCAATTCTCGAAAATCATGCATCTAGGGTTTAGGATAGCCAATAGATAGCACTCGAATTTGGAAAACTTGAAAATTTTGTCCTGCCAAATTTTTGCTTAGTGTTAGTCTCTTGGGAAAAACCCGGAAGTATGGCTTTGTTCCTTGTTTATTGTTTATGAATTGCTTGATGGTCTGTTCTTTTGATTTAAACGAGTTGCTAATGCCATGCCCGAGTTTTGGTTATTTTAAAGGTACAATGGCATCAAGGAATGGAGCTTGGTACTCGGCACGATGAAGAGCTGATTTTTCAGGTTGCACCCCCGAGGAGAAAATGGCGAAATTGAGGCTTGAGAGAATGAACTATGAGCCCACCAAATTCGCGAGCAGAGCTTTCCTACAAGGGGTTGGGATGTTGGACACTTTTGATGATCTAGCAACAATGGATCACCCCACGTACCTGGAAGCCACTATGCACTTCCTCTCAACGTTGAACTTCTCCTTTGAGGATCCAAGCTCTCCTTCACCATCGACGGGAAGGATAACGTTCAAGATGAGGGGAACCACCTTCAACCTATCCGTGCAAGAACTTTGCCAAGCCTACAACTTCAATGATGATGCACACCTCGTGGACTTCCCACAATTCGAGTCGGCTCGGTCCCTTTTGAATCTAATAGGCGAAGGGAACTTTAGGAACAACAAAGTCAAGACCACGAGGGTGAGAAATCCCTTGTTTAGATACACCCTCCAACTCCTTGCCAACACACTCACGGGAAGGACCACATCCGCTACCGTGTCCGAGAACGAGCTTTGCTTCCTTTTTCAAGGCGTGAAGGAGACAATGTGGGATGGGGGGTGGCTAACGGGAGACTTAGAAGGCCCGATTGATGATAACTTTGGGGAAGACGTGAATTACGGGTGCGTTTTGGCTTCTTCACTAATGAAGTACAAGGCTTGGGCGTTGATGTCTCGACCATCTCGCTCTACATAGGCGGTTTTCTCACCCCCATTTTAATCAAAGTCGGGGTTGGCTTGTCATCGTTCGAGGAGTGGATGGATCAGGCTTACATGGATCACAACTTCATGGGAGCCATGGGTTTTTGTGGACCTCCTCTCACTCCGAACACATACGCTCATCACTTCACCGACAAAGAGAATAAGAAAAGGGACTGCATATTCCCAAACCCGGATTTGGAGCTAATAGGTAGCCTTGAAAGCATGGAATTTTTTCCATCCGAAGAGGCATTACATGCCTTTAGGAAGCACGTCCGCAATCCCCATCTCCATAGACTCCTCTTCCTCCTCATCCGACTCCTCCGAGGATTGAGGTACCACTCCCAACCATTGTAAATACCATCTAATTTTTATTTTTGCATTTTGAAATCTTCTCCAAGCTTAGATTACACAAGAGACTGTGTAATTCAAGTTTGGGGGAGTATGGTGTATTTGACATTTTGTTTTGTGAGTCTTATTTTATTTTTATGTACTTTGAGTCTCATGCATTCATTTAATGCATAGAAAAAACAAAAAAATGAGAAAAATTTCAAAAATTTCAAAAAAAAAAAAAAACATGTAGTTGTATTTACATTTGTCACAAAAGTAGGATTGAGTCTAGCTTTCATATAGGGTTGCATTCTTGCATAGGGGGCAGTGATAGATTTTCCTTGTAAGGTGTTAAGCTCATGAATTAGTTCAAGGCCCTAGTTAGTAGTTCTTTGATGCTTGATGTGCAAACTTTGAAAGTAAAGATGAACCCTACTTGGACCTCACCAATTGAAACTCAAGTCTAAATTGAAGCAAGCTTTGAATAGAAACCAACTCTCTTGAACTTGGACTTAATTTGAATGAACAATTATCGAGGTCATGCATTGTTAGAGAACTTATGTATACCATATACATATTTGGGTTATCTTCTTTCCTTTTGCCACTCTTGTTAACCCAAATAGCCGGCTCTCATCTTTAGAGCGGTTAAGATCAAACACACTAGCTAAGCTTTCTTTGAGACCTCTACCTTATTGAGTGCATTAGGCCTTTTTCTTCTTGTGAACTTAGGAAAAAGTGTTGAGTTTAGAGCGACAATGATAGGCTTTCATGTAGCTAGCTCGAAACAATGAGCTAGGTTATAGGTTATGATTCTTGGGTGGGGTTTGTAGCTTGATATTCAATATATATATATATATATAAGAAAATGGGCTTGCAAAGTTGTGGTGGTGAAAAGGGAAAATGAAAATTTTGTGACAAGTGTTGGCCGAGTGTATTATGCTCTAAGTGTTCAAAAGGGAATCCTCTAGAAATGAAAAGTAAAGGAGCCAAGAAAAAGAAAAAAATATGGCTAAGTTAAGAAAAGAAAGAGGATAGCAAAGTGTAAAAGAAAAGAGCTTGAAGTTAAAGGGTGCCAACACTTGTGGTTGTAAAAGATGTTTTCCCTAAGTGCTTAAAGGAAAAAGAAAAGTGTTCTAGCCTCTTGTGGGTTTGGCGCAATGCCTTGTAATGGGTAGCCTAGGTTGGACTTGGTGAGTGAGCTTAAAAGAAAATGAGAGTGAAAACATTTGTGTTACAAAGGGTAGATGGAAGTTTGTCCTTGTATGCATATGTTGCTTTTTACTCTTAGCATTTTGCCAAAGTTCACTTGTTCATTGAGAGATCCCACATCATTGGAACCCCATGAAGTTGAGATCATTTTCATCTCAATACCTTACCCAAAACCAAACAAGTTCACTAGCATTGCATGATTCATGATCCATGGTTACTACTTAATGAAAGTTAAGGAGTTTGTCAAAATGAATGCTTGTGTAGGTTGAGGCTTAGGTTCACTTGAATGAGTATGGGTATGGCTATATCTTTTGGAGTAGATTTTGCATTAAGAGCATCCCAGAATTAAGAACTAGGACCTTTGAGTTGATTTATATGCTTGACATTTTTGGATTTGAGCTCCCACCTTCAAACCTCTCTCCTTACCTTGTGTTTTATTTGCTTGGGGACAAGCAAAAGGCAAATTTGGGCGAGTTGATATACTAATAAATTATCATGTTTTAACATCCATTTTAGATAGCTTTGCATTCATTTATGCATTCATTTAGCTACTTTTAGTCCAAATTGCATACATATTAGAGTTTAGTAAGTTTTAGCTTAGGTTGTTGCATATTGTGCATATTGAGTCTTAATTAGGTACTTTGTAGGCTTCAAGGACCTCTAAGGAGAGTTGGATGACAAGGAGGAAGAAGAGAAGGGAGCCAAACATGAAGCAGACAAGTTTTAGGAGTGTCTCGACCTTGGTGTCGACCTACCAAGGTCGATATAGCGCGGCAGGGAAGACGGAGTGCGCGTATCAGACGATTGTGTCGAGCTACTGAACTCGATACACAGGCCACCCGGAGTTTCGGAACATGACGTATCTTGCATTCGTGTCGGACTGCTAAGGTCGACACACATCTCATCCGAAGTTTGAAGACAGCGAATCGGGCATTTGTGTCGAGCTACTAAGCTCGACACACTCTTTGAAGAAACTTTTTGCAGCGTATCGACCTAGCAAGCTCGATACGCTGCCCGATTTTCAGACCTTAACCAGGTCAATACCCGGTTTGTTCCGGGTTGACCCGGTCGTCCACTGTTCACTATAAATAGGAAAAACCTAGTTTTTCCTAAGTATCTTTAATCTCTTGTTCTTGCTTAGAAAACCTTCCCTTTTTGGTTTTTAAGTAATTTGTAAGACATTTCTTTAAAGTTTATGCAATTTAGCACTTGTCTTATTAATCATTCATTCTCTCTCTCTAATCATGTTTAACTTTATTTCTTTCATAGGATTTGAGGGTTTAACCATGATTAGTGAGTAGTTTCATTAGAATCTAAGGATGGGTTAGATCTAGGGAGTTTTAAGGGTTAATCTTGATGCCTAGGGTTAGATCTTATCATTTCCCTCCTTGTTTAGTGTTCTAAATGCTAGTTTAGCCATGATCAAGCTAAAACTAGTCCTTAGGAAATTTCACACCCACAAGGTGTTTGATGAAATTCCCCAACCAACTAAACAAGGGATTTACATTTCTAGCTCATGGAAGTGATTGTCTAGGGTGTTTATTAGCAATTTAGAACTGTTTCATTATGCTTGTTAGCTTCCTTTTCACAAATGAAAGTTTGATCTTGATTAGGATGATTAATGAAGGGATTAGTGCCATGAAAGTGGATTAGTCTAGCTATTGAGTTCTAAGCTTAGGGATTATCATGTTATGTTATTGATTGGCATCAAAGATAGATTCTTGGAACACCTTAGATTGATAACCCCATCCTTGGATTCGTTTTAGTCTTTTGATAATCTTGATTAGTAGTTAATTAGTTTTGATTTGGTTTGTTTGATTTCTTATTTTGTTAGTTAAATTCCAAAACTTATTTGCTAGCTTAGATTAAGAAGTTGTATGCATTCCTAGTGTCTTAACCATTTCCATATGGATTGATCCTCAAGTATTACAATGACATGAGTAGTAGCTTGAGTAATTGTTAAGTCACACCAAGAAACCGCTTATCAATTTGGCGCCGTTGCCATTTGGATATTTGGTTTAAGCATTAGGATTTTACTTCTTCTTGAGACTAAGTTTTACTTTTCTTTGAATACTAATCTCTTTTGCGTGTACTACTCTCTCTCTTATTAGGTACAAACACCACTAAAACACATTGCTTTGAGAGATTGGGTATGGATCATGCACAAGGTTTGGGTGGTAATGGACAACCACCAAGGCGACATACACACATCGGTTTTGGTGACTCTCCTCAAACTCATACTTCTCGCCATGGTATTACTACTCCTTCGGTTCAACAAAACATTTTTGAGATCAAAAGTGGGTTGATTTCCATGGTGCAACAAAATAAGTTTCATGAATTGGATATGGAGGATCCTCTAGACCACTTGGATGATTTCGAGAGGATGTGTAGCTTGAATAACATAAATAGCATCTCTGAAGATGGATTCAAGCTGCGATTATTTCCTTTTTGACTAGGGGACAGGGCTCACATTTGGGAAAAGAATCTACCTCAAGGTTCAATCACTACTTGGGATTAATGCAAGAAAGTATTCTTGGCCATGTTTTTCTCCAACACGAGGACAGCAAGGTTGAGGAATGAGATCTCTAGTTTCAATCAAAGGGCTATACTACTCAATTTCCCCACCATGGATTTTCAAATGAGTCTCTACTTAGAAACTTATACAGATGAGTTCTCCCTAAGTTTAGGATGCTCCTGGACACAGCTAGCAATGAAAATTTCTTGGGGAAGGAAGTTGAAGAAGGTCTAGAGCTAGTAGAGAACTTGGCTCAAAGTAATGGGAACTATGGTGACTATGAAGATGGCTATTCGACTAATGAGGATGCACATGAGGAACAAAGGCAAAGGGAGATGAGATCCCTTAATGCGAAGATGGATAAACTACTACATGCTTCCTCGAAATCGGTTCACCATGTTGGTGAATATATGGAAAGTTTTGATCATAATCAAGGAATGCATATGGCAACTCAAGAGGAGCTCAACTATGTTGGCGGGCAAAGCTCTCCAATGCGTTTCAACAAACAGTATTGGAACCCAACCTATCAAGGGCAAGGACACCAACAAGCCCTTGTTCCAAAGACCTATTACCAACAAGGTTTTGCACCACAAGGAGAAGCAAACAATTCTTTCCATCAAGAACTAGACATGAGAAGCTTGCTACAACAAATTCTTCAAGGACAAGCCAATGGGACAAGTGAGTTGAACAAGAGAATGGAGGATATGAGCAACAATGTAGATTGGTCTTACAATGACCTCAATTCAAAGTTTGCAATATTGAGCTCCAAAATCCAACACTTGGAGAACAATGGAATTTCTCCAATATATGGATCTCACCATGCAATCACCTTGAGAAGCGGTAAAGCATTACCTCCTAGACAAGCTCCACACAAGGTCAATGAGGACATTGAAGACAAAGATGGGGGGGGGGCGATCTTTCAAGATGATGAGAAAGTAGTTGTTGATGGTGAGGTACCTCAAAGGTTGGGTAAAGAAAAGGTTGTGGCTAAGGAAAAGGAGGCACCTACAACATACAAGGCATCTCCTTTTGTTCCACCACCCTACAAGCCTAAACTACCATTCCCGGGTCGCTTCAAGAAGCAACTTGTGGAGAAATATAGGGCCATGTTTGATAATTAAATGAGCTAAATCCAAGTTACAATGCCATTGATGGACGCTTTCATGCTAGTCCCTCAATATGCCAAGTTCCTCATAGATGCTGTTATGGAGAGGACCAAGGAGTTGCAAGGAATGGTAGTCCTCACTCATGAATGTAGTGCCATCATTCAAAGGACAATTGTTCCCAAAAAGCTAAGTGAACCCGGGCGTTTCACTCTCCCTTTTGCCTTGGGACCGTTGTCATTCAATCACTGCTTGTGTGATTTTGGTGCTAGTGTGAGTCTAATGCCATTCTCGGTTGCTAGAAGACTCGGTTTCAGTCGCTACAAGGAGTGTAGGATCTCTTTGGTGCTAGCGGATAGGTCCATTAGACTTCCAATTGGATTTCTTGAGGATCTACCGGTCATGATAAGGAATGTTGAGGTCCCCACTGATTTTGTGGTCTTAGAGTTGGATGATGAACCAAGGGATCCACTAATATTTGGGAGACCTTTCTTAGCCACTGCGAGGTTATCATTGATGTTAGGAAAGGAAAGATTTATTTGCACTTGGGAAAGGACTTTGTGCTCAAGTATGACATCAATGATGCTTTGAGAAAGCCAACCATCGAAGGCCAAACCTTTTGGGTGGATACAATGGATAGATTGGTGGATGAGTATCTCGAGGAGTTAGCTATGGAAGACCATCTTCAAGTGGCCTTGACAATGGAGCATGGCGAGAATGGGTACCTACATGAAGCAAGCTTGGTATACTTGAAGTTGCTTGACTCGCACAAGCTTATAGAGGAGGAGATTTCTTTCATAGAGCTTGAGCACGAGATCAAAGGAGGATGCGTGATTGAGGAAGTAAGCTCTTTGGGTATTGAGCATGAGGACAAGTCCAAGTTTGGGGGTGATTGGTGTGAGTTCAAGGCACCGAAGGTGGAGCTCAAACCTCTTCCACAAGGGCTAAGGTACGCTTTCTTAGGTCCTAACTCGTCTTACCCGGTCATTGTCAATGAAAACTTAAGTAAAGATGAATTATCCTCTCTTTTATGCGATTTGAGAAAGTTTAGGAGAGCCATTGGTTACTCTTTGGATGACATCAAGGGCATATCTCATTCTCTTTGCACACTTATGATACATCTAGAAGATGAATCTATGACTTCTATAGAACATCAAAGAAGGCTAAACCCTAATTTGAAAGAAGTTGTAAAGAAAGAGATTCTTAAACTTCTAAATCTGGGTGTTATCTATCCAATTTCGGATAGCACTTGGGTTTCACCTGTCCATTGTGTGCCAAAAAAGGGAGGAATAACTGTGGTTAAGAATGAAAAGGTTGAGCTAATACCCACAAGAATCATAACCGGCCATAGAATGTGCATTGATTATAGGAAGTTGAATTTGGCCACAAGAAAAGACCATTTCCCCCTCCCTTTTATTGACCAAATGCTTGAGAGGCTTGCTAATCACCCCTTCTATTGTTTCTTTGATGGGTATAGTGTGTTCTTTCAAATACCCATTCACCCTAATGACCAAGAAAAGACAACATTCACATGCCCTTATGGTACCTTTGCATATAGAAGGATGCCATTTGGGCTATGTAATGCACCAGCAACCTTTCAAAGGTGTATGATGTCTATTTTCTCTGACCTTATCGAGGAAATGGTAGAAGTGTTCATTGATGACTTTTCTGGGTATGGTTGCTCTTTTGGTGCTTGTTTATCAAATTTGTGCAGGGTATTGGAGAGATGTGAAGAGACAAATCTAGTGCTCAACTGAGAAAAGTGCTATTTCATGGTTAAAGAAGGAATAGGGCTCGGCCACAAAATCTCAGAGAGTGGTATTGAAGTTGATAAGGCCAAGATTGAAGTCATGATGAGTTTAGCTCCTCCAAGTAATGTGAAGGGGATAAGGAGTTTTTTGGGTCATGCCGGGTTCTATAGGAGGTTCATCAAGGATTTCTCCAAGATAGCAAGACCCTTAACAAGGCTACTTTGCAAGGAGACCGATTTTGTGTTTGATGAAGAATGCCTTGGGGCGTTTTTGAAGATTAAGGAGGCGCTTGTGAGTGCTCCTATAGTCCAAGCACCGGATTGGGATCTTCCTTTTGAGATCATGTGTGATGCAAGTGACTATGCAGTTGGTGCTGTTTTGGGACAAAGGAAGGACAAGAATTTCATGTCATATACTATGCAAGTAGGACTTTGGATGACACCCAAGTGAAGTATCCAACAACTGAAAAGGAGCTCTTAGCCGTGGTGTTTGCTTTTGAGAAGATCAGAAGCTATCTAGTGGGGTCTAAAGTTGTGGTCTACACGGATCATGCAGCTTTGAGATACATCTATGCAAAAAAGGACACCAAACCGAGACTCCTTAGGTGGATACTTCTTCTCCAAGAATTTGACATGGAAATAGTTGATAAAAAGGGGATAGAGAATGGTGTGGCCGATCACCTATCAATGATGAGAATAGAAGAGTTAATTCCTATTAATGACTCTCTCCCCGAAGAGCAACTCATGATAATCAAGGTGGTAAAAGAAGGATACCACTTGGGGAAGAAGCTAGAAGAAGCCAAGAGCNTGAGAAAAGAAGAGATAATTCCTATTAATGACTCTCTCCCCGAAGAGCAACTCATGATAATCAAGGTGGTAAAAGAAGGATACCACTTGGGGAAGAAGCTAGAAGAAGCCAAGAGGTTGGAGGAAAAGGGACTGCTTGGTATGCGGATTTTGTGAACTACTTGGTGTGTGGAAATGTGTCTCCTAATCTAGATGCCTACACCAAGAAGAAATTCTTTAGGGATGTGTCTCACTACTATTGGGATGAGCCCTACCTTTTGTTTGATGTTTGGGGAATAGACTTTATGGGAACTTTCCCATCCTCCTATGGCAACAAATACTTCTTCGTTTCTGTTGATTGTGTCTCAAAGTGGGTAGAAACAGTAGCAAGTCCCACAAATGATGCTAAGGTTGTGCTAAAGCTCTTCAAGTCCATAATCTTCCTAAGATTTGGAGTCCCTAGAGTTGTGATGAGTGATGGTGGAAGTAATTTCATCAACAACGTGTTTGATGGTCTCCTCAAGAAATATGGAGTGAGGCATAAAGTTGCAACACCTTACCACCCTCAAACAAGTGGGCAAGTGAAGGTTTCCAATAGAGAGATCAAAGCCATTTTAGAGAAGATTGGTGGTGCTACGAGGAAGGATTGGTCCTCCAAGCTAGACGATGCGCTTTGGGCGTATAAAACGGCTTTCAAGACCCCTATTGGGAGATCACCGTTCTCTCTTCTCTATGGGAAATCCTGTCACTTACCCGTGGAGCTTGAGTACAAAGCGTTGTGGGCAATTAAGCTCTTAAACTTTGATATCAAGACCGCTCAAGAGAAAAGATTGATCAATCTCCAAGAACTAGATGAGATGCGCTTGGAAGCCTTTGAGAGCTCGAAGGTATACAAGGAAAGGACAAAGGCATTCCATGACAAGAAGCTGAGACCAAAGGGATTCAAGACTGGAGATAGGGCATTGTTATACAACTGTCAGTTGAAGTTGTTCCCGGGAAAGTTAAAGTCTAGATGGTCTAGTCCTTTCACAATCAAGGAAGTCTTACCCTATGGGGCAGTCACACTCTTTGGTCAAGGAGGTGGAGAGTTTACTGTGAACGGCCATAGACTGAAGATGTACTTTGGCAGTGGCACGGTTGAAGAGGCAAGGAGCATCCCTCTTCAAGATCCTCCACAAGCCTAAGGGTTAAAAAAGTCGAGCTAAAGATGTTAAACAAGCGCTCTTGGGAGGCATTCCCATGGTTATCTTTGTACATATTGCACTTTTCATTTCAATAATGTGTTTTCTAGTGTTTGTGGATGAAAGGTTTGGATTGAGGAGGTTGAGCAAAAAGCAAAAGCTTGCCAAGGAAATTTTGGCACTGTATCGAGCTATGTATCGACCTAACAAGGTCGATACAGCTCTTACATGGATTTTGACGGAGCTATACCAGGCTTTTGTATCAACCTACTAAGGGGGATACAGGCGAGCCATGGAAAGCTTGACCCTTGCATCGGGCATCTGTATCGAGCTACCTAGCTCGATACAGTTTTAAAAGCCCCGTCTAAAAGTGTATCGGGCTATGTATCGAACTACTAAGCTCGATACACTCCTTTTCCAGGTAAGTCAACAGGGTTGACCGGTCGGGCTGCCCTACTTCTTCTTCCCCAAAATCGCGAACACCCCATTTATTCACTATTAGCTCGCAATTTTTGCCCCCTTTCCTCCATTCTCAAGCGAATTTTGCAATTTCAAGTTCCATTAGTTCACATTCTTGTGTTTGCATTGAGTTTCATATCCATCTCTGTCCACCATCAATTTTATCTACGAGGTAAAACGATCTTGGACCCGAATTTTCTTCTTTGTTCTAATGGTTGAAAATTTGGGGGCAATGTGTTAGGACGTTGAAAATGATGATTTGGGGATTGGGCATTGTTTGATTATGGTTAAGGAGCAAGTTTCGAATGCCATAATAGGATTTCCAAGATCAATTCTCGAAAATCATGCATCTAGGGTTTAGGATAGCCAATAGATAGCACTCGAATTTGGAAAACTTGAAAATTTTGTCCTGCCAAATTTTTGCTTAGTGTTAGTCTCTTGGGAAAAACCCGGAAGTATGGCTTTGTTCCTTGTTTATTGTTTATGAATTGCTTGATGGTCTGTTCTTTTGATTTAAACGAGTTGCTAATGCCATGCCCGAGTTTTGGTTATTTTAAAGGTACAATGGCATCAAGGAATGGAGCTTGGTACTCGGCACGATGAAGAGCTGATTTTTCAGGTTGCACCCCCGAGGAGAAAATGGCGAAATTGAGGCTTGAGAGAATGAACTATGAGCCCACCAAATTCGCGAGCAGAGCTTTCCTACAAGGGGTTGGGATGTTGGACACTTTTGATGATCTAGCAACAATGGATCACCCCACGTACCTGGAAGCCATTATGCACTACCTCTCAACGTTGAACTTCTCTTATGAGGATCCAAGCTCTCCTTCACCATCGACGGGAAGGATAACGTTCAAGATGAGGGGAACCACCTTCAACCTATCCGTGCAAGAACTTTGCCAAGCCTACAACTTCAATGATGATGCACACCTCGTGGACTTCCCACAATTCGAGTCGGCTCGGTCCCTTTTGAATCTAATAGGCGAAGGGAACTTTAGGAACAACAAAGTCAAGACCACGAGGGTGAGAAATCCCTTGTTTAGATACACCCTCCAACTCCTTGCCAACACACTCACGGGAAGGACCACATCCGCTACCGTGTCCGAGAACGAGCTTTGCTTCCTTTTTCAAGG
>JAHZTW010000001.1:251633519-251723291 GCA_020283515.1 Alliaria petiolata | reverse complement strand
TTGTTTCTTCTATTGTACCGCTATGCGAGAGCTAGTCTATGGTGATAGAGATTCAAAGAGTTTAGACCCAAACATCATGGGCTAAACGATTTGAGGATCCCTTTACCTAAGAATCACCATCAAAAGACCAAGTCTTGATGTGATCCAAAAGTTTTAGCTTGATAAGCCGAACCGAGAGTTACCTAGTTCATGATACTCATCAGGATCCTTCATTTATCTTGAAAGTTTATCTTTTTACCGTTTAAACATCTATTTCTTGCTTAGCATCTTTAAAGTTTTCTTATTTATGGTCTTGAGTGACACAAGATCAATCCTTTAGTAGTTTTTAGTAGTAAAGTCTTAGTCTTTACCCGATTTGAACTTGACTTATAACACCGATATGACCGTTATGTTCACTAACGCTCCCAAAATGGTTTGATACCCCATACGCTGTACTACTTCGGTTGATAGCAGTTGAGACATTGCTAAAAGGGTGAAAAACCTGTTTGTCAATTTGCTAATCTTTCTAACATTTGATCAATGAAAGGAAGAGGGAAATGATCTTTTCTAGTGGCCAAGTTGATTTTTCTACAGTCAATACACATCCTATGACTGGTTATGGTTCTAGTTGGTATTAACTCATCTTTTTCATTCTTTACAACTGTGATTCCCCCTTTCTTTGGCACCACATGGACTGGAGAGACCCACATGCTATCACTGATTGTGTATATCACACCAGCCTCTAAGAGTTTTAAGATTTTTTTCACAATTACCGGGTATGTATCATTATCTCCTAGCTTGTCATGGTTTGGGCGCCTTTGGTGTTCAATGGAGGATGTGTTTTTATTATCTAAGTGAATCCTATGAGTACAAAGCATTGGTGAAAGGCCTTTGATGTCACTCAAAGAATAACCAATGGCCTTTATATACTTTATCAACTCCTTAAGGAGTGAGTCTAACTCATCATCACTTAGATTTTCATTCACAATTACCGGGTATGTATCATTTGGACCCAAGAAAGCATACCTTAGCCTAGTTGGAAGTTGCTTGAGTTCCACCTATGGGGCAAGAAGCTCGCTCCACTCTTCACCTTGGCTTGCATTAAGGTTACTGTCCTCTTCGTCCTCTCTTGTCCCAGCATCAACACCAATNAAGAGCCATACACGGAGAAATCATCCATGAATACCTCAACCATCTCCTCAATCAAATCAGAAAATATGGACATCATGCATCTTTGAAATGTGGCAGGAGCATTACAAAGACCAAAAGGCATTCTCCTATATGCAAATGTTCTATATGGACAAGTGAAACTTGTTTTTTCTTGATCATTTGGGTGAATTGGTATTTGGAAGAAACCACTATATTCATCAAGAAAACAATAGTATGGGTGGTTTTCTAATCTTTCTAACATTTAATCAATGAAAGGAAGAGGAAAATGATCTTTTCTAGTGGCCAAGTTGAGTTTTCTATAGTCAATACACATCCTATGACCGGTTATGGTCCTAGTAGGTATTAACTCATCTTTGTCATTCTTTATAACTGTGATTCCCCCTTTCTTTGGTACCACATGGACTGGAGAGACCCACGTGCTATCACTGATTGGGTATATCACACCAGCCTCTAAGAGTTTTAAGATTTCTTTCTTGACCACCTCTTTTAAATTTGGGTTTAGGCGCCTTTGGTGTTCAATGGAGGACGTGTTTTCATTATCTAAGTGAATCCTATGAGTACAAAGCATTGGTGAAAGGCCTTTGATGTCACTTAAAGAATAACCAATGGCCTTTCTATACTTCCTCAACTCTTTAAGGAGTGAGTATAACTCATCATCACATAGATTTTCATTCATAATTACCGGGTATGTATCATTTGGACCCAAGAAAGCATACCTTAGCCCATTTGGAAGTTGCTTGAGGTCCACCTTTGGGGCAAGCAGCTCGCTCCACTCTTCACCTTGGCTTGCATTGAGGTTACTGTCCTCTTCGTCCTCTCTTGTCCCAGCATCAACACCAAAGATAGCACGCTCTAGACCCAACTCCAAGTAAGTGTCTTCATCCTCTTTCAAAACCTTGCGTGAATCAAGTATGTTGGCATACTCTTGTGTCTCCTCACTAAGATACCCAAACTCTCCACATTCCTTGGTCAAGGCTAGCTGAAGGTGGTCTTCTTGTCCTAGTTCTTCAAGGAGCTCATCAGCTAGAGCATCCATTGCCTCAATGTAAAACACTTGGCCACCAATAGTTGGTTTCTTCATGACTTCATTGATATCAAAGTTTAACGCAATATCTTTCCCCAAGTGTAGAGATATCTTGCCATTCTTCACATCTATTATAGAACCAGCAGTGGCTAAGAATGGACTTCCAAGGATTAGAGGATCCTTAGGCTCTTCATCCATCTCCAATACCACAAAATCTGTTGGCACACTCACATCACTTATTCTCCCGGGTAAGCCTTCTAGCATACCAACCGGAAGTCTCACACTTCTATCAGCAAGGATGAGAGATATCCTACACTCCTTGAACTTTTTAAAGCCCAACTTCTTGGCAATAGAGTGAGGCATGAGGTTTATACTTGCTCCAAGATCACACAAGCAACTGTTAAACCTCAAAGGACCTAGCGCACAAGGTATGGTGAATGAGCCCGGATCTCCTAGCTTCTTTGGGGCTATCTCTTTGTGAATGATGGCACTGCACTCTTGACTCAGTACCATGACCTCTTCACCCTCTTCGACCCTTTTAGCAAGTGTATCTTACAAAAACTTGGCATACTTTGGTACCATAGCCAAACAATCAAGCAAAGGCAATTTCAGCTCAACATTCCTCAAGTGCTTCTCAAACAAAGCTCTATGCTTCTCAATCAGCTGCTTCTTAAAACTTCCAGGGAAGGGGAGCTTTGGTTTGTAAGGTGGAGGAATGAAAACTTCTTTCTCTTTGCTAGCTTCCTCCACTTTTTTCTCCAAAACCGCTTCCTTGCTTTTCTTTGGCCTTGCAATGTAGCCATTGTCAAATGTGATCTCTTGATCATTTGAAAGATTACTGTAGCATCCGCGATCAGAAATCCTAAGTATGGTCGTGCGGGTCATGGGATGACCGTTGTATTTTATGTCCTGGTATAGTGGAGGTTCGTCCGTTCTGTGAATATGTGTGTTGTACAGTGGTACGTCCGTGGTACGTCCGTGGTACGTCTGTGGTATGTCCGTGGTACCGTCTGTGGTACGTCTGTGGTACGTCTGTGGTACGTCCGTGGTATGTCTGTGGTACCAAACCGTGGTACGTCCGTGAGGTTAAGTACCATACTGTAGCTGGACCGAATATATTTCTTTGGAATTTTGTCTAAGTGTCGAAAGACAAAGGTATTAGGTCGGGGGCCGTGAGTTTTCTCGAGAGAATGTGGTTTTTCTCGAGAGAAAAAGGTTTTCTCCCGTGTTTGGTCGAGCGGTTTAAGTCTAGCCGAGAGAAAAAGGAACGTTTATTGGTTTGGCCGAGAGAAACTTAAATTGAACCGAGAGAAAGTGAAACCGCGTGGGTTAAACCGAGGAAGGGCGGTCGAGCTAGGGTTTCTCGGCCTATATAAGAGTTTTCTCTCGTGGCCGCGTGACTTTTCTCGAGAGAAAACCTAGAGGCGATATTTTTCCCGAGAGAAAAGTGTAGCCGTCGAGAGATTTCGAGAGCCGTCGAGTTTTTGCGATTTCTGTCCGAGAGAAACGAACGGGAAGGGTCGATTTGTCGAGGGAAGTGCATTCGGCAGAGGGATTTCTCGATCGGATCGCGAAGCATCCGAGAGATAATCAAGGTAATTCTTTTTCTCCGAGAGAATTCTGTTCTGGTGCGATTTCACCGTGAGTTTTCTGTTCTGGGTCGTTTTCACCGAGAGATAATTAAGTTGTTATCTGTTTGTAGGCAAGTTTTGGCCGAAGTTATCCGAGAGATATCCGAGGATTTTCTGCGTAGCCGAGAGATAGCCGGGAACACTTAGAACCGTCCGAGAGAATTCAGTGAGTGTTCGGCTAATTCTTTTCTGGTTGAGTTTCTGTCGAGTAACCTTCGACTAATCTGATTATTTTGGCCTGTTTCCGAGGGAATACAGAAGTTTGTTCGAGGAAAAGTGAGCGGTTTGAAAGATAGCCGAGAGGAGATTGGATCTCGCGGGTTTAGCCGTAGCGATAGCCGAGAGAACGCAAGTGCGTCCGACTATCTCCGTTTCTGACCGAGAAATCACCGAGTTTCTTCCGACTGAAACGTTTGCCTTTGTGTCTAAGGTGAGTGCGTGACTGTAGCTGACCTGGAACCGTAGGATTGCTAGGTTATCTGGTTTTCATTGATTGCTTGTGTAAGTTAGTGTATGCTTAGCAAGGTCAATGTGTTTCTGTGATTGGTATTGGATACCGTGGTTTATACGTGGTGTCTAACTAGCTGTGTGAATGTCCGGATCGTGTTGCTAGCTCAAGGGGATGTGTGATTCTCGCTTGAGTAGAACCGAGGCCGTGAGGAAATTCACAAGTAGTTGAGATGATCATAGAACCGTGATTCTGTTTTCTGTGCTTGCTTGCTAAGTGTTAATGCGAATTATATAACTGTTGCTTGATTGCGTTTTCTGGTATTGGCTGGTGGTACGGGATGACCGTACTCACTAAGCATTTGTGATAATGCTTATGCCTCTCTTATGTGTGGAGTGTGCAGGTAAAGATGTTATCCGGGACGTTTAGTCTTGAAGGCGGACTTGAAGGCAGTGAAGAAAGAAGTGGATTAGGATTGGGTTTGGGGGTTTATTTATCATGAGTTTTTCTGGATTATCTGGCTTGCATTTTTGTTATGACTTAGAATGAATTTGGCTAAGTTAGTTTATGTTTTATGAACCTTTGTTATCTGGATTTGGAATAATTATGCAATAAGAATGGGCTTTTTATGAATCGAATGCGTTGTTTAAGTTTAAGAAAAATCTGAAAAATATGCTAAGTCTGGAATCTGGTTAGAGTTAGACTCGGGACGGCCGGCCTGGTTAGGATTATCGGGTTGGGTCGCCACAGTTGGTATCAGAGCATGGTCGATTCTAGGATAGTTCATTTGCATAGTTGGGGTTAGAAATATCCACCTTTCACTGCCGAGTCTCGCGGTCTGTTGTTCTCTGTGGAGTTTGGAACTCTTGTCTGGTGTTAGCTTTGGGCTAACATGTTCTGTGCGACTTGCAGATGGCTCCGAGAAGGACTAGGGCTGCAAGGTTGAATGGTGCTGTGAACTCGGGGAGTTCGGGAACTGAGGATGCGGTTGGAAACCAGCATGAGTTTGAGGCTGCTGCGGCGGCCGAGGCTGCGGCTGCTGCGAATGTGGCTGCGGCTGGAACTGGGAACGTGGCTGGGAATGCTGCGGGTGCTGTTCCAGACAGGCTGGAGGCTGTGCTGGGATTGCTAGCTCAAGTGTTGGAGCGTTTACCGGTGGTTGCGCCTGTACCGGGAGTGGTACCGGCCGTGGCACCACAAGTGGTTGCGCCTGTACCGGGAGTGGTACCGGCCGTGGCACCACAAGTGGTGGATCCAAACGTTGGGAACGTGGCTATGGAGGAAGCGGATCAGGTCGTGGCGATCCCGTCTTACCTCAAGGTTCTGGATCATATGGCGAGGTTGGGAACCAAGTTCTTTGCTGGAGGAACTGCGCCGATTGAGGCTGATGAGTGGAGGATGAGGCTTGAGAGGAACTTCGAGTCTATCCGATGTCCCGAGGAGTACAAACGGGACATAGCTGTGCATTACCTGGAGGGTACTGCGCATACCTGGTGGAAAGGGACCACGGGACGTTTGGTGAATCCGAATTGTTCGTATGAGACGTTTTCTGCGGTGTTCCAAAGTAAGTACTTTCCGCAGGAAGCTTACAATCAGTTGGAGGCTGAGTTTCTGTATCTGCGCCAAGGGACCAAGACGGGTTTGCCAGTATGAGACTGAGTTCAACCTGTTACGCAAGTATGTGGGACGTGACCATGATACTGAAGAGAAGCTGATCCGAAGGTTCATTAGCGAACTAAGGGTCGAGCTGCGTAATGGTTGTCTGGTGCGTGACTATGCGACGGTCACAGAGCTTGTTGAGAAAGTGGCTTTGTTGGAGACTGGACAAGCCGAGGAGGTCTTGTCTAAGGCTGGAGGACAGAACCGCAAGTTTGGGAAGAATGTTCCGGCTAAGTCGAGTGGGAACCGCAGCGTGTGTGAGTCTTGCGGAAAGGTGCATGTTGGCGTGTGTAGACGTGCATCTGGAGCTTGTCACCGTTGTGGTAGCTTGGAGCATAGGGTTCGTGATTGTCCTGAGCCAGACTCGAGGTTGGTGAGAGTGTCGGATGGAGGTAACACGTCCGTTGTGTGTTTCGGTTGCGGAGAGCCGGGACATTACAAGCGGGATTTTCCGAGGTCCGGAGCAGTTGGGCAGGCGACCACTCAGCCTAAGCGTGCAGGAGATGTGCTGGCGCAACTGGCTAAGAGGCAGGCCATCATGCCAAGGGTGTATGCGGCGACCGCGGATGGGACTGGAGATCCGACCAATCTCGACCGATCACTGGTAAGTTTTAGTACTTACGTTTTCTGAGTTTGTTGTGTCTGCTTGTTCTGTTAAGTGTCTTAGCATTCTAAGGATTGAATGTGTAGGGACCTTATTAATGGGTGAGGTGGAAACCCATGTTCTGTTCGACTCCGGAGCGAGTCATTGTTTTGTTAACCCAGGGATGATTGGGAAAGGAGGATTCCAGAAGGAACCCGGGGAGGAGTTCGGACTAGTGAGGGCGGCTGGAGGCCAAGTGATGTTCTCACTAGGGACTGTTCGCAACATTGTTGTCTGGATTGGCGAGGTCAATATGCCAGGAGACTTAGTGATTTGCGAGGTTAAGTCTTACGATGTCATCCTCGGAATGGATTGGCTCGGTAAGCATAAGGCGCATCTGGATTGTCACCGAGGCAGGGTGGAGTTCGAGAGGGATGGCCAAGTTCTGGTTTACCAAGGAGTGAGACCGACTTCTGGTAGCTTGGTTGTGTCGGCAATTCAAGCGGAGAAAATGTTAGAGAAAGGCTGTGAAGCATATCTGGCGACGATATCTTCAATTGAGGTTGGACCAGACGCGGAGTTAGGGGACATTCCAGTGGTACAAGAGTTTGAGGATGTTTTCCAAGCTTTGTTGGGAATGCCACCGGCTCGTTCAGATCCGTTCACGATTGAACTTGAGCCGGGAACTGCTCCAGTGTCTAAGGCACCATACCGTATGGCTCTGGCCGAGATGGCTGAACTAAAGAAGCAACTGGCTGATCTTCTAGACAAGGGATTTGTAATGCCAAGCAGTTCACCATGGGGCGCACCTGTTCTGTTCGTAAAGAAGAAGGATGGAAGCTTCCGGCTTTGCATCGATTACCGAGGGTTGAACCGTGTTACTGTGAAGAACAAGTATCCACTTCCAAGGATAGATGAGTTGTTGTATCAGCTTAGGGGTGCTACTTGGTTCTCTAAGACTGATTTGGCTTCTGGGTACCATCAGATACTGATAGATGAACCTGACGTTCGGAAGACTGCCTTTCGGACTAGGTATGGTCATTACGAGTTTGTGGTCATGCCGTTTGGTTTGACGAATGCGCCAGCTGCATTCATGAAGTTGATGAATGGCGTGTTCAAAGAGTACTTGGACGAGTTTGTGATTATTTTCATAGACGAAATCTTGGTATACTCGAAGAATCCGGAAGATCATGAGAAGCATTTGCAGATTGTTATGGAGAAGTTGCGAGACCAGAAGTTATTTGCCAAGCTGAGCAAGTGTAGCTTTTGGCAACGGCACATTGGGTTCTTGGGTCACATTGTTTCGGACAAGGGAGTGTCTGTGGATCCTGAAAAGATCAAGGCCATTGCGGATTGGCCGAGACCTGAGAATGCGACGGAGATAAGGAGTTTTCTGGGGTTGGCTGGCTACTACAGGCGTTTTGTTAAAGGCTTTGCAAGTATGGCTCAGCCGATGACACGCTTGACCGGGAAGGACATTGAGTTCGAATGGACAACCGAGTGTGAGGAGTGTTTCTCGAAACTGAAAGGGATGCTTACCAGTGCACCAGTGTTGGCTCTACCTGAGCCGGATTAACCATACGCGGTCTACACGGATGCGTCTGGTAAGGGACTAGGTTGTGTCCTAATGCAGCACGGGAATATGATTGCCTATCCGTCAAGGCAGTTAAGGAAGCATGAGGCGAATTATCCTACTCATGACTTGGAGATGGCGGTCGTAGTCTTTGCGTTAAAGATATGGCGATCTTACTTGTATGGTGGGAAGGTTCAGGTGTTTACCGATCATAAGAGTTTGAAGTACATCTTCACTCAACCTGAACTGAATCTGAGGCAACGGAGATGGATGGAGTTAGTCGCTGACTACGATCTGGAGATAGCTTATCATCCGGGAAGGGCTAATCCTGTTGCTGATGCATTAAGCCGGAGAAGGGCTAGTGTATCATCTGCTAAGGACGTGGAAGGAGTTGTGAATCTCCTAAGGACGTTAAGGCTGAACGTTCTGACTGAGGATACGGAACCGTTGGGTTTGGGAGCTGCGGATCAGGCTGACTTGTTAACAAGGATCCGGTTAGCTCAAGAGGAGGATGAGAATCTGATTAAGATGTCAAAGGCTGACAAGACCGAGTATCAAACTTCAAACAATGGGACGATTGTGTTGAATGGCCGAGTATGTGTTCCTAACGTGAAAGAGTTAAGGGAAGAGATCCTTAAGGAAGCACATCAGTCTAGGTTTTCTGTTCATCCGGGAATGACCAAGATGTACCGCGACCTGAAAAGGTACTATCATTGGGTCGGGATGAAGCGGGACGTGGCCAAGTGGGTGGCTAGTTGTCCGACGTGCCAGTTGATTAAGGCCGAGAACCAGTTTCCGAGTGGTTTGTTGCAAACATTACCAATGCCGGAATGGAAATGGGATATGATCACAATGGACTTTGTGATGGGTTTACCGAAGACTAAGAATAAGCATGACGCGATTTGGGTCATTGTGGATCGGCTGACCAAGTCTGCTCATTTCTTACCTATGAAAAAGACGGATGGAGTGGCTAGGCTGGTGGAGTTATATGTCGATGAGATCGTGAGACTCCATGGCGTGCCAGTGAGCATTGTGTCTGATCGTGATCCGAAGTTTACTTCACGATTCTGGAAAGACTTTCAGGAAGAGTTGGGGACGAAGGTACACATGAGTACTGCGTATCATCCGCAAACGGATGGTCAGTCTGAGAGGACCATCAGGACGTTAGAGGACATGCTGAGAGCGTGTGTACTAGACTGGGGTGGTAACTGGGATAGGCATCTACCGTTGGCTGAGTTCGCGTATAACAACAGTTACCAAGGGAGCATTGATATGTCTCCGTATGAGGCGTTGTATGGACGGCCGTGCAGAACACCGTTGTGTTGGACCCAAGTGGGGGAGCGGAGTGAGATAGGACCCGCGATAGTCGAGGAGACGACTGAAAAGATTCGGTTTCTGAAGGTTAAGCTGAAAGAGGCTCAAGACCGGCAAAAGAGTTATGCCGATAGGCGCCGTAAGGACTTGGAGTTCAGTGTGGGCGATCTGGTTTATCTGAAGGCTATGACCTACAAAGGGAAAAGCCGAGCAATGTTTGATGCTAAGTTGAGTCCGAGGTACATGGGGCCGTACCGGATTCTGGAAAGGATTGGGGCAGTGGCGTATAAGTTGGACTTACCGCCGGAAATGAGTGCTTATCACAATGTGTTTCACGTGTCGCAGCTGAGAAAGCACATAACCGAACGTGAGAATGTGATATCTGAACCGCCTCCGGAACTGCAAGAGGATCTGACCGTGGAAGGTAGACCGATCCGTGTGGTTGGCCGGAAAGAAAAGGTTAAGCGTGGTAAAGTGGTCAAGATGATCAAAGTTCTGTGGGACTGTAATGGCGACGAGCAAACGACTTGGGAAAAAGAGTCAAAGATGAGTACAAGGTTCCCGAAATGGTTTGAGAAACTTCCTGAGGAAGAGCCGGATTCGAGGACGAATCCAAACTGAGTGGGGGAGAATTGTAGCATTCCCGACCAGAAATCCTAAGTATGGGCGTGCGGGTCATGGGATGACCGTTGTATTTATGTCCTGGTATAGTGGAGGTTCGTCCGTCCTGTGAGTATGTGTGTTGTACAGTGGTACGTCCGTGGTACGTCCGTGGTACGTCTGTGGTATGTCCGTGGTACCGTATGTGGTACGTCTGTGGTACGTCTGTGGTACGTCCGTGGTATGTCTGTGGTACCAAACCGTGGTACGTCCGTGAGGTTCAGTACCATACTGTAGCTGGACCGAATATATTTCTGTAGAATTTTGGCTAAGTGTCGAAAGACAAAGGTATTAGGCCGGGGGCCGTGAGTTTTCTCGAGAGAATGTGGTTTTTCTCGAGAGAAAAAGGTTTTCTCCCGTGTTTGGTCGAGTGGTTTAAGTCTGGCCGAGAGAAAAAGGAACGTTTTTTGGTTTGGCCGAGAGAAACTTAAATTGAACCGAGAGAAAGTGAAACCGCGTGGGTTAAACCGAGGAAGGACGGTCGAGCTAGGGTTTCTCGGCCTATATAAGAGTTTTCTCTCGTGGCCGCGTGACTTTTCTCGAGAGAAAACCTAGAGGCGATATTTTTCCCGAGAGAAAAGTGTAGCCGTCGAGAGATTTCGAGAGCCGTCGAGTTTTTGGGATTTCTGTCCGAGAGAAACGAACGGGAAGGGTTGATTTGCCGAGGGAAGTGCATTCGGCAGAGGGATTTCTCGATCGGATCGCGAAGCATACGAGAGATAATCAAGGTAATTCTTTTTCTCGGAGAGAATTCTGTTCTGGTGCGATTTCACCGTGAGTTTTCTGTTCTGGGTCGTTTTCACCGAGAGATAATCAAGTTATCTGTTTGTAGGCAAGTTTTGGCCGAAGTTATCCGAGAGATATCCTAGGATTTTCTGCGTAGCCGAGAGATAGCCGGGAACACTTAGAACTGTCCGAGAGAATTCGGTGAGTGTTCTGCTAATTCTTTTCTGGTTGAGTTTCTGTCGAGTAACCTTCGACTAATCTGATTATTTTGGCCTGTTTCCGAGGGAATACAGAATTTTATTCGAGGAAAAGTGAGCGGTTTGAAAGATAGCCGAGAGGAGATTGGATCTCGCGGGTTTAGCCATAGCGATAGCCGAGAGAACGCAATTGCGTCTGACTATCTCTGTTTCTGACCGAGAAATCACCGAGTTTCTTCCGACTGAAACGTTTGCCTTTGTGTCTAAGGTGAGTGCGTGACTGTAGCTGATCTGGAACCGTAGGATTGCTAGGTTATCTGGTTTTTATTGATTGCTTGTGTAAGTTAGTGTATGCTTAGCAAGGTCAATGTGTTTCTGTGATTGGTATTGGATACCGTGGTTTATATGTGGTGTCTAACTAGCTGTGTGAATGTCCGGATCGAGTTGCTAGCTCAAGGGGATGTGTGATTCTCGCTTGAGTAGAACCGAGGCCGTGAGGAAATTCACAAGTAGTTGAGATGATCATAGAACTGTGATTCTGTTTTCTGTGCTTGCTTGCTAAGTGTTAATGCGAATTATATAACTGTTGCTTGATTGCGTTTTCTTGTATTGGCTGGTGGTACGGGATGACCGTACTCACTAAGCATTTGTGATAATGCTTATGCCTCTCTTATGTGTGGAGTGTGCAGGTAAAGATGTTATCCGGGACGTTTAGTCTTGAAGGCGGACTTGAAGGCAGTGAAGAAAGAAGTGGATTAGGACTGGGTTTGGGGCTGTCTCTTATACACATCTAGATGTGTATAAGAGCCAGGTCAATGTGTTTCTGTGATTGGTATTGGATACCGTGGTTTATACGTGGTGTCTAACTAGCTGTGTGAATGTCCGGATCGAGTTGCTAGCTCAAGGGGATGTGTGATTCTCGCTTGAGTAGAACTGATGTCTTTTTGTAATTCACAAGTAGTTGAGATGATCATAGAACTGTGATTCTGTTTTCTGTGCTTGCTTGCTAAGTGTTAATGCGAATTATATAACTGTTGCTTGATTGCGTTTTCTTGTATTGGCTGGTGGTACGGGATGACCGTACTCACTAAGCATTTGTGATAATGCTTATGCCTCTCTTATGTGTGGAGTGTGCAGGTAAAGATGTTATCCGGGACGTTTAGTCTTGAAGGCGGACTTGAAGGCAGTGAAGAAAGAAGTGGATTAGGACTGGGTTTGGGGGGTTTATTTATCATGAGTTTTCTGGATATTTGGCTTTGCATTTCTGTTATGACTTAGAAAGAATTTGGCTAAGTTAGTTTTCTGTTTTATGACCCTTTGTTATATCTGGATTGGAATTATTATGCAATGAGAAAGGGCTTTTTATGAATCGAATGCATTGTTTAAGTTTAAGAAAAATCTGAAAAATATGCTAAGTCTGGAATCTGGTTAGAGTGAGACTCGGGACGGCCGACCTGGTTAAGATTATCGGGTTGGGTGATATGTCTATATTTTGCATCATTTTAGCATCCATTTAGTGCAAGTTTCTCATCATTTAGGAGTCTAATATAGCATCATAGTGTTGCATTGTACCATTTAGAGTCCTAGAGTGTTTTTGCATGGTTCTTTGCATACTTTGTTGCATTTGGGTCCTTAATCAGGTGAAAAGGACGCTATGGAGATGAGGATGGAGCTAGAGAATGATGCATACTACTTGGAGGGACAAGAAGAAACAAAGAAGATGAAGGAGAGGATTTTTCGTGATGGATCGACGACTCAGATCGACGAGTGTCGTCGAAACAGATTTCCAGGAGCTCAGATCGACGACTCAGATCGACGAGTGTCGTCGAACCAGATTTCCAGGAGCTCGGATCGACGACTTGGATCTACGAGACTCACCGAACCAGATTTTCAGGGGCTCGGATCGACGAGCTGGATCGACGTGGTTTCGTCGATCCAAAATGTCAGGGGCTCGGATCGACGAACTGTATCGACGAACCTCACCGGACCAAAACCAAACGTCAAGAGAAGGAATCCAAGACGGAACGACGAGACGGATCGATGACTTCGTCGAACCAAGTCTCTAAGGGTCGGATCGACGAGATGGATCGATGAACACGTCGATCCGACCCCAGACGAATTCTTTTTCTTCATTCTCATGGGTCCCCCTATAGATACTCTTTAGACCTAATTTTTATGTTAATTTGTATTTCTCTTGTTCTTAGCCTAAACATTTAGCCATTTTTGGGCAAATACTTTGTTTATGCTTTGGATTTGAGTTTAATGCAATATCTTTCTTAGATTACTTGTTTATCTTTCTCTAATTATGTATAACTTTTTTCTAATCTTTGATTTGATGGGCTTAAACATGATTAGTGAGTAGTTTCCTTAGGAACTTAGGGATGGGTTAGATTTAGGGATTTCTATTGGTTCAAACTTGCAATCTAGGATAGATTCTTCCTAATCTNCGCTCCAACGGGTCTGTAGGATGGTCTTCCTTGAAGATCTCTTCAGCAAGGTTGGTGAGTGTATCGACGTAGAAGGTCTGTCCATCAATTGTGGGTCTCTTCACCAGCTTCTCCATGTCGAAGTTCATCACCAAATCACCAATGTTTAGTGCGATCCTTCCCTTTCTTACGTCAATGATGGCTCCGGCTGTAGCTATGAATGGTCTACCAAGTATCAGAGGGTCCTTGGGTTCCTCATCATAGGCTAATACCACAAAGTCTGTGGGTATTAGACAATTTCCCACTCTGATAGGAACATCCTCCAAAACACCTTCAGGGATCCTGATAGATCGATCTGCAGGGACTAAAGAGATTCTGGTGGCCTTGAAATCCGTCATATCCATCTTGAGAGCAACCGAAAGAGGCATCAAGTTGACACTAGAGCCTAAATCGCATAGAGACCTTCCAAATCTGTCTGAGAAAATGGAGCAATCTAGAACAAAGCTCCCTGGATCGGAGAGCTTTTCTGGTAGCCTGTTCTGAATGACCGCACTGACTTGCTCTGATATCATCATCACGCCTTCTTCCATGTCAACGTTGTTGGTCATCATCCACTTCAAGTATCTCTTTATCATGGGAGTAGTTCTAATGGCATCCATCAAAGGAATTTCAACCACTAGTCTATCCATGATAGCCTTGCATCTGGCTTCCAGCAGCTCCTTCTTGGACTTCTTTGTGATCAGTGGGAAAGGGATCCTTGGCTTGTAAACTATTTCTTCAGCAACAGTCTTGGTTTTAGCTCGATCTGCTTCATTCTGTGGTGGGTGTCGATCGATACCCTCCTGGTGTCGATCGACACTGGTCTCTGGAGGAGTTGAATCCTTCGTGTCGCGTTTCTCTGATTTGTCGTTCATCTCCTCGGGTGTCGATCGACACATGTGGTGTCGATCGACACTCTGCTCCGCAGCATCTTCTGTGTCTTCAAGCTCCTAGAATTCTGCAGTGCTGAGCCCTCTTTTCTGCACGGTTTGAAGGGTCTTGCCACTCCTCAGCTCAATGGCATTCACGTGGCGTTTGGGATTGGTATCCGTCTTCCCTGGAAGGAATCCCTCTTGCCTATTAACAGTTTCTGCAGTTTGAGCAACCTGAATATCCAGTTTCTTCATGTGAGAATGTATGTTGGTAATCTTCCCATTCAGGTCCTCATACAGTGCATCAATCTTGCCATTGAAGCTCACTGTCATCTTCTGCTGTCCTTCCAATATCTGCTCAAGCATGGCCTCCATTTTTTTGTCTTACGGAGGTGGCTTCTGGTATGAAGAATTTCCATAGCTCCTAGTGTAGTTGCTGCTCTGAAATGGAGGTTTCGGCGTGTAACCAGAAGAGTTTTGATTTCCTGTGAAGGAACTCTTCTGATAATTCCCAGTGAAGTTCCTGTTTCCCTGCTGGTTCCCATAGCACTGGCCCTGAAATCCTCCTCCGGTTATGTAAATCACGTCTTCTTCTTCACAGTCTGGCTCTGGTTCGAATGACTCCACCTCATTGGCAAAATGGACTTGCTTCTTCCCTACCAAGTGATTTTGTACGTTGTCCAGCTTCCTATTGACTTCAGCGATTTGGTTTCCTCCAGCTTGTCCTGCGCTTTGTCTTCTCTCGAAGTCGGCATTTTTGGTGCTGTTACTAGAAGCCAAATTTTCAATAAGCTCTATCGCAGCTTCCGGAATCCTTGTGTTGAAGTTGCCATTGCTGTCAGCGTCCAAGACCATCTGGTACCTCCAATCAATCCCTCGGTAAAAGATACCGATAAGCTGTGGTTTGCTAAAACCGTGATGTGGGCAGTCCCTCTGGTAGGCCTTGAATCGCACCCATGAAGCCTTGAATGCTTCAGCAGGTCCTTGGGAGAATGTAGTGATCTTCATCCGCAGCTCCTCGGATCTTGCATCATCAAAGAAATTGCATAAGAATGCGTTCTTTGTTTCTTCCCAAGTGTTTAAAGATCCTGGATCAAGCTGCTTCAGCCAGTAAGACGCATCGCCTGCAAGTGAGTAAGGAAAGAGCTTGCAGAAAATGTAGTCGTAGGTCACTCCATTGGCCTTGATGCTTGATGTGAGGTCCTCGAATCTTTCGATATGGTCCATAGGGTGCTCACTGGGAAGACCATGAAAGAGATGCTGAGCCACTAAAGTGTAATAAGCGGGCTTCAGCTCAAAGTCATTCCTCTGGAATGCAGGAGGACGGATCGCAGCTCTATTGGCATAGAACTGGTCTGGGCGGTTGTACTCGCCTATTGTTCTTCCACGTCCAGCTTCTGCAGCTTCGACGATGATGGCGCCAGCCTCATCAAGTCTCTGTCCTTGGGCGTTCCTTCTGTTGCCCTGCAGGTCAACAAAGTCGCCATCCTCGTTGCGTATCATGATTACAGGTTCAGCCATCTCTATCTGCGCAAGGTGTCGATCGATACTAGGTGTGTCAATCGATGTTGGTTGAGAACGGTGTCGATCGACGCCTGGTGTGTCGATCGATGCTCGTACAGACTTGCGGTTCGTACGTTCGAGACGGATGATTTCCTGGTTCAAAGTTACTAGTTCTTCTTCCTTGTTGCTCCTGGTACTGGGCATGCACCTGAAACAAAAGATAGAGAACTAAATCAGTAACAAAAATAAAACAAAAACCTAGACAAAATCCTAATACTAGATCCCGTTAGGTAGCTATTAGCTTCCCCGGCAACGGCGCCAAAAACTTGATAGAGCTCAGGTTTTACCCAAATAATCAACTACTGCAAGTGCACAGCAATGCAGTTGAAGTATAAGGGGTATCGAATCCTCAGGGAAGTTAAAGCTACACTTATGGTTTCTAGGTTTAGATTATGCTAGGTCGAATAATGAAATTGAAAACTAAGCAATTAAAGCAAGTAATAAATCGAAATTAGATGTATTAAAGTTCAGGAGACTAGGCGCTAGGCAAGGATAATTATCAGGTTTGAATCCAAGAATGCAGAATCTAAGTTTATTATGGATTTATTAAGAACCGTCTAGAACTCGAAACTCTAAGGTAAAACCAATCAACTCTCGTTGCAGAAGTTATCTATGCCTAAATCCCTAAATTCTAAATCTCTTTGCGAATTTAAACAATCAAGGCAAGCAATAAGAACAGGTTCGATTTGTTCACAAATTACCTAGACCAAATCTCTTTGCGAATATATAATTTGCTCACCTAAGATTAGTTCAAGTTATTAATAATGCTCTCGCATCTATTAAACAACCTAAGGTTTGATTTCTAAGTGATCAATTCAGAGAATCAAGTTAAGCACAAATCTAGGTGAAGATCCAATTGATTTCCCTAATAATTCTAGTGATTCTATAAACTCTTCATCAAACCCTAAATTACCCTAACCTAACAAGCAAACTACTCAGACATAATAATGCAAACACAAAACATGGCTGAATAATATTGCATAAAAGAATAGAGAATGATACAGGGGTTCGAAATCTGGCTCAGATGAGTTAGAATTGTCTCCCCAAAAGCTCAGGATCAATCTCTCTCTAAGTCTCAAAAACAGAAAATAATGATAGTGTCCTTGGCTAAACAATGCCTGAAAACTATTTATAAAAGGAGATTTTTCGTCCAGGGGTAGATTTGTAATTCTTCAGAACTTGCTCTTCTTTCCTTTTCCTGATTGGAAACCGTCACTTTTGGCCGTCTATCCTTGGTGTCGATCGACACTGAGTGTGTCGATCGACACTCAGCTCGTGAATTCCAGCCTCTTGACTTCATCACTTCGGCTGCTTCTCCAAAGTGCTCCAAAATGCTCCAGATTCTCCCATTTAGCTCCAAATGTTCTCCATCCTGTAAAGACTCTAAAAAGACTCCAAAACTAGCAAAAGACTCTATAAAAACACTTATATCATGGCTTAAAAACGGGTAAAAACCATGATATATCAGTAGACCATGATATAAGTGTTTTATAGAGTCTTTTGGCTATTTTTGAATCTATATAGAGTCTTTGCAGGTTCAGGTACAATTGAAGATAAATTGGAGATTTGGATGCATTTTGGAGCTTAATGGAATGAAGTCACGAAGTGATGAAGTCAAGACTGGAATTACAAACAAGGTGTCGATCGACACCATGTAGTGTCGATCGACACAAGGTTTTCTAATTTTTAGAATCAAGAAGTTTCCATATTTTGAAGAAAAGGAAATCTTCAAGACTTTTCCTAATCCTTTTGGGAATAGAAGATTCGTACCTAGGCCTATAAATATAGTTTTTCAGCCATTGTTTAGGCATAATCTCATACTTTAAGAATCATAGAAGTTTAGGTTTTTGGAGAGAAGAATTTGGCTCCCTTAGAGCAAATTTGGAACTCCCTTTATTTATTCTATTTATTTCTTTTATGCTTTCTATTCAAGTTATGATTTCTGTTTCATTTATCATGTCTGAGTAGTTTGCTTGTTAGGTTTAGGGTTTTTCAAAGGTGATTGATGAATTGTTAGGTCGAATTAAATTGTTAGGATAAAATCATTAGAGTTCTTCATCTGGATTTATGTTTAATGCTTATTCTAGCTTCATGACCTAGAATCTAATCTTAGGTTAATTAATAGATGCAAGAGTATTATTAATTGCCTGAACTAATGTTAGATGAGCAAAATAACTATTCGCAAAGAGATTTGGTTTAGGATTTTGTGAACAATCGAACCCTAACTTTAATGCTTTTTTGAATTATTAGGATTCGCAAAGAGATTTGGGATTCTAGGGTTTAGACATAGATAATCTTTGCAGCGAGAGTTGGTTGATTTTACATTAGTGTTTCGAGTTCTAGAATAGTTCTTCATAATTCCTAACATTCTGTCTAGATCTACAATTAGGATTCACCTGAGAATTTCCCTGAACCTAGCGTTTCGTCTCCTGAACTTACACCGTTTTTAATTGCTTTCTGTGTTTTAAATTCCATCTTTCTACTTAGCTTAATTCGAAATTAGAAGTTCGTTGTGTGACTATCCCTTCTCTATGGATTCGATCCCTAAGTACTACAACTGATCTCTTAATTTGAGAGAGTAGATTTAAGGTAAATTTGACCCATATCAAGTACTAGTCAAGTAACACTTATAAACAAAGTCTTCGACGTTAATCTTTTAATCAAAAAAACCTTCAAAACATGACGACATGGAATCCATGTGACATCCCACTTCTTCCAGCTACCTGTTTTCTTGTCATTGTTGATGATATATGAAGTACCTTTCTTAGACACTTTAAACATGCCATTCGACCAAGGAATTCTTTTACACCATTTTTGCTGTTTCTCCTCAAAAGTGATGGTTTTTGTTACTTTCAAGCTTTATGCTTCAAAGTTTTTTTTTCCTCAGTTCAATCCGAACCATGGCTGACATCTCATGATCTCCAACATCTCCACCAATGGCAGAGACCGAGTTTTTCCAAGTCCGATGTTGTAGGACTCAGAGAAGTTGTTGAGGGCATCTTCACAGGTGATATAGGCTTGAAGAATGCACGACTACATCTACTCATATTCCTCATCATCAAGTCTTCATGTACACATAGGTCATAAACCTTCACTTTCTCTAAAGCGGCTTAAAGATGTGCGTCACTGCAGCTGTATGAAACTACCCAAAACAATTTCTTTATCACAGGCCTCTTTGGATGGATCGTATTCAGTTGGTTGTATGTGACTCTTGCACACATTCGATGCCCCACCTTTTGAAGTTCTTCATCCACTGCCTTTAACAATCTGATGCGGTGGGGTTTGTTACTTCAATTTTTACCCCTAAGATAGCTGCAAGTGCACATCAATCACAGTAGTATATTAAGGGATCGAATCCACAGAGATTGTTGTTTGCGCAAAACGCACAAAACGCCTCGGCCCATGAGTCCCCAAAGGTCGGCACTCCATTCTTCTTCAATGCTCGTCTCGCTCCTCAAGTCAAAACCAAATATCTCGCAGAGTCTAGGGATGCTCAGCTCAAAATCCCGAGAGCCAATGGTGAAGTAGAGACTACAGTCTTTCGGATGTGATTTCCTTCCTCTCCGGTATGTCAGCTGAACTGAAGCTAAGAACTCTTGGGCGAGCTCCTTGTAAGTGGGTCGATCAATCTCCATAAAGATCCTGAGCCTTAGCTCGTCTAAGTACCATGTGACATCCTCGGTGATGCCCAAAGCGTCTAAAGCGGAGTAATCGATTTTCAAGGTTGTTCTTATCTCCATCTTCTTCATCTCCTTTAAATAATTAATATTCAGGTCCATTGGTGCTCCAAAATTTTGGACCTTGCGCTTAGGAGGAGAAAGGCTCAGCTCTCTTGTTGGCTCTTGGGGTCGAGAATCGTCGAGGCTTGTGCATGCTCTTTGCGATTCGCGGAACTTCCTCCTTTGTTCCTTCACATATCTCCCTAGAGTTGTGTTTAGACTCGGGTTTCCTAGCGGTGTCACGTGTTCTTGCTGGTGCGAAGAACTCCTTGAAGATCTCAGTTGCTCTCTATTCTTCGAACGTATCTCGAAGTTTCGGTCGTAGCTCATTGTACCTTGCAAAACAAAAACAAAAACTCGACCAAACATGTGAATTTGATGTGTCATATGGATTCTCAAGTGCAATGATACACAAGACATATATCAAGAGCTTCCAAGAGTAGTAAAAATCGAGTTTATGCATTAGTATTCAAGATCAATTTGGTACTCATGCTCTATTTTCGGAATTTTGGATTTCCAAACCAAAAACTTTCCAATAGATCAATTTTGCCAACTTATTCTCATCAAAATTTGGTTCTTAAGTAGTACTTAGCATGAATCAAGTCCAAACTAAGCAAATTGTCCAATATTACCAACAAAATTCGATTTCTAGGGCATTTTCTAATTTCTAACTTCCAAAGATTTCAACTTTTCGGAATTTGGGTTGCAAAAATCGAAATCTAGGCAACCTAAATCATCAATCCAAGGTTCTCTACCATTATCCAAGCATCCTATAAAATTTTCTAGTCAAGCAAGAGAGATCTCAAAATTGAGTTCTAGAGGGATTTGTAGAATTAGAGACCATACCTTGTAGATGAAGATGAATGAACTTTAAAAATTGAATCTTCCTTGAAAATAGATGAGCTTATACCAAAGAATTTTTGAAAACGGTTCAAATTTGAAAAGTTTAGAATCTCCCAAAAATCTCCTAGTCTCTTGGAAGAGAAGAAGAAAAGAGAGTTTGATCCTAAAGTTCTTCTTTTGCTTTTAAAAATGTGTTTTTATCACCAAAAACCTTTTATTTTCAAAAATTTTAAAACGAGAAAACTTACCTTGCGTGTTGGCCACGAATCAATGAAATCCGTTATTTTACATCAACGGGAATAATTTTTCGGTGCGGGATTGTACCAAAACGCGGGAAGTTCGGTTCGGGAGGAAAACGTGAGTTTTCCGGGTCGGTCGCTCAGACGACCGCTGGCCGCGCCATGGTCCATCGCGGCCGCGGCCAGACTTGTCCTCTCCGCGCGGTCGTGGTCCGTCTGGCCGCGGCACGGGCCGGCGCTCGTGAGGCCAGCCTTCTTCTGAGGCTCCTCTTCATATTTTTGTGTTTTTCTTGCTTTTATATATATATTTTTTATTTTATTTTTTATTATTTTATGCCTAAATACAGAAAACTTGCAAAACCTAGCTGTTAGAAATGAAAGAAAGGAAAATGAAAAACACGTACCAGATGGGTTGCTTCCCACCAAGCGCTTTTGTTTAAGTCGTTTAGCTCGACTTGTTCGAAGCTCAGACAATTGAGGAAAGTGCTTCATGAGTTGTCTCTCCCAAAGCTTCTCCTTGCTTCCGTATCAGCAGTGTGCCTTCGTTTCCGTTCCTTAGAATTTTAGCTTCCAGGATCACTTGCTTTGTTTTTTCAACTGCCCTTGACATTTCCTCTTCCCCCAGTTCTTCCAGCTCGGGAGGTATCAGGATTTCAATTCTGTAGAAAGGTCTCGAGTGGAGTTGGCCTGCTCGTAATATCATACCCTTTTTCTCCTTTTTAGTCGTGTGGCTCTTCGTTTCCGGTGGCGAAGTATTTAGCTCCTTCAGGTAGTATCTTTTCTGGCTTATATGTAGGAAGACTACGAAGTTACTTACGTGGTCGATCCTTGCTCCTACCGTGGCCAAGAAGGGTCTTCCAAGTATCAATGGCTTGTCCTTGTCCCCCCCCCATGTCGAGCACATGGAAGTCAGTAGGTACTATCTTTTATCCGACAAGAAGTTGGACGTTGTAGACCACGCCATTCGATTTCTTCCTAGACGAATCTCCGAATACTAGCTGCGTAGGTGAGGGAAATAGGTTGTTATTCCTAACCTTTCAGCGATTGTCGTGGACATGACATTGACATTGGCTCCTGTGTCGCATAGACAATCCTCGAAATTGATTCCTGTGATCGAGCAAGGGAAGGTGAATGCGCTCGGATCTTCTTCTTTCTTCAGCCTATCGAACTCGCGATTCTCCGGAGTGTCGAAAGGTGGATTGGCCGTTCCTTTCTTTATCGTTGGGAAGAGTGGAACGAACCTGCACTTCTCTCCCATAGCTAGCTCTGGCTCCTTAGCTTCGTCGGCGATTGCTGAGATCGCGTTACAGAATCCTTTCGGGTTATCTTTTACTTTTCCGGGAAAAATCCCTGCTTGTCTCTTGATGGTTTCGGCAGTTTGAGAGACTTACATGTCTAATTTCTTCACATGTGAAGAGAGGGTTTCGAACTTGTCATTCAGGTCATTGTACATGCAATCTACCTTGATGTTGAGATCCTTGACTGATTTTTGTTGAGACAACAGCAGCTGTTGCATCAATCCTTCGAGTTTGTCCTCCCGTGATGGATATGGTGCGTTTGATGCAGCTTGTGGCGCTCCCTGCTGGTTGCTGTAGGGCGTGAGCTGAGAGTTGTAGGGTTGCTTTGGCTGGTAGCCTCCGTTGCTTCCGTAGTTCACGTTCTGGAACTTGTTCTGAAAGGGTCTTCCTTGAGGTGTATTCACTTGATCTCGCGGGTTCTCCACGTTCGGGTTTCGGTATGAGAGGTTGTTGTTGTTCCTGAAATTGTTGTTGAACCCACTGTTGAAGTTTCGGTTCGGATACGAATTATGTCCTCCTATGAAGTTAACTTCTTCTTCTCGCGTGTAGGATTCGTCTCCGTCGTCTCCCGGGTTAGACTCTTCTCTCTCCCCCACAGTATCACACGCATTGATACTGAGTTGTTGTCCTTTGAGCAGCTGGCTCATCATATTCTTCAGCTCGGCTATCTGCTTAGAATCAGAGTCTCCGGTTCGCGGATTTCTATCATAATCCGGACAGTTGTTGTTGTTGCTTACAGCAAGGTTCTCGATGAGTGCGCGCCCTTGTCGCTCCGTCTTTGTTGTAAAGTCTCCATTGCTGGCTGTGTCGAGTGAGAGTTGATATCTAGCCTGCAGTCCACGGTAGAACGTGTTTAGCAAGCTGGCTCCGGAGAAACAATGGTGAGGACAGTCGCGTTCATAGTCTTTGAATCGCTCCCATGCTTCAAAGAATGACTCGACCGGTCCTTGTTGAAAACCTTGGATCTTGTTTCTCAGCAGGTTGGATCGAGATTAAGTGTAAAAATGATTGAGGAAAGCTGACTCACATTCCACCCATTTAGTGATCGATCCTGGTGGTAAATTCTTTAGCCATCTATGAGCTTTGCCGCTCAAAGAGAATGGGAATAGCTTGCACTTTAGATAGTCGGGAGGGATTCGGTTCGTCTTTATAGTGCTGCAGATTTCTTCAAATAACTCGATGTGGTCCATCGGGTGCTAGTTTGATAGCCCGTGAAACTGGTTTTGCTTCACCAAAGAGATGATCTGCGGTTTGATCTCCAACTCGTCCTCATGTGGGACGTTAACTTGAATCGCGGCTCGATTCTGGAAGTACTGATCGGGAGTATCGTGATCGGCTATTGTGCGGTTCCTCACTCGCCTGGGTTGGTTGGCGGGTAGAACAGGTCGGATGGTGTCTCGGTCATCTGGTTGGACGATAGGGTTTGCTTGGTTCGCACCATTTCCGATGATCGGATTGTGTCCTCCTTGCTGCAAGGCAGGATCGCGTTCTTCTTCGTCTGAGTCAGCCTCGGGAATGCGGTTGACAGGGTTTCCATTGTTATCGAGCTGTGGCTCCCCATCTTGTAGATCGTTAGGTGCCCGACCGGTTTTGCGAAGAACTTCTTCGCGGTTTTTTTGAACTCCAAGAGCGGCCTCGTTTTCGTCCATGCTGATCTGTCTTCTTAACCTTCTGATTTCTTTTTCGTGTCTGTCGATCTTGATGTAGCGGGGCAAGACGTTGGAAGCGTTCCTCCTAGTGGTCATACACCTGAAACATGAGAAGTAAACACAAGAAAATCGTGAGCAATGAACGGAAAAGCTTGAAATTCAACGTGGTCTAAAAGAGAAATAAAAAACTTGAAAATTCGCAAAAGCAAACAATCCCCGGCAACAGCGCCAAAAACTTGATGCGGTGGGGTTTGTTACTTCAAGTTTGACCCCTAAGATAGCTGCAAGTGCACAGCAATCACAGTAGTATATTAAGGGATCGAATCCAGAGAGATTGTTGTTTGCGAAAGTCCTTGGATTTCTAACTTCTTTAAACTAAAAGGGAACTTGTGGGTGTAGTTTGTCACGGTTTGCAATAGTAATATCAAGCAGCGGAAAAGAATTAAACAGTTGTAAATCAATGAAACAAAAGCGTTGGGTTCAGGGATGTTCTCCGGGAATCATGGATCGGTTCTAACAAGCAATAGGATAGGATCTAAATGATTCAATGGGTTAGGTTCTTAAGCTGAAACGGTCGACTATGACTACCCCGCTATCGCGGATCTAACCACCTACGTTTATCTTATACTGCAGATATGATTTCTCATCCCACGATACAAGACAGACGTGCATACATATCATTCACCTATTTGTAAACACTCGCGGTGCGATCCGTTGATATGCCTAGGCATCCTATGGTGCGATCCGCTCGTTAACTTCTAGATCCAGACGATAGACCACACGTTCGTGTATCTAGCCATCCTGGAATCAGTTGCTAATTGATCAGAGAAGCAAACATGCAATAAGAACAAGACGTAAACGAAGATACCTAAAAGGAACTCAATCTCTATCAACCTAGCGAAATCAATCCATGATTAAACCCCTTCGAAAACCCCCTTAAAACCCCAACTAGATGACTACTCGTTCATGGGAACGAGAGACATCTTTGAGATATGAAAGGTGTGATTTGTATTGAATAAGAAACAAAGTGAGAAAACTTCTTCAAAGGAAATCGATTGATGAGATCTTCTTAAAGTATTGAAAAGCAAAGAACTAAGAACAAAATATGAAAAGGAAAGGAGGAAGGAGTGGCGGCTGAAGAAGAATTCTCTCCCGAGGTCTTCAACTCCGGGGCCGTCGAGCTCTCTCTCTCTCTCTCTCTCTCTCTCTCTCTCTCTCTCTCTCTCTCTCTGCGGCGTAAAAGTGTTTCTGGAAAGATGTGTGTGAGGTCACGCCCCTTCTGAAACCCTAAGGCTCCTTTATATAGGTTCTCCTGTCTTCAGAAAGTGGGCTTTGTGTTTTAACCTCAGGAAATATTAGATAAGTGCAAACGGGCTCGGGATAGGCCGGAATGGTCTGGCCGCGTGAGCGACCAGGCGTGGCGCGGCCACTGGTCTTCTGAGGATCTGTGGCGCGGCCGTCCTTCTTCTGGGGATGTGTCTGACGGACCTTCTTGCTTCCTTTTTACTTTGAGATCCAACCGTGGGATTGAATTCAAACCACCTCGGCGTGAAAGACAGCTGGAAGGGCTATCTCGTCTTCAAATATGAGCTTGATCTTGTGGTGGGAAGGTCGTCATCTGATGCTGAACTTATGGCTCCGAGCACATGTCCTTGAAGTTCCCGTTTTGCTCCAAAATGTGTTCTTTTTGTCCAAATTCCCTAGAATGACTCTTAAGACTAGGAAAAATGGAAATCACTTAAAAACCGTTGAAAACCGGGTTAAAACACTTGTAAACGATCTTGAAATAATAGGTTTTAAGAGTAAAATATGAGTGTTATCACAATCCCTGAAAGTAAAGAATCAATCCATCAGATTTGGTGAGAATTCAGTTTAAGGTAAATTAATGAATCTGTTTTTTAGCTTTACTTACCTTTTGTTTATCCGAAATTACTGTGAACTTGTCACCATCTTCAAACTTCAAATTCGTTTTCAGCCTCTGAATGAACCACTTCCAGTTAACAGTGTTCTCTATTTGAACAACTCCCCACACAATATGATATATTTTATTGTTTGAGTCTTTTCCCACAGTTGCAAGTAGTTGTCCCTTGTTGTAGAGTTCAAAAAATAACCGAGTATCAGTTGACAGTGAGCCAACCATATCTTCCAAAGTTCAGTACAACAAACATAAAACCTATAAAATACTTCAACTCGATCTTCTCTAATGGCTGTTATGAGATCTACTGTCAATTCAAAATTTAGTTTGTCAAATGGAACTAGAAAGTTATATCATAAGAAGATATTTAAATATAAAAAACACACTTAAATTTTTTTACTTACTCTACAATTTTGTTTTTGTAGTATTTAATCCTTGCAAATTGTTTATCACATTCTCGGTTACTCATCTCCAATGCTCACTTTCTTGCATTTTTACATATATCATGCGTTATAGTCAAGTTGTAACGCTTTTGAATGATGTTTTGAATTGCTCTTGAAATTAATCCTTGATCATTCATAATCTCATTTACGAACATATTAGCAATAACTTCATCTGACAATACCTTGTAATATTCGTCTTTGGTACAATTATGATTCGCTTGATACGTCTTCACCATAAATTATCCCACTAATTCTTCAAAATAAAAATATATTCTCTAATCACGAGGACAATCACCTTCTACAACACACTTGGCCTCACATTTCCTAGTTTTCCATCTCGTGAATTTGATATTCCACCCTCCTTTCAAAGTATATTCTAACACAACGTTCTTGAACTCTTTAATACTCTCATACACATGCATAATCTTTAGCTCCCCACATCCTCTTTTCCATCTCACATACGGTATCTCATTTTCTTCTTCCTCATCATTCGATACAGGAGGAGTATTTATGTAAGCATCATTCTCATATTCCTCTTCAACAAAACCAACTACAATTTCTTCCACACGTGCAACCTCATGAAAACAAACAACATCTTGTCCTAAGTTGATAGCCCCAATATCCTCTCCTAAATTTTTATCATTCTGTCATATTCCATCATCATCACCATTAGCGCCTAAGTTTGCAGGATTCATTATCAGCATCTTCATGCTTCAGCTATACTTCAACAACATTAGTCCAAGCTACATCGTTACACATATTCTAAAAATTTGTGCTACCATCACACAACACCTTCATATCCTTTAAATTCTCATATGACAGCTTATACCCAATCCTTTGATCACACGAATCCACTATCTCGGCTGACATTAAACCGGTGAATAGATCATGCGAGGTGGTTTGAAGGAAATGAGTTCTTCCACCAACATACAAAACTTCTCCATCTATAGTATCAAACTTCCCATCATAGTTTATACTGAAACAAATTTTATTAGCTCCGCTGAAATAATAAAAAGAATATCAATTCTAGAAATATAACAAAAAGAAGAAAAAATGGCTTCGATTGGCAACAATACATAATTTGTTGAATGGCGGAAAATAAAATTAAGTTGTGGAATGACTTAAAATATGTTGAATGAAAAATTTCATAATAGTTGATGGATGGTACATATCATCTTCATCTACTTGAGTATTCAACACTATTTCTTCAGTCTCGTTCAAATTTGTAGCTTGTTGATTTAATCAACTTAAACTTGGTGACTGCACCGGTTCATCGTCGATTCTACAGTTTCTATACACAGTTTGCATGAAATCGAGACACACAATAAGATGCTTTTTGATACGCAAGACTTCATCTATCTCCGGTTATCATCATTTCATCAAAATATTCAGTTGAAAATCATACACTGCATTCTCCAAACAATAAAATATTTCTATATATTTGAATCTCATGGAACAATATATAGAACTAAATATAAATATTTATTAGACAAAATATACCTCTGTGATATTTGATGTGCTCAAAGCATATGTGTCTGTAGGTGAAAAATCCATGACATTAACCACAAATTTTCTTTCTTTTCTAAGAAACATCCTTTATAGTTTATAGTTACTGTGTTTTCACTTCAAAGATGACTAATTAATTTATAGACTCATCAACAAATAACTATTTGTAATTATACAAAAATAAAAAATACTAATAGTTATTACAAACTCTATGCAACGGCAACTATTGGTAACAATAAGGGGGCCAACAATAAGTGATGGTAGTTAACTTAATTTATGATCAAGAGTCTTTCAAGAAAAGTTGACTTTATGGCATGGGAAAATAAGAAAATTAATAATAGAAAAATTAATTTTTAATTGTTTCTACAAAAAAGCTCGTATAATCTCGCTTATTTGCCTAATGGAGGTTTATTTGTATTTTTTCAGAGAAAACATATGTTTCCCTGTTTGAGTTTTTTTTTACATTCCACAATTTTTTATTGGTAAAAGCCTTGTGAAATTGCGTTTTTCACGATTACATGATTTGCATGTTACCGAGTGAAGCGAAAGTATCAATCGCAAAAAAATCAAATGACACGCCTCTCTTAAGGCGATCAAAAGGCGATATCTAATTACTACTCAAGCGATCGTAATGGTGAGGGTTTTTCTCTCCAATCATGGATCAATGATTCAGATTCTGTTTATAACTATCCGAATAATACTTTTCATGTTGTTGTTCATCGAAGGGTATCTCGATTGCATTTAGTGTATTTTTTGGTGATTTTCCATCGGTTACTGAACCGATTTTTAAACCCTTCTTGACGGAAGTTTCTTTACATGGCGGTGTGATGTAGGTTATTTCTATTTTCCACTACGCAGACATCTCTGGTGTGGGTCTCCTCATATTGCACGATAACGCTTTATCTCCATCCAGATCTCTGTTAGATCGTGGGATGAAGATTATATGTATATATGCCGTGAGAAAATTTTGTCTCATCGTTACCTTATACAAAATCCCAATCTTCCTTATTCTTGTAGATGTGTTGGATTTAAAAGATCAATGGAAGAAAATATTTGCTGATTGATCAAAGACATTGATGCCAATGGATCTTTGTGCGCAGGATATCACAAAGGAATTGGTGCAGACATTTATTATCTTGGGTCTCTGGTATTTTGCTATGTATCAAACGATAATTCCTCAGGTTTCATTCATCTCCACCATTTGGTTTGGGGATATAATTTGGGTATTCAACCCTGGCATCATCAGACTTTATAGAAATAATGAGAGCACACTATTTGAAGAATAAAACCTAGTAGGACTCGAATCGGAAAAATCTTAGAGCTATGAAAAGCAACTACAACTATGATACATGACATCTCCTGGTGCAGGAGTTTTTGGTTTGGATTGCGATGGAACACATGGATCGTGATCTAATATCTTCTAAGAGATTATTGGCATCTGATTATAATGATGATAGCCAATCAAGAAGATCATACTAGACTGAGAACGATGACAGATTAAGCACAACACATATATCATTATATGTATGCGTGTAAGTCTTATATGAGAAAGAAAACAACGTGTAATGTTTCTTATTTTGTTATAAAGTTTTCTCTGACGCCCAAGTCAGACGAATTCAACTGCGAATGTATAATAAGAAGGTGTTTAAACGGGCAATTACTTAGTCACGTCAAAAGATTAGGGCTGCTATCTGATTAGGTTAGATTGCTAATTATGCATTAAGTAACCTTGTGGGAGTGGGGTTGGAACTCTTCCTTGAAGGTTAGTCGAAAGCTCAGAGCTCATTATTAGACATTGGGAAGTAGGACTTGTCTTCTATTAGCCGATCATGGTTGACCCACTATATAAGTTGGATAGGCCTTACTACACTTACACTTTCGCCGCATTTGGTAACCGTGCAACATGATGATCTAGCGCTAGTCAAGTCTCACTCGAGTGCGGTCTACGGGTAGGTTATCTATAGGTGCGGGCCTCTGGTGATGTGTCGTAATGAGATTGGCTCGTGTAAAATGGGTCATAACAAAATTTCAATTAATAACACAATAAGTAATATTGTAGAATAAAAGGTAATGAATATAAAAATGATGATGTATCATCTTAATATTCTATTTTACATATGTAATATTCGTCTAAATTTTAAAAATTCTCATAATTGGTACGCAAAGTTGTTACAAAAATAAAATAGTAAACAAGGTAGTATGAATGTTTTCATAAAATGAGGTATAAATATTGGTTGTCATGTTTTGTTTCTTTTTTTTTGTCACACATTTTTTTTCATTTTCCATAATTCAATATAAATATCTTTTTTATGGTTGTTGAGTTTATATATTAACAAGGTTGATAAAAAAAATATTCACCACGAGATTAATAAAAAAAGTTTAAGCAAGTAACATTGACATGTTTTCTTACCAAATTTTCAAATATGAGGTCTTATACTTTGTTTGTAGTTTATTGTGTGTACTTGTTCTTCGTTATGAATCATTCTAAAGGTACTATAGAATTATGTTTTTATTTTGATAGCTTGCTACAACGATATGAAAATTTTTATTGTTAACAATGACAAAAATGATGATGTCGCATCTTAGTATTCTCTTCTGCATATGTAATATTCCTCTAATTTAATTAGTAAAAAAATAGTACACAAGGTATTAACAATGTTTTCTTAAAATAAGCTACAAGTATTGGGTGTCATGTTTCTTTTTAAAAACAAATAAAATAATAAACAAATAATAACCAAGTATTAAAAATGTTTTATTAGAATGAGCAACAAATATTGGCTGTCATGTTTTTTTTAATAAATAAAATGGTAAACAAGGTATTAAGAATGTTTTCTAAAAATAAGCTACAAATATTGGGTGTCATGTTTCTTTTTAAAAACAAATAAAATAGTAAACAAATAGCAAACAAAGTATTAAAAATGTTTTCTTGGAATGAGCTACAAATATTGGTTGTCATGGTTTTTTAAAAATAAATAAAATAGCAAACAAGGTATTAAGAATGTTTTCTAAAAATGAGTTACAAATATTGGTTGTCATTTTTTTTTTCCTTTTCGTCCCACAAGTTGTTTTTGTTTCATTTTTTTATTTCAATATAAATACTTATTTTTAATGGTTATTCCTTTTCTATACAAACAAGTTTCACTAAAAAAAATTTAAGCAAATAACATTGACAAGTTTTAATTATGAGGTCTTCTAAGTTGTTTGCAGTTTTTTTTGTGCTCATATTATTTGTTATAAATCATGATAAAGGTACTATAAAATTATGTTTTTATTATGATTTATTACTAGAATGATATGAAAATGTTGATTGTTAATAATTAAAAAAAAGTGTTTAGCACTGTAAATAAGAAAATAACTTCTAATTTGTTATTCAATTTTCCACATTTAACACATTTGTGATTTATATAAAATAGTTGTGGCGGAAGAGCATAAACGTGAAATTACTCAATGGTTTGATGGAGTGTGCGGGCCTGATGGAAACAACACATGCGCAAAAGCCATGAAACAATTCAACGAATATCCTAGTTGCGATTGTAGAGATGATCATTTTCCGACTGGACATTACTGCATGTGTTTTATCGTTAGCTTCTCTTGATTAGTTATACTATATCTTTATTATCAAAAGCTATTAAATTACATAATTAATCTTTGTTCTACATGTAATACTCTTATCCCAACGAAAAATGGGCTATCGAGTTTTGCTCGTCTCATTAAGTTTTGGCTCGACCCGTGTATATTTTTACATAGTCCGTGTACACATGTATACATATATATAGGCGTAAATCTTCCTCTTATCGAAAAAGCCCTATTCGTTAACTCTTAACCATCATGGACAGAGAAAGAGAGAGATCTCCGACCACCACCACCATACTGGGAGCAAAGCTTTACTATCCTCATCACGAGCTCCTACAAAAAATTTTATTTACTTGATTGAATTGAGAAAATTTGATATTTTTTTGGGGCAGTTTTTCCTTTGATTTGAGTTATTAAACGTCAAGTTTAATAAATCAAATGCAAGAATATATTTTATTTGTACTTTTACTTGTCAACAATCTGAAAAAAGAGCAAAGAAACCATTTTTAGTAAATAGTTAAAAAGTGAAGGGACAATAAATACTTTAAAATATCAATATCGAGAGAGAAAAAGAGGCGGCTGCTTAAACTTAAATACCATGTTATTAATATCCATCTATTGGTATTTCTCATTATTATACGAATATACTTTACTTTGTCTTGTTAAATATACACTTAATACCAGATGTAATGGCCCATTGGGTCTCTTAATGAAATAGAAGACAAAAAAAACTACACACGTAATAAACAAAAATTCTATTAACTACATCTTTCTTTCCTCTCCAAAAATACCGCTTCCCATCTCATCTCTCATTACTTCTCCAAATATACGGATTTTAAAGTTTCTCTAGATAAANTTGTATCGCTAATATTATAAAAAAACTACGATATCAAAAAATTCATAACAATTAAAAATATAAGTTATCCTAGAACTAAATTTATAAAGAATTAGGTTAAGTTGTATCGGTAATATTATAAAAAAACTACGATATCAAAAAATTCTTAACAATTAAAAATATAAGTTATCCTAGAACTAAATTTATAAAGAAAAATATAAGTTTATAAATCTTAACATCTAATCAAAAGATAAATAAGTAAAATTAAGGTATAAATAAGTAAAATTAAGGTATAAATAAGTAAAATTAGTATAATTTATGTATGATTGGTTAATTTTTAACAAAATAATTTTAAAAAATAAAATTGAGAAATCATGCTTATTATTCCTCACTTCTCCTTTCATCTCATCCTTTTACATTTGACAACACATAATTGGGACAAATTTCAATACCAACCTCACTCAGTCCAATTTAAGTATAAATAAGTAAAATTAGTATAATTTATGTATGATTGGTTAATTTTTAACAAAATAATTTTAAAAAATAAAATTGAGAAATCATGCTTATTATTCCTCACTTCTCCTTCCATCTCATCCTCTTACATTTGACAACACATAATTGGGACAAATTTCAATACCAACCTCACTCAGTCCAATTTAAAATCACTCTGATTTATTCTTTTGTCGTAATCTCCGCTTCCTTCTTCAGCCATGGAAGGCCTTCTCGATAGCATCACGGTGCCGCCATGTAATATTTATAGAAATTATCATCTCAAATTTTTTTTCTCAAATTCATAGACTATTAATTACTTTGAATTTTTAGGCCTTTCAAATATGCAGGAGAAAAGGAAAATTATACTACAACTTTAGTTGAACACAAAATTAATTGCATAAGATAGCACAACATGATCTGGGTTCCTTCTTCAAGTGATTAAATACATTTCAAGTACAGTTATATAAGGATAGGGCAATTGAGAGTTTGTTGGGGATAAGAAAGTTGATTTAGATCCAGAGTATCGTCTGGATTGTTGACGGTTGAGAAGTTGTATCCATTGATTATCATCACGGCGTGAAGCGGAGGACCTTCTTGGTGGTCTTCATTTGCTTCTCGCTCGGTATCTAGGAATTGAATCAAACTCATTGGGTCGAAATTCATGTTCTTTTCAAGTAATTACGAGCCCAAACAAAACCGGGTTAAAATAATGATCAATTGTTGGGTTTCTTGCGCTATTGGGCTACATAAGGGGTTGTGACCATAAAACAAGAAACGTGACCATTTATTAATTTTAAAAATTATTCATGCATTACAATGATTACCCTTTAAAATAAAGGGAAAACAAAATTAATACAAACACTCTTCAATTGTCCGCTTCAAAATTAACTTGAACTCTACATGAAAAAATATGCAAATTCATTTCCATATAATTTAAATAACACAACACAATGAGTAAGAAAATAAATCAAAACATGGCCATAACATCAAACACATAAGAATATTCGAGAATTACCAAGTATTAAATAACATTAAAAACATAAAACATAAATAATATATATATATATATAAAATTCTGTTGCAAAATGAAAGTAAGAGAGCATAGATCAAGATTTGACGTGAGCGAATATTATAAGAACTAAAAGATATATCTAAAGAGTATAGAATGTATAATGAATCGACACAATAGTAGAATAATTATATTATGAAAAAAATACAACTAAAAATTAATGACAAAAAACTTCCGCGCGGACTAACCACTAGTTATATGAATATACTTTGCTTTGTCTTGTTAACTATATACTTCATACCAGATGTAATGGATAATTGGGTCTCTTAATGAAATAGACGACAAAAAAAAACTATACTCGTAATAAACAAAAACCCTATTAACTACATCTTTCTTTCCTCTTCAAAAATACCGCCTCCCATCTCATCTCTCATTATTTCTCCAAATATACGGATTTTAAAGTTTCTCTAGATAAACCTTTTGCCTTGTGGCTCTCCGGTTCGCGGATCCGGTTTTCAAAATACTAAAAAAACAAAAGAATATAACGATGAACGAGAGAGATTAGATCGAAAACCTGTTTGACAAATAAAAGTACAAATAAAATATATATTTTCATTTGATTTATTAAACTTGACGTTTAATAACTCAAATCAAAGGAAAAAAATGTCCCAAAAAATATAATATTTTCTCAATTCAATCAAGTAAATAAAAAAATTTGTGGGAGCTCTTGATGAGGATAGTAAATCTTTGCTCCCAGTATGGTGGTGGTGGTCGGGGATCTCTCTCTCTTTCTCAGTCCATGATGGTTAAGAGTTAACATGTGTACACGGACTATGTAAAAAGAGACATTGGTTGAGCCAAAACTTAAGGAGTTAGATATTGCAAAATTCATGTACTTTGTAATTTTTGGTGCTAGTTTAGTCATGGGGGTTTATGATTGCATTTTCCAAATAAATCATGTAGAAATGGTCACTAGATAGATAGTTCAAAGCACTTGTTCATATAAAATATAATAATTTTCTAACAAGTTAGAATCATTAAATGACTAAATCAGCAAACCAAAAAAAGTAAATAACATCACAAAACAGCAAACTTGCCCGAACTTACTTCACAATGTTAAGTAAAACTAATATTTTAATGGATGATAATTATTTTTAAAATTAAAAAACAATCGACCATTAATAATTAACAAATTATGTAGATAATTTACAAATAATGATAAGGAAGGTGATGTAAAATAAAAGGTCATGATTTTTAAAATGATGATATGATCTCTTAATATTATTTTTCTACGTATGTAATTGTGGGAGTCGTAACTGCACAACTAAATTTTGTTAGGAAATTTAAGGGAACCAAAATTTCTAAGTATAAACCACAAGAACATAGGTACAAATATGGTGTTTTTATTGCTGTTTTGTTAAACTTTTGATACAAAAAGTGATAAGCGAATGCTAAGTGTTTAGCTAGGTAAAACTGCGGATCTTTTTCTAAGAGATTTCTTCTTTTTTGATACAGATTTTGTGAACCGCCTAGGGGGACATCGTCTCAGATGCTCCTCTACAAAAAAAATTGATCAACAATACTCTCCCTTAATCCACACTACTCTCGGTTATGTTGTTTGACTCTTTTGCCCTTAATGAATCGAACTTTGACTTTGACCTTCTCTCTCTTCGCTCTCTCTCCTCTCTCCTCTCGTCTCTCTCTCCTCTCTTACCCGCACTCCCCCCTCGAGTTTTGCCTCCCCCGACGAGAGGAGATTCCCGACGAGAGACACCCGACGAGCTCCGTTGACCTCAGTTCGCCGCCTTTGCACCGCCGGAGGTTCGTTGAGGTCCAAAATGGAGGTCCGTGTTCTCTTAATTTGTTGTGGTTTTAGGGATTTGAAATTGAGAAATTAGGAGAAATGATAATATTAATGATGCATTGGTGTGTAACAATTTTTTCTGGGTATGATGCATTGCTCTATATTGACTACAAATGCACTTCAGGCTTAATCGCTGTGGATTGTAAGTTTTTGACATCTCGATTGGATCTGAGGAATGAGAATCTGGATATTTGCGAAAATAGTATAACTAGTAATACTAGAAACAATGGGAGATAATGTATAACTGGGAAAAACTAGGGTATAACTGTCAACAAAAAACAGTATTGATTGAGATTTTGTCCGATATTTTTGGGCAGGTTAAAAAGAGCAACAACGTGAACATACATTTTAAATACGAAGGTCGCATCAATGGTCTAGTGTTCAGGACATCAGTTGAGGAGATAACAATACCGGTGATAGAAGCTAGGCTATACAAGAAGCTTGGGTTAGATGAAAGTAAGATTAAAATGCAATTGAGTTACATTGTGAGATATAATGGACTTGAGGAAAAGTCGTATATTTGTGATGATGAGGATCTCTTGCTATATCTAACGCATGGTGATAATGATAACCGTAGAGGTGTTTTGATTGTGGAGTTGATTACTACACCGGAACTGCCCGTGCAACAATCGAAAACGGGGATAAGCTCTTATGGTGGGAATTATGAAAATTCGGAGCTCATTGATGATGAAATCGTAGAAATAGGACCTAATGTCATAACTTTGCATGTTGATAACGGAGGAAGAAAAGAAGAAGAAGAGGATGATGATTCTGATAGTGATTCTGATTGTAATTCTGATGATGATGATGATGATGACGACAACGGTGTGGAATCATCGGATAGATGTGATTATTATGTTGAGGCACCACCTGTTGTTGAATGTAGTCAGAGTTTAGAGGCATGGGAAGACGGTTTGGATTTGAGTATTGGTCAAGAATTTCCTTGTAAGGATGTTGTTGTGGATGTGGTTCATAGAGGCGCATTTGTTAAATCATTCGGGTATTTCATTAAAAATTCTGATAGAAAGAGATGGGTGGCAAAATGCATGCAAAAAACTTGTATTTGGCATGTACGAGCAGTAAAGATCCCAAACTCGGATGTTTTTTCGATAAGAACTTACAGGAATATGCACACATGTAACCGTGCTAGTCAGAGTGAAGAATGCAGCCGTAAGAGGAGAGGATCAGTACGTCTAGTTGCAGCTACTGTGAGTGAGTATTATCCCGGGAAACTGGAGACTCCAACTCCTAAAGAGATCATGTCACTTGTGAAGAGGGTAGTTGGTGTAGATGTATCATACTCAACGGCTTTGAGAGGGAAGAATAAAGCAATTTCTGATGTATTTGGTAGTCCGGAAGAAAACTACAGGATGTTGTATCGTTATTTGTACGTGTTAGAGGAGCTGAATGAGGGTACGAAAACAGCTGTGGAACTGGATACGGTGGGAAAATTCAAGTATTTATTCATAGCATTGGGTGCTTGCGTTGATGGGTTTCAGTTCATGAGGAAAGTAATTATGGTGGACGCAACTTTTATGAAGGCCGGATTTGGTGGTGTACTTGTTTTCGCCGTAGCTCAGGATCCAAATCGTCACATCTATCCCATAGCATTCGGTGTACTCGACGGCGAGAACAATGCAAGTTGGCTCTGGTTTTTTGAGAAACTGAAAACTGTTGTCGAGGACTCTTCGGATTTGGTATTTGTGAGTGACAGAAATACGAGCCTCATCAACGCTGTAGCGAACGTGTATCGAGAAGCTCATCATGGGTTTTGCTTTTTGCATTTGGCGCAAAACGTGAAAGGCAATGCTCCAAGCAAAAGCAGGGGCGATGTCGCCAACGCATTCCAAGAGCTAGGTAAGGCTCATACGGTGGCTGAGTTCAATTTGCTTTATGAGGCGTTTAAGAAGAGATATGCTGCAGCGGCAAAGTATGTGGAGGAGACCACCGTGCCAGAAAAGTGGGCAAGATGTGTTTCTCCAGTTGCTAGATACAACCTGGACACAAGCAACTCTGTGGAATCTCTAAACAAAATTTTTAGGGATGCAAGGAAGAACTGCTTGATACCCATGCTTGATACGATAGTTCGAAAGTTTTCTGATTGGTTTAACGAGCATATGAACGAGTCTGTGGGAGGACCGACTGCTAATAAACTGGTTCCTCTGGTTCACAACTTCTTGCACGTCAATTGGCCTAAAGCCGACAAATTACCTGTGCGGGAGGTAAACGGTTGTAACCTTGAATACGAAGTCACGGGCGATGACGGAAAGCCTTACTTGGTGGACTTGATCAGTAAAACTTGCAGTTGTAGGTTCTTCGATATTCATAGGTATCCTTGCCTTCACGCGTTAGCCGCTTTAATCTGCTTCAAGAAACATGGGAGTCAGCGTGATATCCGCATAGAATATTATGACTTGTGTTCGGAATACTATTTCGTGGACATGTGGATATTGGCTTATAGGAGATCGATATACGTGGTGCCCGAAATGTCTGCGTGGATTGTACCGGATTACATAAAAGAGAAGCAGATCATACCTCCAGATCACATCAAGAAAAAGGGTCGTAGAAAAGAAAACAGATTTCCATCAACGGGAGAAAGGCGCCGAAGGGTAAGGACGCAAAGGGGAAGGACACAGAACAAATCCAAGCGTGGAAGGACACTAGCAGGGTTACTTTATGGAGAAGACTTCGAATGAGGATTTTGTAATATGTAACTTGTTATGTTATTTTGTATTGTTTCTGTGTAATACTGGTATAACTATCATGTTTGGTTTGAGTTGACTTTTAAAATTGATATGCAAAAAATAGTTAATTTTGATTTACGACAAATATTTATTAATTTTGTTACAACTACAACTTATATGTCATACAAACATTTGAATTGACTAAAAACGAGTTATTTGTGTTGAAACTACAACTTATATGAGTTTCAAAGAAACATTTCCTTATACTTTAAGAAACACTTTGTTATGGATAACCTACTTGTTAAGTGAAAAGCTTGAAAATACCATTTTCAAGCTTATTATTGCATAGGACATTGGTATTGACATGGAAAACCATACAATCAAACCGTAATACTAGAAATTATAAGTATTAGGTGGTGTAATATTAGTCTTAAGTGGGTTAATATCAAATCGAGATTCTGGAAAACTGACAATCTGGTTATACTATGTGTATTTCTTGGGCGGAAAATTTCTAATTTTCGGGGGGGGGGGGAATATTAAAATTTAATTTTCGGGGGGGAGGGGGGAATTTTTCCGGAAATTTCTAATTATTCGGGGAATGTCCCGAATATTATACTATATCCCGTCCACTCTCTCTCTCTAAACACATTATTTCTCTTTCATCTCTCTTTCTCTCCGTCCCGAGATCCCTCCCCTCCCTCCATCTTTCTTCTATCTTTCATATCTCTTTCTCTCTCGCCTGGAGATCTGAAATGGATGCGGGTAGTAGTAGCTATGAGGCAATAAGGAAGGAAGCGGAAGAGGAAGAGAAGACGCATGACGAGGAAACAAGGAAGGCGTTTAAGCACGCAGAGATGGCTGGTTACGTTGCCGACGCCCAATTTGAGATTCCCACCAGATGCCCATGCGGTGGATGGATGAAGCAAGAAGTATGTCACTTTCGCCAGCCATGGGTTTTCGGAGTTGAAGAAGAGATCCGGAAAGTTCGAAATACAGTTGAAGAGATGAAAGAGCAGCTTGAAGAAATGAAAGAGCAGCTTCAGAGGCAAGCGGAAGAGATAGCGAACCTGAAAGTCGGTCAACAATTTCAAATTCCTTAGTATTTGCATTTTAATTGTTGTATTTGCAATTTCCTTTCTGTTTTTTCAGTTGTATTTGCATTTTAATTGTTGTTCAAGACAGACTTAACTTATTACCAATTTCCTTAACTAACGCTCCCAATGTTATTTAGTTGTATTAGTATCACTAATGTTACTTCGTCATAGTATCACCTAGTATCACTAATGTTACTTCGTCATAGTATCACCTAGTATCACTAATGTTACTTCTTCTTAATATCAGTTTGTTTCAATACGAAAATAAAACATTATCCCAACGCAAAACAAGTTTCCAACATAAAACATAATCCCAACATAAATAAAACATAGTTCCACACCGGTTGAAGAGAATGGAACAAGGTTCAAGAGCCTGAAGGTTGCTGCGCTTTGATTGTCTCTTCAAGTGACTTTATCCTCTCATCCATTCCATGGACCTTGCTGTTGAGCAAACCCAACTGCTCTGTCATGTTCTCCATGGCGGCGACGACATCCCTCAGAGACTTTCTCTTACCTCCGTTTTTTGCCGTTGCTCCTTCCTCCACATTAATTCGTCGGCCCTTCACATCTTCCTCCTTCATGTCTTCAAACACCACGGTGAGCCCAACATCTAAACGCTTTTCCCAACTTAGCACAACAGGATCGTGCACATCATCATCATCCTCCGGTTCCATTATCATATCCAACCTCGCCTCCTCCTCCTCTGAAGCTATCATCAGCACACTGTTGATGTCCTGTGGAGTTAAACACATTTTAACAACCAATATTACCAAGTTTCCCAGTTAAACACATTTTAACAACCAATATTACCAAGTTTCCCAGTTACTAACCTTGTTGTCACAACCGAGCTTTTCGTAAACAGTCTCAAGTGGCCATCCTCTCAGCCCACATTACTTCCACTTTGACCTGCACATCCTCGGGCAATCCTCCTGAGGACTTGGCACATCTTCTCGCAAGCCCTCTTTCATTTGCAGAATGGCCTCTGTTGGCAATATCTACAAAACACACATATGATTAGACCTATATGCGAAGGAAAATAATGCAAAAGATTACGACAATCTCTTACCTCCAAAGGAATGCAGAAACCAGGAAACGAGCATGCATCACCCAACCCCTTCTCAACCAAATGATTCATCACATCCGAGATAGACTCTAACATGCGATCGAAAGACAATCTCCCCCAAGGAAAGGTCTTACACTTCTCCAGATCACCGGCGTATTTTAAAAATACATCGAGCACGCCTGTTCCTTTGTCTCCGGTTTTTGTGGGAGCGTAGATGATGCTGCTCAAGAAATACAACACCATCATCTTGAGCCTTTCTCCACTATCATCCGCCTCCATCTCCTCAAGCTTCTTCTTAACATCCTCCCTTAAAACCTTCTTCTTATCAGGAAAATACTTCTCCTTCATGTAATACTTGCCTCTTTTGCTCCAGTACATAGGGTAGTTGCTGCAGTTGAGTCCTGAGATTAACGCATGCTCCTGCAACCCATACCGGATGGGAACCCCATTGACCACAAACCACGCCTCCTTCTTCCTCTCGATCTTGGCAGTACGCATCAACATCATCCATAGTGGTTGAACCATATGATTTGAAATCGGCATGTGCAGAATGTGTCTGAACTGCGGATGCTCCTCGAACCATTTTCTTTCCATAGGAGTCATGTCCAACTTCCTAAATGTCTCCACAACTTCTTCCACGAAACACCGCGTGGGTAGTTTAATGCTCTTGCAATATACATCCGGCTTCAAGAACAACTCTGGTCGCATCACACCCTGCAACATACAAAGTACAATATAACAGAATATTAGAAAATTTCAGTAGTTTTACCCGGTTTTCTTAGTTTCACCAACATGCTAGTATTACCAAATAATACTACCAATTTTCTTTTGAATTATGAAAAAAAAATGCATATTATCTAATCCTAGCAATTTCCCGCAATTATTCTAGTATTACCTAATTAACCTAGTTTTACAATTTCCGCCAATTGACAATTGACAATTTCCGGATCAAAATTCAAACAAAAATTTAATTGTTAGCTTACATCGCTCACCGGAGACTCGGCCTCGCTTTCAACTGATTGGTCTCCTTCTTCTTCTCCGGACTCATCGTTTTCTTCTTCTCCGGATTCATCGTTCTCTTCTTCTTCTTCTTCTTCTTCTTCTTGCTCGTCATCTTGCTCGTCTTCTTGCTCGTCAGCACCCGTCGTCGGGACCGCCTCCACCGTCGGAACCGCCTCCGGCGAAATCTCCTCCGTCGGAACCGCCTCCGTCGAAACCTCCTCCGTAGGAACCGCCTCCGTCGGAACCGACTCTCCAGCCGGAACCGCCTCTCCAGCCTGAGCCGCCGTCGTCGGTTCGTTTTCGACAGTTAGAGGAGGAGGCTCAGCCGTCGTTCCTTCTTCTTCAATCGATTTTCTCTTCTGCTTCTTCGCTGGCGCCTTCTCACTCGGGATCGGGTTCCGCTTCCGCAGCATATTTCTCGTCTCAGGTGCCATCGTCTACTCGCCGCGAAATGGGACTCTCTCCGTTGTCTCTCGCCGTTAGGGTTTCGGGAGGGGAGTGCTTGCTTTCGCTTGTTCGATATTTCGGTGAGACGTTTGAGTTTCTGCGAGGAAAGAGGGAGAGGAGGAGAGGGTGACGGGACGGGACTTAGAAAATTTGGGCAAAAAATTGCACAATATGAGTCCAATTCGTACCAAGCCCATATCAGACCCAATTTAAAAACGTAAATATCTTAAACTGTCTCTGCTTTTATCGTCTTTTTCTTTTTTCCGAATTTAAAATCATAACGAGAGTATCCAAGATTAATTGGTCCGTTTGAAGAGTATCTGGGCCATTTTCCCCCGCCTAGGCGAGAATCTAAGATTATATTCTCGGAGATTTAGTTATATTTACTTCACTCTGACGACTTCCGTAAAGCTCAAATCTATCTCTTCTAGGGAAAACAACACTCCGGATTGGCCTATAGGCCCTTGTCTCGGACCATGAGTGTCTTCGGCTCGGTCCACGACCCATTACTTTGACTCTCTTTGTTTTCGGCCTAAGATGCCTTCGGCCCTCTATTTCAGCCCAAGATGTTTTCGGCTCTCCATTTTGGCCCAAGATGTCTCCAGCTCTACATTTTGGCCTAGATGTCTTCGCCTTTCCATTTCAGCCCAAGACATTCAGCTATGCCCAATTTTTATACTTGGTCGTTTCAGTAGTTGATCTCGACTAAGTGAAATCGACCCCAGCCGTAATATACCTATTAAAATTAAAATATTTCATATTTAGCTACAAATATTGGTTGTCATGTTTTTTTTAGTTACTCATTTCATTTATTATATTTCATATTTCAACATAAATATCTATTCTTATTGGTTGTTGTGTTTATATATATATTTACAAGGTTGATAAAAATAATTATTAATCACAAGATTAATAAAAAGCGTTTAAACAAGTAATATTGACATGTTTTCCTTAACAAATTTGCAATAATGAGGTTTATAGTTTGTTTTTAGTTTCTTGTGTGCACATGTTTTTGTTATGAATCATGCCAAACGTACTATAAAATTATTATTTTTAATTATAATTTCGTATTACAACGATATGATAATGTTGATTATTAATGATGACAAGAAAATGTTTACCACTGTAAATAGGAAAATAATTGTAATTTGGTATGATGCTACTCAATTTAGTAAATATGTGTTTTTTCTTGTTTGAACGGCGTTTCATTAAAAGGAAAAAATCACACTACAAAGGTCTATTTCAGCGAGGGTTCGTTTTGCTAGAGCAATGACTAAAATGTTTTCCGATGTCAAGATAAAAACAAAGGAGATTGATACAAATGATTGCGCTAGTTGCTTGATGTCGTGCAGGATGTTAGAGTTGGGATATCCCCTCTAAAAAGCCCGATTACATTCACATCGGCCCCGTTGAAAATCCTACTGTTGGCAACCCCAACTTTAGGTCGGCTACGAAATGACAACTCAAGTTCACTCGCTAAAAACGGAGAAAGCGCCAGTTCGGCCATCTCTCAGAGAGTGGAGAAGGCACGAGGTCGGCTCTTAATTAACAAACGGAAAGACTCCTGGTCGGCCACCTTCGAGAAACTCCTCATGAGCAAGTTTCTATCGATGGCCGACCTGAGGACATTTAGGGAGGCCGACCTGAAAAACATTTAGGGAGGCCGACCTGAGACATTTGGGGAGGCCGACCTGAGGACGTATAGGAAGGCCGACCTTACGGCATGGCACAATCCGTCAGAGTCCACTTACTCTGCGCGCAGACTGCACCGAGTCAGCTCCATGCCGCACTCGGTCAGCTCGCATACCTCACTCAATCAGCTCCATGCGCATACGAATCAGCGCCCCGCACGCGTGTCAGAGCGCAGATTCCACTGAGTCGTAGCTCAGATTCCACTCAGATGAGGATATTATATTTAAAGTCATCTTTAAATGTAAGCCCTTCGATCAAATAGATCTGGGCCGTTAAAAATGAGTCGTGTCCTCTATAAATAGAGGGCGAACTCATTTTGGAAAAGGAGGAGTCTTTTTCGCTCTCAAGCCCCTTGTAATCGACTTCTACTCCGACACATCGGAACGATCAAATAAACGCTAAACAGCTCCGGCTAAAGCTTAAACATGAAATCCTCTTGAACCTAACCCATTAACTATAATCTCCTTCTACTAAGCCGATTAGAGTTATCAAAACAAACGATACTCTCATCTTCTTTTAGCAAGCCGATTTCAGTTATCACATTTGGCGCCGTCTGTGAGGAAAAGAGTTCAAGAGAATCTTTGAAGATCAAAGGACGTGAAGATGGCAAGCACATCCGCACAAACCGACACAAGAGCTGTCAACACCGTCGAAATTCGAACCGAAGATACAACGACAGATCGGTGCGTAGAAATCATCGATTCTGATCGGCTACTTGTTCCAGAAGAAGCCGATCAGCGTCGAACTTTCGCCACGGTGCGTACCGACCTGCCGGCAGAAATGCTGAATCTACCAAGACCTCCCGCTTTGAGCATCGCCGACATCATGGAGAACTTCTCGGCACAGATCCAGAAGGGGATCGACGAACGACTCGACCATCTCAGATCCGAGCAGACCGCATATCGAGATGACGTAGATCGTCTCCTCAAGACACATCTCCCTTCGGGTGCCGCCCAGGATCTCAACGAGGAGATAACACCACCGAGCAACGTCAGGACCAGTCGGGTCATCAACAATCTGTTCAGGGCAACGCCGACGACTGATCCACAGCGAGGTCATGAACGGTCCAATGCTCGCTCAAAGAGCACCGACCACACCGCTACCCTTACATCGTCCAAAGCCGAACTCATACACGAGCGACTCGACAGCATGGACTCCAGAGTCCACAACGCGGTCTCAACGGCCCCTGATTTGGAGAAGCTTCTTTGACAAACCGACCAGACACCGTTCACGTCGTACATAACAAACTCTCCCATGAAGGATTTTGGCAAAATCAAATTGCCAACCAGTTATAATGGAACGACCGATCCGGAGAGACATCTTTCAGCATTCAAAGTTGCCATGGGCAGAGCACGCGTACCCGAGAACGAGCGGGACGCTTGCTTCTGCCAGTACTTCGTCGAATCACTGTCCGGGAAAGCCCTCACTTGGTTTTCACGTTTGCCGCCGAACTCGGTCGGCTCATTCAAGGAGTTGCGAAAGAAGTTCATAACCCACTACTCGCTCTACATCGATACGTCAACATCAGAGTTAGACTTGTGGTCATGCGATCAAGGGAACGCTGAATCACTTCGCAGCTACCTGGATCGGTTCAGAGCAATCTTTCTCGTTGCAGACTCCCCGACGAGATCACTCTCGGGATCCTGATCAAGAACATGCGTGACGACCAAGCGTTCTGTGACAAGCTGAAAACCGGAAAGGCCAAAACCCTGGAGGATGCGATGCACAAGTCCACCGGGTATATCAGGATCGAGGAAGACAAGGCAGCCAAGGCAAAAAGGCTGGCCGACGACAAGTCGACGCCCGATATAAGAACACGACCTGCAGCCCATGTCGGCTATCACGAGCCCCGCCAGCACCTAGACGGAGGTGACAGGAGCCGAAGAAGCGTCAACGCTGCATCACGTCCGCCTGGCTGGAACAAGTACGATCGCAGTAATCTTAAGACCCCGGAGGATAAGGGAACATACTGCAAGTACCACAAGTCTTCGAATCACAACACCGACGACTGCCGGGTCTTCTTTAATCTCCTGAAGAAAAATGGGAAGATGGGGAAGTCAGACTCCCCAAACCGCGTAACTACGATCGGCGTCCCAACAATAATGACGACTCGCGAAATCGGGCCGACAACAGAACACCACCTCGCTCGCCTACCCGACGTCGAATCAACATGATCATGGGCGGGCTCCTGTTCTGTCCGGATTCCATCAACTCGATTAAACGTCATGAGCGTAAGGTTGTGAACGTACCTACCGATTCACCCGCACTCTATTCTGACGACATTCCTATTACGTTCACCGAACGGGACGCGCGCGGAATCGACCGACCTCACAACGATCCACTCGTTATCTCGCTGGTAATTGGCGACGACGAGGTCTCAAAGGTTCTCATCGATACCGGCAGCTCGGTCGATCTTATTTTCAAGAATACCCTTCGAAAGATGGGTATCAAAGATTCGGAGATCCAGGTCGCACCCTCGCCCCTCACCGGGTTCACATGCGATTCGATTTCTACGATAGGGACAATCCAGCTCCCCGTTAGAGTCGGCGGCAAAACCTCTATTGTCCAGCTCGACGTAATCGACCGATCAGCCATCTACAATGTCATCCTCGGCACTCCTTGGATTAACTCCATGCGAGCCGTGCCATCATCTTATCACCAGTGCATTAAGATGCCGATCAGAGGGAGCATTTTCACCATTCGCGGCGAACAGTCGATCTCGAGACATTGCTACATTGACAAGCAACGTGTTCGGAATAATTCGAAGTTCATGATCGATAACAGCAACGATATCGACCCACGAGTCATTCACCATGAACAGCCAAAGAGTGACCTCGTCGTCCAGATCAATATGGACGACCAGCACATGAATAGATGCGTCGATATCGGCACTGAACTTCTCCCGAGCACACAAGACGAGCTCATCACGTTCCTTCACGAAAACGTTTCGACCTTCGCATGGTCGATGGCCGACATGAAGGGTATCGACCCGAAGATCACCAAACATAAACTCTTTGTAGACGCCACATTTAGGCCGATCAAGCAGAAACGCAGAAAACTTGGTTCGGAACGTGCTCAGGCCGTCCACGACGAAGTAGAAAAGTTGCTGCAAGCCGGGTCTATTGCCGAGGTGAAATACCCCGATTGGCTAGCCAACCCAATGGTGGTGAAGAAGAAAAGCGGCAAATGGCGGGTTTGCGTGGACTTCACCGACCTCAACAAAGTGTGTCCTAAGGATAGCTTTCCGCTTCCTCGAATAGACATGCTCGTCGAGGCAACGGCCGACAACGAACTGCTGTCTTTTATGGATGCCTTCTCGGGCTACAACCAAATCTTCATGCATCCAGGAGACAGCGAGAAGACCGCTTTCATCACGGATCGGGGAACATATTGCTATAAGGTCATGCCTTTCGGCATGAAAAACGCGGGAGCTACCTACCAGCGCCTTGTGAACAAGATGTTCCGTGATCAGCTTGGCAAAACAATGGAGGTCTACATAGACGACATGCTCGTCAAATCGTTGAAGGCCGACGACCATATACCGCACTTGCGAGAATGCTTTCGCATACTTAACAAGTACGGCATGAAGCTCAACCCAGCTAAGTGTACGTTCGCGGTCACTTCAGGCGAGTTCCTTGGATACTTGGTCACCCAGCGCGGCATCGAGGCCAATCCGAAGCAGATTTCGGCAATCATGGAACTGCCGTCTCCAGAAAACACGCGTGAGGTGCAACGACTCACGGGAAGGATCGCCGCTCTGAATCGCTTTATATCAAGGTCCACGGACAAATGCCTCCCCTTCTACCAACTTCTGCGCAGCAACAAACATTTCGAGTGGGACGACAAATGCGAGGAAGCATTTCGGCAGCTCAAAACCTACTTGTCCACACCACCCATCCTCGCAAAACCAGAAAACGGTGACACGTCGCTTCTGTACATCTCCATCTCTAGCGCGGCAGTTAGCGGAATCTTGGTTCGGGAAGATCGGGGCGAGCAAAGACCAATCTTCTACATCAGCAAGACGTTGGATGGTGCCGAATTACGCTACCCGACCTTAGAAAAATTGGCCATGGCCGTCGTCGTCAACTCTCGGAAGCTACGCCCGTACTTCCAGTCACATTCGATAGCCGTCCTCACCAGTCAGCCACTCCGAACCGTCCTCCAAAGTCTGACACAATCAGGACGAATGGCGAAGTGGGCTATCGAACTGTCCGAGTATGACATCGAATACCGGAACCGTACCAGCGCTAAGTCCCAAGTCTTGGCCGACTTCATCATCGAGATGGCCCCTGGCCTTATCAACGACGACTCACCAACATCCGAACTTTGCTCCCTATACGTCGACGGAGCATCATCGCGACTCGGCTGCGGCATCGGCATTCAACTGCATTCACCGACCAATGAGGTCCTCAAACAGTCCATTCGCCTTGAGTTCACAGCGTCCAACAATGAAGCGGAATACGAGTCACTGATCGCGGGACTTCGTTTAGCTCAGGGCATGAACGTCGACCATATTCGAGCTCATAGTGACTCTCAGCTCGTCACCAAGCAGTTCAGCGGGGAGTACGAAGCCAAGGACAAACGAATGAGTGCCTACCTCGTACTCGTAAAAAATCTTTCGAAGGAGTTCAAGACTTTCGAACTTCTTCAAATCAACCGATCATAAAACAAAGGAGCCGACGCGTTGGCTACCTTGGCGTCCGACCAAGATTTCGCCTTGCGATGAACAATACCAATCGCTGGAATCGCTTCACCCAGTATCGCTCAATCTAAGACCGTCCTCACTATTGAGGTTACAGCAGCCGACCCCGCTTCTATGACCGACACACCAGATTGGCGGATTAAAATTCGACACTTCCTTGAAACTGGTGAACTACCTATGGAAAAGTGGTCGGCTAGACGGATTCGTGCTCGCAGTGCAAAGTATACGATCGCCAACAACATTCTATGCCGCTGGACGGCCACCGGAACGCTCCTTGCTTGCATTCACGGAGACGAAGTACACCGCGCCATCAAAGAAACTCACGATGGGGCTGGAGGTAACCATTCTGGTGGACGCGCACTCTCCCTAAAGATCAAGAAACACGGCCTCTTCTGGCCGACGATGATGGACGACTGCAACAAGTATGCGCGTAAGTGCGAATACTGCCAACGCCATGCCACGATGATCCATCAGCCGACCGAGCTGCTAACATCGGCCATCCCTCCGTATCTGTTCATGCGCTGGGCAATGGACATCGTCGGACCAATGCCATCGTCACGCCAACGCAAGTACATACTCATTATGACGGACTATTTCACCAAGTGGGTGGAAGCTAAAGCATTCGCCAACATCAAGGACAAGGAGGTCCAAAATTTTGTCTGGAAGTACATCATCTGTCGCCATGGCCTACCTTACGAGATTGTCACGGACAACGGATCGCAGTTCATATCCAGCAACCTTGAAGGATTCTGCGAACGTTGGAAGATTCGACTAAACAAATCCACTCCACGACACCCGCAAGGTAACGGCCAGGCCGAAGCAACTAATAAGACAATCCCGGACGACATCAAAAAACGCCTCGACGCAAAGAAAGGTCTCTGGGCCGACGAGCTCGACGGTGTCCTTTGGTCGCATCGAACAACACCAAGAACAGCCACGGGAAAGACTCCTTTCTCCTTAGCTTACGGATGTGAAGCAATGGTGCCGGCCGAGGTCAACGTCGGCACCCTACGCAGAACAATCCTTACAGAAAACGCCGACCTTAACGACGCAATGCTGGTCGACAACCTCGACACGTTCGAAGAAACAAGGAACCAGGCCCTTCTCCGAATGCAGAACTACCAGAATCAAGCTGCACGCTATTACAACAAGAAGGTTCAGAACCGACACTTCGACCAGGGCGATATGATCCTTCGGAAAGTTTATGAAAACACCAAGGAACGCAACGCCGGCAAGCTCGGCGCTAACTGGGAAAGTCCCTACATCATAACGACGATCGTCAAACCTGGGGTCTATCGGCTCGAAACAACGACTGGCGACGAAGTTCCTCGAGCTTGGAACTCCATGAGTCTCAAGCGCTATTACTACTGAGGTCGGCATCGTAATGCCGCGGTGCCAAAAAAAAAAAAAAAAAAAAATTAATTACGCTCTCAGAAGCAGTATGAACTACGGAGGACCCTCTTGCGACCTCGTCTCCCTTTGGATCAGTCGCCAAAGGACCCTCTTGCGACTCCTTATCTCTGGACGGGTTAGTTTGATCCTGGCTTCTCGCCGGACGAGAAGTTGGAGAACTCAGAACATCCCCCAAATCACCAGAAAGGTCGGCCGATTGTCGAGACTTCATTCTTCTACGATGAGCTCTGGCTAAAGCGGCTACACAAAATTTTTTAAGTTATTTGCGAGGTCGGTGACGAAAATCAAAAGGTCTGAAGAAAACCAGATCGGCTACTAACCTCGAGTTCTGGCGAGTTTCTCCTCTGTGATACTAGGCCAAGTAATTGCAGAAAGCGCTGCAAATCGTTCCTCGGACTCGTAGAGGTCAGGCGGATCGTCAACGAAGGCGATAGAGTTATAACCTGCAAAAACATAGGGGGACGATCAGAAAAAGATGTCGATCATTATACAAAATTCCAAGCATAGTTTCCTAACCGGTAATCTTTCCCCATTTCGTCCTGATCGGTATGTCTCGGTCGACTACGGAAGCGTTGTTAATCAGTACGAAAAAGTAGTGATCGCGCCAATTCCCGACTTTCGTAGACTTCGGGACGGTAACAACGTTGAACCGAGATTTAATACTCGTATGATACGAGCCCCGATATTTCAGTTCGGTCTTGTTCCTCTTCGTTAGGGTCATAGCGTGAAACGTGGCATAGCTCAACGGGATTTTATGCTTCACCGAGACATACAGAAGGCTGACGATCAGACGAATGGTCGAGTGTGAAAACTGCGAGATCGGCAAACCTCTCTTGTCGGCTAGCTCCATCAATAGACGAGGAAGGGGAAACCACGGATGGAATTTTCTAAAAAAAACTCTCGTAGAGGCACATCCATCCTGGAGGAGCATCCCAGGGCCGTTCAGACGGACTGGAAACCATAAAGACGACCTCCGGTCCAATGCCACACTCTTCCTTTAGAGCAATCAAGGAAGTCATCGTAGACTTCGTGGGAAGAACTCTGTGAACGTTGTCTGCGATCGGCGTCACCTTCGGTTCACCTTTCTTTCGTCGGACCTTCCGCACCTTCGGGTTTAAATCAACAACACCGAACTCATTCGCATACTCCTCGACGACTAGGAGATTTAGGGCATCACACTCGTTCATCTCATTCGAACCTCCTGATCGGTCTTCTTCAGCAAAGTGCGCTGTCACGCCTGATCGGTCACCTTCATAGTGTGACACTGTTTCCCCTGGTCGACCATCTTCACGATAAATCACCATCACGCCCGACCCTTCTGGTCGTTCATCTTCATCTTGAAGCTCAGGAATTAAGAAAGGAGCACGAGTCGATGCCTCGCCATCACCCCTCGGAACAGCTCCGACCTGGTCAGCTACAAATCGATCAGCTGCGGCTTTCCTTACCGCTATTTCGGTCTCATTCTCTTCATCTGACCCAGATGAAGACCGATTTGGGGACAAGGCGACCTTTTTCCCTTTGGCTCGGCTCTGAACGATCGCATCCTCTCGCGATATCTTAAGAAACTCGACCAATGAAAGGCCTAGCTCATCTGCTCTGTCTTGGTCCGACCGGGGTTTTTTGGATTGAGATCGGCCTTCTCCAATCTTCAACATTTTTTATGAACACGGATGAAGATCTTCAAACAAATCGAAGAACACGGCGGTAGAGTTCGTAGCAGAGCGGAGAAATCACGACGAACCACCGAACGAAGACGGCGGAGAAAGATTACCGGCGAAAAAAAAAAAATTAAATAAAAGAAGAGTCAGAGAAAAACGGGAGATAACCTTGCAGTGTTTTCTCTCTCGAAAAGCAGAAGTGAAGAAATGACGAGTTCTCCCCATATTTATAGGAATTTCTTGGACGGTTCCCAGGAGTCATCATTACATCGGCGACATTTCGCATTTCTTCGCGATATTTCTAATCGGCAACCATCGCATGGGTGACACGTGTCAAGCCTAGGGTCCAGACGAGCAGACCTACGAAGCTAGATCCGAATCTCACGCGCTGAGACTAGGGCTCCCCCTATGTTCACCGATCACAGAACCGAAAGGTATAAATTTGATTCAATGATATTCTAAACTTTTAAGCAGGGCCGACCTCGTTTCGGCGTTGGACAGTTTCTAAATTCGGTAAACTCACTCGTTTGCCGAACTGGGGGGGGGGACTAACTGTTAGAGTTGGGATTCGTATCCCCTCTAAAAAGCCCGATTACATTCACATCGGCCCCGTTGAAAACTCTACTGTTGGCAACCCCAACTTTAGGTCGGCTACGAAATGACAACTCAAGTTCACTCGCTAAAAACGGAGAAAGCGCTAGCTCGGCCATATCTCAGAGAGTGGAGAAGGCACGAGATCGGCTCTTAATTAACAAACGGAAAGACTCCTGGTCGGCCACCTTCGAGAAACTCCTCATGAGCAGGTTTCTATCGATGGCCGACCTGAGGACATTTAGGGAGGCCGACCTGAAAGACATTTAGGGAGGCCGACCTGAGACATTTGGGGAGGCCGACCTGAGGACGTATAGGAAGGCCGACCTTACGGCATGGCACAATCCGTCAGAGTCCACTTACTCTGCGCGCAGACTGCACCGAGTCAGCGCCATGCCGCACTCGGTCAGCGCGCATACCACACTCAATCAGCACCATGCGCATACGAATCAGCGCCCCGCACGCGTGTCAGAGCGCAGATTCCACTGAGTCGTAGCTCAGATTCCACTCAGATGAGGATATTATATTTAAAGTCATCTTTAAATGTAAGCCCTTCGATCAAATAGACCTGGGCCGTTAAAAATGAGTCGTGTCCTCTATAAATAGAGGGCGAACTCATTTTGGAAAAGGAGGAGTCTTTTTCGCTCTCAAGCCCCTTGTAATCGACTTCTACTCCGACACATCGGAACGATCAAATAAACGCTAAACAGCTCCGGCTAAAGCTTAAACACGAAATCCTCTTGAACCTAATCCATTAACTTTAATCTCCTTCTACTAAGCCGATCAGAGTTATCAAAACAAACGATACTCTCATCTTCTTTTAGCAGGCCGATTTCAGTTATCACACAGGATACCAAAGATCTTAGAGATCTGTTCTCCCGATTGTATGGCTTGGATGAGCGTTTGTGAATCAGATTTCAGGCAGATCTTGAAGAAGCCATGATTATTTGCCTATTGTAGGGTTTCTTGTGCCGCAAGAGCCACCGCTGAGAGAGGTGAGTGTACAAATTGCTCTGCACTTCTTCCTTGAACGATGATCTTGTTGCTAAAAGCTTTACACACCTACCCTATGTAGGAACCGCAAAACCGGAATAAGATTTTAAGGGTAATAAAATCGATAAACGAACAAGTAAGGAAAAGGGAAAAAACGAGAAAACGGAAAATGAATCTTTGAGAAGAAATCCGAATATCGGAGGCGAGAAAAACTCTTTCCGTAACTCAATAAATCGCCCGTAGTGAGACGGATATACACAATTTTTGAATCCCAAGATACAACCGATACGACGAGACCGTTTCGCAACACTCGAAAACGGAATCTACGAATTCTAATAAACACTACGTTAAACTCTCAAGACTTAAGAACCGTAAACCAGAAGACGTTGCAAAGACTTACTTAGAACTTAAGAAGAGGATTGAAGGTTGAGAGTGTTTGATGTGTAAGAGTGTGTGTTTAGAGAGATAGGGATGTCCACCTTATATAGGTGCCTTATATAGGTGGAGAAAGAGCCCTCACTCTCATCTTGGCCATGTTAAGGGGACGATAATGGTAGACAAAGTGGAGGAAATTATTTCCACTTAAATCAACTTTTCCTTTTGCACATGGTTCTAATTAATTCTTTTCACACTTCCAAAATTGGATCCAACAATCCCCCACATGGATCTAACTATTTTAATAGTTTTGTTTAGTTGATTTTCAACTTCGCGCTTATATTTCTTGAATTTTTCCAAGGTTTCATCTTTGCTACGTAACAAATATACGTAACAATATTTTGTATGATCATCTATGAACGTTACAAAATACCTTTTACCGCCTCTAGTTGGTGCATATTTTAAATCACATAAATCTGTATGTATTAAACCTAGAGGTTCGGTGGTTCTTTCAACTTGAGGTGATGGCGTTTTTGTGAGTTTGGCCTGTACGCACACTTCACATTTTTCTTTGCTTGTTTTGCATTTCGGGATTAGGTTCATGTTCATTAATCTTTGTATAGATTTGTAATTCACATGTCCTAATCTTTCATGCCAAATATTAAATGACTCAAGCAAGTAAGCAACGGGGTTTTTCTCATTGAGTGAAATCTTAGAAACAGATTCAGCAACATTTGAAACAGAAGCAACATTATTAGCAACAACATTCTTAGAGCTAGAAGCGTCTTTGTTGCGGATGACTGTCGTGACACACATCTTGATCAGCCCATTCTTCTCATAACCCCTGCCAACAAATACCCCAAATTTCCTCAGCACGAGCTTGTCTGCCTCAAGATTAGCAGCAAATTCGGCCTTGCTCATCAGAGTGCCAGAAATTAGGTTCTTCCTCATGTCAGGCACATGTTTGACATTCTGAAGAGTGAGTTCCTTCCCCGAGGTCATCCTCAGCACAACCTTTCCACGACCCTGTATCTTGGAGAATGCAGAGTTTCCCATGAACAGCTGTTCGGTCGATGTACTTTTCGGGTAGGTGCTGAACATTTCACGTCCAGCGCAAATGTGGGTTGTTGCACCAGTGTCGTACCACCACTCTTTCGGGTTGTCTTCCACCATGTTGACTTCCGAGACCACAGCGCACATGTCTTCTTCTGTCAAATTGGCTTGAGCTTTCCCGTTGTCTTTGGGCTTGCTGCGACACACATCAGTTTTGTGACCAATCTTGTTACATTTGTGGCATTTCCCTTTGAACTTCGTTTCAGTGTTGTAACGCTTTTTGAAGTTCGTGGAGGACCTTGGTTTGAAAGGAGATTCCTTGTTCACAGTCACACCCTTGTATTTTCCCTTGTGGGTTACCACATTGACGTTGTGCTTCTGGAATTGTAGATCGTTTGCTTGACGGTTTCAGCTTTCCATTTGCAGCCTAGTGATGACTTCTTCGAGAGTCATCGCCTTCCGCTTGTGATTGAGGTAGTTCTTGAAATCCACCCAACTCGGAGGTAACTTCTCAATGAAGCTATTCACTGTGAAGATCTCACAAATTGACATTCTCTCAGCAGCTATGTCATGACAAATCAATTGGAGTGCTTTCACTTGATCCATGATTGGTTTGGAATCCACCATTTTGAAGTCAAGAAATTTTGCAACCGCATATTTCTGACATCCATCGTCTTCTGATTTGTACTTCTTCTCCAGAGCCATCCATAGTGATTTGGAGGATTTTTCCATACTGTAAACAAGGAACAGCTGGTCATTGAGGCGGCCTAAGATCCAGCCTCTGCAAACAAAATCCCCATGGATCCAGGCTTCAACACTAGCGAGAGTGTATGCACACGTGTTTCCTTCTGGAAGAACTGGTGTGTCCTCCTTCAGAAACTTATCAAACTTCATGTTCGTCAAGAAGAAGTGCATCTTCAGTTGCCATGTTTTGAAACCTTTTCCGTCAAAATGATCCGGCATGAGTCCATGACTCGCGGATGCAGGGATTGACGGAATCATAGGGTGGACAACATTGGGTGTTGTAGCCGTTGCAAGACCATAACCAAACAGGATTCGGCGTGTCGGCTCATCGACATCATTTGCACCCACTGGTCCAAACACATTCGGTGTTTGATCGAATACGTTTGAGGTACCGGTAGCCATCTGTTCACAAGTAAACAAATGAATCAGTAACTACTCGATTTGAACCAAAGTTCAATAAAAGATTTATCTAAAATAAATCAAAAATAGCGGATCTAGTTAACAATCTTAGATCGCTAATGAATGTTTAGCAAACTCGCTTTTAACCGTTCGCTGAAACTTTATAATCGGTTAATGCGTTTTACAAACTCGCTTAGAAGCGTTCGTAGAAACGGATACTTTTTTTTTTAACGATCGATTTTTGAAGAAACCGCAGAAACTTAATCTGTTTTTAGCGAAAGAATAAGAACGGATTTATTGAGTTACGATTGTAGGAACCGCAAAACCGGAATAAGATTTTAAGGGTAATAAAATCGATAAACAAACAAGTAAGGAAAAGGGAAAAAATGAGAAAACGGAAAATGGATCTTTGAAAAGAAATCCGAATATCGGAGGCGAGAAAAACTCTTTCCGTAACTCAATAAATCGCCCGTAATGAGACTGATATACACGATTTTTGAATCGCAAGATACAACCGATACGACGAGACCGTTTCGCAACACTCGAAAACGGAATCTACGAACTCTAATAAACACTACGTTAAACTCTCGAGACTTAAAAACCGTAAACCAAAAGACGTTGCAAAGACTTACTTAGAACTTAAGAAGAGGATTGAAGGTTGAGAGTGTTTGATGTGTAAGAGTGTGTTTAGAGAGATAGGGATGTCCTCCTTATATAGGTGGGGAAAGAGCCCTCACTCTCATCTTGGCCATGTTAAGAGGAAGATAATGGTAGACAAAGTGGAGGAAATGATTTCCACTTAAATCAACTTTTCCTTTTGCACATGGTTCTAATTAATTCTTTTCACACTTCCAAAATTGGATCCAACATCACACTTCCAAAATTGGATCCAACACCCTAGTCATGCAGATTTCAGATTCGATATCCAAACCCCGTCAGAGAAGCAAATCACTAATTGAGGGTCAATCGGCGGGGTTCAAGCTATTTGGTTGAGCCAATTGCCACTCACGAGCGTCAAAACCGCTTTCGTGACAATCTTTTATGGCTGGAAGGACCGGTTTTCAAAGATCCTCTGGTTTCGTGCGATTTTTTAAAGCGTCCAAGATCCACGTGAGAGAGCTCTAGGATCGATTCCTGTTGGAGGGAGATAGACCCTTAGGGTTTGTAGAGCTATGAATAGGAGCTTCAAATGATTGAATTTGCGATGGACCGAAGTGGTCTCTTAGGGGGTGACTTCTGCTATGTCTGTCTAGTGATGTGTGTGTAGAGTTTTACCCAAAATATTTCCGATGAACTACATGCAAGTGCACAAAATGCTATCGTATTACTTAAGGATCGAATCCAGAGAGATTGAAGACTGTACTATAAGTTTTATCAGTAAGAATCAAGCTAGCACAAAATATGATTGTTATTTGTTGTAGCTGAAATAAAAGCAATGCCAATGAAATTAAATGAAATAAACTTTGAACCAAATAACTAAAACGTTGGGCCTTTGTGAAAATTTTAGGGATCGTGGATTAAACTATTCATGCATGTTTAGGAATGGTAAATTCAGAGGAGTTTTCTAAACTCAAATCCATTCTAACTTATGATCAACAATACTCTCGTACCCCGATGATCTCTTTATCTATCAAACTACAACACATATGATGCGTATGCCGATGCAAGATGATAAACAAGAAGTAATGATGAGGTTCAATATGTTAATTCATCTCCACAACAATCAAGCTTTCACAAATCATGCAAATGAACTCATTTATGCTAGTTCAAATTGGTGTCAAGTAGTGTGCAAGCAATACCAATCTAGAATCAATCACTAACTGGCCAGAGAAGTGATATGCTGTAATAATAGCAAGACAAAGAATTCAATTACAACTAAACTCCTAAACCTAAATCATTTAATTCTATTTGTTAAACCATGATGAATCCCCTTTGAAAGCCCATAAACTCAAAGAACGATTACTCGCACATATGAAACGAAATCATGGCAGTAAGAATAGAAGATTGCATTAAGAAAAGGGGTTATAAAACTTCTCAATATCGAGATACAAAGCCAGGATCCTCTTCCTTGAACAAAGTAGCAAAAACCAAACAAAACAATGAAATCTATGAAACTTTTGGTGGCTGTGTTTAGAAGCTTGTCAAGGCCCTCTCTCTCCAATTTTCGTGGCTTCTTTGGTGTTTTATAGGTGTAGAACTAGGATAGGGGAAACTACAAAAGAATGCTCTGGAAGCCCCAACCGATCAGTTGAAGTTGTGTTGGGTTGGTTGAGATGATCTAGGGGCTTCTGTCCAGGTTGAAATGACCGGCTAACCGACCTAAATGGGTTGGTTGACTGGATCAGTTGGCTGGGTCGTTTCAAGATGTAATTATCTACTTGCTCCATTTCATCATCAGACATACCAGTTTTCAATATTTTGAGCATAACTTTTGATCTACCATTTTGATTGACCTCAAATCAACTGTAGATGCCATCTTGATTGACCTCAAATCAACTGTAGATGAAAGCTAACATCCGCATCTATCTTGTGTCCAAATTTTAGGTTGATCTTACCGTGGGAAAACTTCCTTCGAATGCAAAACCTATGGCCTCAGAAAGCTATCTAATTTTGAAAATACTTGTTACTAATTCCTTTTTGTCCATATCATCTTAATCAATGCATTGTTTATATTTAAATTTTTAATTTACAATAATGTAAAGTTTGATTCAGTTTAACGCAACAATTATATATATATATATATATATATATATATATATAAAATTAACTCACGCATTTAATCAAAAACCTATTGTGCATTCTAACTTCTTTCTATCTAAAGTGAATCTTCAATAAACATGTAGCCACAATCCTAATAAATTGATATTTTGAATAATCCTACCCGAAATCAAGAAATCATATACCTAGAATCAACTATTTCATTTAATACTCTCTAAATTTTGTTCAACATCGTTCTCATTTTTTTTTGTGAACTTTTAGCATAGTTATCTCATTTCGCGAGATTGAACTACTCCTTACCACCAGGAAATGCTTGATTTAAACTCGAATTAGGTCCAACTCCCGAGGTACCTTGGCCGCCGAAAGTTTCTGCACAGAATGGACGTCTGTCGCCGGCCATCCTCCGTTCTCTCCTAAGCAGCGCTGACGCCGCCCTCTCGGGATCCTTTGCTACCCCGAAGATCTTCTCTCTCCTCCGGGAAAATTTTCGTCTTGCTCCGCCGGTGAAGCCCACCGGTAACTCTCCTCTGTCATCTACCGCGATGGTTGAGCTGCTCTGTGTCTCTCCGATCTCTCCGGCCGGTAAGCTGCGTTCTGCAGATCGGAGCACCGTTTCTTCTCAACCTCCGGCGACATCCTCCTCGGAGCTGCAAGGGAGGCTTCAACCACCGAAACCTCCAGATCCGCCGGAGCCCCCAGATCCACCGGATCCGTCTCTTCCACCGTGCTTAGCCTCTGCCACTGCCATACTATTCTCACCGCTCCCTCCACTCGTTCCCCCCCCCCCCCTCCTTCACACCTTTGCCGGAGCTTTTGCTGAAGATCTGAACTTCTCACCATGCGTGAATGATATCTCTTACCAGCAGATTCGAGGATTCTCCGACCAATCTGAAGCTCCAATCGACATGTCTCCCGGGTCGAGTCTCTCTCCTCTTACCGGAGGAACTCCCGCCGGCGTTTCTCCGGCCGACAGCCACTGCTCCCGTGAAGCCTTCACCTATCATCAACCTCGTTTCATCAACCTTGCCCAACGTGCAAATCTTGTGGGCCTGGCCCAATCTGTCTTTTGAGAATTTCAACCACCCTTCCTTAAACATTGGTGGCCCAGTTTCCAGCCCATCACGACAAATGCACCTTGGTGAGTCTCTACAGTCTTTTTACGGGATTGAATCAAACCGTTTTTGGACTCGGCTCAGTCCATCTTTGTTAAAGCTTATTGCCAAATTTACCGGATCGTTTGCCGGGTTTTCGTTGGATCTTACCGATTTGGGTTCAGGAGTATTGCCAACTTACCGGCGTATCTCTGAACTCGCAGCTGCTGCTCTGGAATACTACCAATTTACCGGTGTATCTCTGAACATGCCTCTCTTCTCCTTCATGGAGAACGTCTTCAAACGCTCAGCCATGACGCATCACGAGCTATTAGCGTTGTTCGCTTACCTTTAATGGTATAAGAACTGCTGATCGCTTTCAAAACGATCATCTTAGAAGCCCTTTTGAAGAAGCGTCCAGTTTTTATCGTCGATTTAAACTGTTTAACCTATCCTTTTAATGCATTGTTTTTCATTTTTGTAACAAGTTTCTACTCTTTGGCAAAGAGTTTTTTACTTATTACTTTTGAATTTTTTGTAATTCAAGTTTAAGTTTAATATAATCAGAGTTTGACCAAAAAAAAAACTCGAATTAGGTTTCATTTTCTATGTATTTTCATGAATTTTGCATACACACAGCAACACTCTTTGGATTGTCTTTTGAAACTACGAATATACCTCAATGAACTCACACTCGAAGGAGATTTTTTTTTTTTTTTTTTTGTTAATTTCACGTCTAATTTTATTCCGATAATTTTTTTTTTACCATAACGACATCATTTTAATTAAACATATTTTTTTTTTCTTAGATTAGGTATTTAGGTGACTGGATTAACACATCACATTCCATAACAGACATGTCAAACTCCGTAAACGAATTGGCTAACGGATTCGGGATCGATCAACGTATGATCAAACCAAATTTTGGTAGTTCAGGTAAAATTTGATTTTTTACAAGTACATATTTTATCTCACGGACCGCACAGCCAAGAGGTATCGAATAGCTGTTTTCCCTCAATTAAACTATCTTAATGAAATAGAAATTTGGGTACTAAACATTTAGGTCCACATATAAAGACAACCAATGTTCAAAATGTCATCAACTTTCTTTTGGTCTGCGTGCGTAAGATTTAGGGAGGATCAAAGCAATCACTATTTCTGTTGAAAAGGGCTGACATTAACCAAGCAAAACCATAGATATTCTCTAATCGAGTTGTTTCGTCCAATCAAAGTGTTCCCATTCGCGCGCAAAGCTCACAACCGCCTTCTTCTGGCTCTCCACCGACTCATGCCTTCTCCGTCTGTACATATCTTCTTCCGGCAGCTCGAGCATTCCTCTGATTACATTCAGTCCAAGATTGCTATTGAACTGCTGCTCGTCGTCAATCACGTGAGCAAACCCTTTGTCTAGACCAAACTCGACGTGGAAGTAAGGAAAGTTCTTGGGTATAGAGTTCCTGAGACCTTTCACGCTAGTGTCTATGAGCCTCTTCGCGTTGTGCTGACTCCACTCACTCTCGGCTTCATCGATCGCCTTCTTGAAATACAAAGGTCCTTCTTTAGCTATCTCTTGAGGAATCGGTATACACTCGATCAAACAGTGGCGACGTTGCTGAGACAAACCAATCACCGTCTCTAGAAACACAGCGTCTTTGCCTTCTTTCGCAAACATCATTATAAGACACTTCTTGAAGTTCCGAATCTCGTCCCAGACATTGTCGTCAACACTTCTGCTTGCTGCCTCGTGCTGTTGCAGTCAAAAGAAACACTCGATCAATACAAATAATCCATTACTGTAAAAACACAAGAGTTTGTTTCTTTAGATGTGTACCTGCATTGGTAAGATACAGCAATGGCCTGGGACAAGTGGCTGATGTTGCGGTAACATCAGATATGTGAAGTTTGCGATTGACACAACCAAGTGTTTCGGCCGCTTCGGGTTCTCGAAACAGAAGAGACAGCGTTCTTGCTGAGTCAAGATGCGTTTCACGCGGTTATCCCTTTCAGGAATGTTACCGGACGGTTCACGCTTACGGGACTTTTTGCTCGGAGCGTCTCCATATTCATACTCATCATCAGCAGCTTGGTTAGATGTTTTGTACTGTTTGTTCTGCATTATGCTTTTGGCTAGATGCATATCCGTATCATCATCTTGATTCTTCCTTCGACCCGACATATCTTTGACAGGATACCTAATGAGTAAGAAGATGAATTATAAAAATCAGAAACGATATGACATAACAAAAGAAAAAGCCCTAAACAGTTCAAGAAATAAAAGTAAACTTACCTCGCTGCGGTTCTGATGAACTGTTCTTTGGATGAATCGTCTCCAACAGCTTGCTTTGCTCTCAGCCTCTCTGCTTCTTCCTGTGAAAATCAAGAGAATTCATTTCAGAAATAAGGCACAAAGCAGAGAGAATGATGTAGAACAAACAAAGACATCGTCTCACCGTAAGTTTCTGGGCTTCTTCAAGTTTCCCTTTCATACGGAGCTGTAAGGCTTTAGCAGCTAGTTGATTCACACTTAAAGATTCCATACCGGGAAGTGTCGTCCCTTCACTCTCAGACGGTAATGTTATCCGCTCCACATCACTCTTGCGTTCTCCACGGGTTTCTACGCGAGACACTGATTCGTTCTTCGGCTTAGAAAGCATTTCCTTCATAAAGTTTCCATCATTGGAAAACTTATTCAAGTGAGCTGCAGCTTCGGATATCAGCTTCGAGTCTTCGTTTCTATGAGTTTGGCTCTTTCTCTTTCCCCATGTTAATGAAGGGTCAATTTTAGGGGCTCTCAATACACGATTACGCGGCGAGTCATCCTTCAAATAATCCCGATCATTGCCCTTTAAACAAAACACGTCACAAGGTCAGAAACAGTGGTAACCTTAAAGAACATCAGAAGTAACATAAACGGTTCAATCAAGTACCTTCTCAGAAACTCTTTCGGGTTTTTTCTCTTTATCGTTTTCTTCACTGTTCACTCTTCGCCTATTATTAATGGCATTCAAATGGGCACGAGATGGAGCTGCTCGTTGAGATGCCACGGACTCAACAAGATTACCAAGAGAACCCCATCGTTCTCCAGCAACCTGCATAACCCTCAAAATGATAAGGCAAATACTCAGAAAAGCCAGAGAGACTATGCTAAAATCATATAAAGAAACTTAACCTCCTCAAGCCTTTGCCCTTCTCTCGCAGCCTGTTCTTTTGCACGCTTGAGCGCTTTCATTCTCCAATTCGCACCACCATCTCCAACAACAGAAGTCGGTAAAAGCCGATCTTTACCGTGTCTTTTCTCAGATTCTTCCTCTGGATAACCGGATCCATCGCCGCCTTTCAAATACGGATTTAGTTCCCTCGGGTTTACTTTCGTTACCTAGTCGAGAAAAAACGGAAAAAACAAATCATTAACTAAAAACCATCTAAACAAGAACTTCAAAACAAAATCTCCTCACCTCTTCATGTGTACTCTCCTCCAACTTCTCCTCTACATCTAAAGCCGGGTTTGGATCAGCTTTTCGGGTCGGCGGAAGCATCCAATCGAGACCCATCTTCTTTCTAACGATATCTCCTTCAACCAAGTCTTCATCGTTCTCGTCATCTTCACCGTTATCAATCTTCTTCCAGTCTCTCTTACTTCTTTCCTTTCTATTAACGTCCTTGTTCTTTCTTCTTCCATCTTTCCCACCTTTAGATTTCTCTTTTTCTTCCTCGGAACTATCATCACGCACCTAATAGGAACGAGAATAACATCAAACTCAAGCCAGACATAACACACACACACACAAAAAAAAAGACTTTACCTCGTCACGAGGTATGATCTTTATGCCAGAAAACATGTTGATGAATAAATGTAGAAGGTCTCAATCACTTATTCTCGTTGAAGAATCAACAACAGACTTCAATGGCAGAGTGAAGCAAACCTAAAGACTACACAAATAACAAAAAACATAGAAGAAAAGATTATTAGGCCATGATTTAGTCATGAAATTGCAGAAGCAAAACAAGATCAAATTTTGATATTGATCAAATTACTTCTATAGAGAAAATCTGATTACTTCAAGGTTAGTCCTTGATCAACGAAAATTATCAACAATACCTATTTGTATAACCTAATTCTCATTACTCAACTTCCTCTTTCGTATTTCCTCAGAAAAATAAAGTCTTTTGCGATTCCAATTCAAAACCCATAAACCAAATTCATTCGAGGCGCAACACGACGACTAATAGTTCAATACTAACCAAATTAGAGAGTTTAAGAGACTCAAATCAGAAGAAAATTGTATAAAACAAGAACAATCTGAGATTGAAGAAGAACTAATTAAGGAAACATACCGGAAGAAGAAGAAGAAGACAGCTTCGCCGGCGACGATTTGTTGATGTTAGGGCTGGAGAAGAAAATATGAAGAAACAAAAAAAAAAACATAAAGAAATAAAAATTAGACATGTCAAAATAAAATAAAAACAAAACCGGGAATTAAATAACCGGAAAAAATTGATGAACCGGGATTCAGCCTTAACCGGTCCATCATCTCCAAAGATTAAATAATCGTCGTTCGCATCGCACTTTCACTTCCTCTCTCCTCCTACCCAGAAAATCGTCGTCTCCGTTCTATTAGAATCGATCCGATTTGGGATTTGCTGCTAAAAAGTTTCTCTTTTCTTGCAAGATTCGCAAGTTTTACCCAGAAAATGGACGCTGAGTCAAAGAGATTCTTGTCTACGCTTCGATCCCGATCTGGTACGCTTACCATGAAAGATTAAACTCATTTTCTTCTTGGGATTTGCTTATCTACCCGGAAAATTTTACGAAAATTTGATCAGTATGTAGTTATAGTGGTGATTAATTTGCTAAATCAAGCTCTTAGCTTATTAGTTTGATTTATGTCGTTCAAGAAATGCATAATATGCTTTTTAATTCAAGAAAAATTCGATTTTTTTTTAATTCTTTCTCACACAACTTTGATGAGACATCATGTATTCATGTCTTCTTGATTGTGCCAAGATGATTTTTTTCCAAATGGTTTTGATTCATGTGTAAGTTTCAGCCTTTTTACTAGTTAATTCTTGCTCTAGTTTGAGCTTTGTAAGGGAAGTTTGTGTTTATGGAGATGTAATAAATATTTTAAGTTGTTTACTGTTAAGTTAATTAAAATTAGATTAGAGGTTGCTTTGCTGCTGAGAATCTGTAGGAAAATACACTAAAAGACTTTCCTTTAGGCCTTCTTCTGTATTGGATGTTTGGGTATTATACACCCTTTAGTCTAGAATCTGGTTAAGAGTTTTGATCAGGAGGGTATCATGATTCAGTAGGTTGTCTCTTGCAGTCTAGTTTTGTTTTTCCTTTCTTGTTGTTGTTCCTTGGTTAGATGAAAATGTTATGCCTTTACCAAGATTGTGCTCGTCATTTATAAGATCTTTCTCCCCTAAAAACATTTGCAGAGATTTTAATGGGCTTTGAAGAAATAGATGGAGATGATGATTTCCTGGAGGAGTTTGCTTGCCCGTTCTGTGCAGAATCTTATGATATCATTGGCTTGTGCTGTCACATAGATGATGAACATCCTTTAGAGTCAAAGAACGCGGTATCTCTCTCGATCTCTCTCTCGATGTACTTCACACTGATATTGGTTTTAACAATCAAATCAACTTGGAAACAAAAAGTTTATAAGCAAATGTGTGCATTAGACCTTAGACCTTAATGAAGGAATCCATTATTTTGTAGGTATGCCCTGTTTGCTCTCTAAAAGTGGGAGTTGATATCGTAGCGCACATAACGCTTCACCATGGGAGTTTATTCAAGATATCCTTTTTTTAATCATCTTCTGTACTTTACAGATTCACTTAGTTCTTACCGTGGAATCACATTGCTCTGTTGAGTTCCTTAATGAGTTCTTACATGCAGCGAAAGAGGAAATCACGGAAAAGCAGTTCGAATTCTACGCTTTCTCTTCTTCGGAAAGAGCTAAGAGAAGGAGATCTACAAAGGTTATTAGGACTTTCTTCTCGTAATGGCTCTGCTGCATTGGGTGGAACTCCTGATCCTCTTCTATCGTCGTTTATCTCGCCTACACGATCACATTCGTCTCCTGTGACACGCCAAACCCGAAAAGTATCTGAGGAGAAACAGATGGAGCGGTATGGTTTCTTCTCTATTAGGTTTTTAGAGTTTAAAGGTTTAGTCTTTTGAGAAAAAAGCTTTGAACTTTTTCAGCAAGAGAGTGATATGCGTCTCACCTGTTTCATCGAAAGACCGGGAAGAGAAGATGAAGAAATCAGAGTTTGTGCAGAGGCTCTTTTCATCAGCCATTTTCGATGAGGTCTAATGAAAAAGCAAATACAAAGATTGAGAATTGCAGGGGAAGTAATACTGCAGAAACAGACTTGAAGAGAATCTGGTAAATACAAAGCTCTGTTCCTACTTGTGTAGCAGAACCAACAGACACGTTTTTCATCGGAATCTTGATCAAACTGTGTAGGTTTCGATGAAAAGAAGACGGAGAAGAGCGAGATGAGGCTGTGATATATATATATATATATATATATATATATATATATATATATATATATATATATATCTATATCTATGTATTGTGTATGTTTCAGTATAAAACCAGAAGAAGATGCTACTGAATAAATTGCGTAGAATTGTGTGTTTCTAATATGTTTATTAAGCCATTAAAAAATAAGATAGCGAGCATTGAGGGTTCGGTAGAAGAAACAGAGCGATGGATTAAGGAAGAATAATAACTTTTCTCTTCTGTTTTTAAAGTTACCTTTCCCAACATAACCTATTTGGGTTTTTCGAAGGTGGTGTATTGATAAGAACAAAGCATCCAAACTCCTTTATTGATCTTATTTATCTTCAACGAGTACAACGAGTGTTATGAACCCTAAATGAACTCTGAAAGTATATCACTCCAGATCTTGATCTCCGATAACAAAAACATACACAGTTGGATCAACACTACACTTATCTTATCTTATTATATAAATTTGATTCATCAAAGTTGCTAATCTTATTATATAAAGTTTGTTAATCTTATTATATAAAGTTTGATGCATCAAAGTTACTAATTAACAAGATTACGATACGTGGCAATTTAAATCAATCAGATTTTGACATATATCACAGTAAAATATATTAGAAAATAAAATTTTAGTTTAGTCTTTCTAAAGAAAGAAGAAATGTGGAAGCCCCTTAGTCTAGTGGTTGACTTAAGGGTTCTATAATGCTTCTACACTAGGAGATCTGGGTTTTGATTCCCAGCAGATGCGATTTTTCCACGTTATTAGAAGTGACCAGATACGGAAGAACGGATTTACAGCAGCTTATTAAAGATATGGATCTTTGGAGAATAATTAATTTGTTCGTTAAAAATATATTTGGATTGTTTTCATAATTTGCGTTTAGACGATTAAAAAAAAAGAAAGAAGAAATAAAATAGAAAGGAAAAATAAAACTCATATTTTAATGCATGATATATTAGAATATTTTATTATGAGAAATACAAATAGAAATTTTATATTCTCAATTCTTACTAGTTTTTTTTTCGTTTTTCATTCCAAATTGAAATTTTACATTGAGAATAATTTATTGTTTTTTTTTAAGTTTTATTGACTAAATAAATAAAAATATAATTATATCATTTTTCAGTTTTATTTATTTCTTTTTGCTAAATTTTTTTGATACGTGTCAAATCTAATTGAGAGAATTGTTTATACAGGTTAAACTAAATACGTAACTATATTTAAATAAAAACTAAATATTGTTACATATTTATTTTGACACGTATAAATTTTTTTTTACCAATTAGATTTTGGCACATATAAAGGAAATACTAGCAAAAGGAAATAAATAAATTTGATTAAAGAAATAAATATAAAAATATTATTTTTAGTTAGTCAATAGAACTTGAAAAGTAAATCAAGAAACAATTGAGAATGTAAAATTTCTATTTATAATGAAAATGTGGAAAAAGAATTGAGAATATAAAATTTTTATTTGTATTTTTTACGATAAATAAATATTTATTGTATTATATCATGCAAGATATAATGAATTTATTTCTTTAGAGGTACCAAATTTCTATTTGTATTTTTCACAATAAAATAAATATATATTGCATTGTATCATACATTGTATTATGAATTTTATTTATTTAGGCTTACCAATTTGTTGATGCTGAAAAGTTTGCAAAATTGATGGTTACAAATTAAATTTACATTGGAAATAACCATTTTGTTGATGCTGAAAAGTTTGCAAAATTGATGGTTACAAAATAAATTTATATTGGAAATTTCTCATATTACGTAATAAAAATTATAGAAAATTATAATAAAATATTTTAAAAGTCATTATACTTTCGAGACTTACTTTTGGAGAAGAGATGAGAAATTGCTGAAATATTTAGGGGGGGGGGGTTATTGGGAGATGGATTTTAAAGAATTTTTAAAATTTTGAGATTCCACCATTATTGGTTTATAGATTCTTAAAATCATAATAGAATCCATTGTTATTGGTTTAAAGATTTTAAAATTCTATCTAAAATCCTTTGTTATTCAAAATTTTTGGTTTTTAATGATTTTATGATTCTATTAAAATCTTGTGTTATTGGGACAAGGATTTTAAACATTTTAACATATAAAACAAGATTTATCAAGACTTTCAAAATACTACCTATATAGCTTAGATTCTCAAAGTCATTAGAACAAAACTATTTTGATAGATTTTCTAAATACACAAACTCTTTCCAAATCTAACAAAATTTTTAACAAATTTAACAAATCTATCAACTCTTAAAATCAATCAAAATTTTATAAATCCATCTCCCAATAACCCCCCCTTAGAGAATGAGAGCTTATGTTAAAATTTGTTAAAATGAGGAGGGCAATGGCTATTTTTATAGTCAAAGCATCAGCGGTTCGGATTCGCAAATAGGGCATAATTTTTTTTGATATTTAAGTATTAGTTTGATCGGCGAGTAGAGGGATTAATTGGAAAAAAATCTGGACAATATCTTTGACAATTATGTCAAAAATCCGTTCATTTTATATATTATATGTGTTTGTTATTTAAGGAATCTTTGTTGAATTATAGAAGGATTGTAAAACTTAGATAAACAAGAAGTGGACGAGACAGAAATAAGTACAAGCCTTCACTTTCTTATTCTTCTCACACTTAGTTACATGAGGATTGCTTCATATATTTATAAGCAAGTAAACATTTGTAAAAAGGTGACACATACATGATGAGTAAGGTTTTACTTATAGTGACACTTGTACATTGTGATGAATAATCACAGTCAATTTAACACTCCCCCTTGAGTATTCATCACCATTGGACTTGCTGCGTGCTGTCTCATTAAAAATATTTTCATGGAAAAACCCAATGGGATAAAAACCATGACAAAAGGAAAAAGAGTACAGCGAAGCAGACTCCCCATGAAGATGATAGATTTGATCTTCCGTCATAAATCTCGTAAATGACGCATTCCAATACTTTGAACGTGTTTCTTGAATGTTGTAGTTGGAAGCGCCTTTGTAAAGAGATCAGCTGCGTTGTCACTTGAGCGAACATATTGAATATCCACTTCTTGATTTTTCTCGAGCTCTTGAGTGTAAGAAAAAAATCTTGGATGTATATGTTTTGTTCTATCGCTCTTGATGTAGCCTTCTTTGAGTTGAGCAATGCATGCCGCATTATCTTCAAATATTTGTGTTGCCTTTTTGTTGATGGTTATTCCACTTGCGTCTTGGATGTGATTAGTCATTGATCTTAGCCACATACATTCTCTAGATGCTTCATGAAGTGCTATGATTTCTGCATGATTTGAAGAAGTAGCGACCAATGTCTGTTTTTGTGAACGCCACTAGATCGCAGTACCTCCCATTGTGAAGACGTATCCAATTTGCGATCGAGCTTTATGTGGATCCGATAAATATCATGCGTCTGCAAAACCAACTAGACCAAAAGCAGAATTTCTGGATATAATCTCAAGTCAATCATACCTTGGAGATAACGGATAATCTGTTTTATTCCAGTCCAATGTCTCCTTGAAGGAGATGAACTGTATCTTGCAAGCATATTAGTAGCAAATGCTATATCTGGTCTAGTACAATTTGCAAGATACATAAGTGCACCTATGGCACTCATGTAAGGAACTTCAGGACCTAATACATCTTTGTTATTTTCACAAGGTCGAAATGGATCCTTATCGACATTAAGTGATCTGTTTACCATTGGAGTACTCAAAGGGTTCGCTTTATCCATATTAAAGCGTTTCAATACCTTCTTGGTATAATTTGATTGATGTACAAATATTCCATCTTGGAAATGCTCTATCTGGAGCCCTAGACAAAATTTTGTCTTTCCAAGGTCTTTCATTTCAAACTCTTCTTTCATATGAGTTCTTGCATTATCAACTTCCTTTTGAGTTCCAATAATGTTTAGATCATCAACATAAACAGCAATGATCACAAAACCTAAAGAGGTTTTCTTAATAAATACGCAAGGGCATATCGCATTATTGATATATCCTATCTTTAATAGATATTCACTTAATCGATTATACCACATGCGTCCTGATTGTTTTAATCCATATAGTGATCGCTGTAACTTGACCGAACAAATGTCTTTGGATCCTTCTGGGATTTTTGATCCTTTAGGGATCTTGAATCCTTCTGGGATTTTCATATATATTTCATTATCTAGTGATCCATATAGGTATGCAGTCACAACATCCATAAGGTGCATCTCTAGATTTTTCGACGCTGTTAGGCTCATCAAATACCTGAATGTTATTGCATCCATAACCGGGGAATATGTTTCGTCATAATCAATTCCCGGTCTTTGAGAAAATCCTTGTGCCACAAGTCGAGCTTTATATCTTGTGACTTCATTTTTTTCATTTCTTTTTCGCACAAAGACCCATTTGGATCCAACTGGTATTACATCTTTAGGTGTAATGACAACTTGTCCAAACACATTTCTTTTATTGAGGGAGAGTAATTCTTCTCTTATGGCCACTTGCCATTTCTCCCAATCAGACCTTTTTTGACACTCTGATACAGACCTCAGGTCTGGATCATCATTTTCATTATCAATTTCTTTTGATACAGAAAAGGAGAATATTCCATCATTATCTTCTATTCCATTTCTAACCCGAATATTTCCATCTTGAGCGTAATTTATGGAAATCTCACACTTTTCTGTAAGATGTTCCTCCTCTGGACCTTTTTCTTCATCGGATTCTTTTAGAATTTCTTCATAAATGCCTTTTGGACATTTCTCATGATTTGGTTCTTTTTGAATTATTTCATTTCTTTCTCCCAACTTCTTTTTCTTCCGAGGATTTTTATCTTTAGAGCCCACTGATCTCCCCCTTTTCAATTGAACCTTTGGCTCATTTTCTTTGTTCCCATCGCCTTGTTCTTTTGGAATTTCAATTCGTGATGGAACATTTGCAGCGGGTATATATGATTTTGTCACTCTCTTTGTATCTGTGAATGAATCTGGTAATTGATTTGCCATATTTTGCAAATAATTTTCTGAACTTCTAGTTCGCGCTGATTCGTAGGGGGATCAAGATTTACTAAAGATGGTGAAAACCATGTAACATCTTGTGATACTTGCTTACTTCCTCCCCCTAATGCTGGAAATTCATCTTCATTAAAATGGCAATCGGCAAATCGTGTCGGACACATATCGTCAGTTTGCGGTTCAAGATACCTTATTATACTTGGTGACGTATATCCAACATATATCCCCAATCTCCTTTGTGGCCCCATTTTTGTTCTTTGCGGAGGGGCTATAGGAACATAAACCGCACATCCAAAAACACGGAGGTGTGATATATTTGGTTCTTGACCAGATGCTAATTGTAATGGGGAATATTTATGATATGCACTTGGCCTAAGTTGTACGAAAGTAGCCGCATGCAAAAAAGCATGTCCCCATACGGAAATTGGAAGTTTTGTTCTTAATATTTGTGGTCTTGCAATTAATTTCAGTCGTTTAATCAAACTTTCAGCCATGCCATTTTGTGTATGCACATGGGGCACTGGGTGCTCAACATCGATCCCCATTGACATACAATAATTATTGAAGGCTTGTGAGGTGAATTCACTAGCATTATCAAGTTTTCTTTATAGCATAATCATGGAATTGTGCTTTCAACCTGATTATTTGGGTAATGAATCTAGCGAAAGCCGTATTTCTTGTGGTCAAAAGACACACATGTGACCATCTGCTTGATGCGTCTATCAATACCGTAAAATATCGAAATGGCCCGCACGGTGGGTGTATAGGTCCGCATATATCACCATGTATTCTTTTTAAAAATACTGGGGATTCATTCCCTATTTTAGCTGGTGATGGCCGGATTATGAGTTTTCCTTGAGAACACGCATTACATGAAAACTCCCCCGTTTGAAAAATTTTCTCGTTTTTTCAACGGGTGACCACTAGAACTTTGCACAATTTTTCTCATCATGACTGATCCAGGATGTCCTAGCCTTTCATGCCAGACTTTGAATGTACTAGCAAATCTTTGATTTAATGTAACATATGATTCAATCATATTTATTTTTGTGCAATATAGTCCAGATGATAACATTGGTAATTCTTCCAAATGATGTTTCTTTTCCGTTGTAATGCAAATGTACTCAATGCCATTTTTATTCAAAGTCTCAATGTGATATCCATTTTATCGAATATCTTTAAAGCTTAATAGATTTCCATAAGACTTTGGGGAATATAGGGCATTATTTATTTCAAACTTTGTCCCATTTGGCATTGAAAAACTAGCTTTTCCGGAGCCTATTATGATATTTGCATTACCGGATATGGTACTCACGCTACCTGCAGAGTCTTTGATTTCGAGACAGGAGAAATATCGTCTATTTTTGAGTATAGTGTGGGTAGTAGCACTATCTGCTAAACATATATCTCCGTCATGAATTCCGATTTGTGACATCTTCTGTGTTACAGTCATTAGAAAATGCATTAATAAAGTAAAACAAACTTACAAAAGTTATTTTATTTTACATTACAAACTCGATCTTTACAAACTATTTATAAAATAAAAAGCATATTATACAAAAATAGCCGTTAAATTTTGTTACAAACACATATTATACAAAGAAAAAACATTTATTTTTATTTTTATTTTCCTAGTTATCTTGGCAGCTTATAAGCCTTCATCGATCTCAGTCGTTTTGTTTTTCTATGATATTTACGAATTCAAGGAAATCTGCAACATCCAGATGAGTATCATCATTCAAACCACTGAAAGAAGGTCCATCCTCATCATTGACGAAGTTGGTTTCAACGTTCCTAGCCTTTTTCTTTTGTGATTCTTGATACAAATCAACGAAATGTTTTGGCGTACGACATATGCGTTCCCAATGCCCTTTCATGCTGCATCTGTAGCAAACATTTTCGTTTGGTTTCTTTATCGAATGACCACCTTCATTTATTTGAATTTTTTTGTTTCTTCCAGTGTTGAAACCCCTTCCTTGTCCACGTCCACGACCTCGACCACGGTCTCGGCCGCGTCCACGTCCTCGCCTTTGATAATTATCATTATTACTGGATGCTACAACATTCGTTTCTGGGAATGGAGCCGATCCAGCTGGACGAGCTTGATGGTTTAACATCACAAGTTCATTATTCTGCTCTGCTACAAGGAGTACTTGCATCAACTCTGAGTAGCGAGTGTATCCTTTGGCCCGGTATTGTTCCTGCAAAATTACATTTCCAGGATGAAATGTAGAGAGCGTTTTCTCAATCATATCATAATCGCTCACATTTTCACCACATAACATCATCTTGGAAGTGATTCCAAACATGGCAGAATTATATTCACCAACACTTTTATAGTCCAAAAACCGGAGATTCAGCCACTCATGTTTAGCCTTTGGTAAGATCACATATTTTTGGTGATCAAACCTATCTTTGAGTGACTGCCAAAGATCTGCAGGATCTTCTTTTGTGATGTATTCATTTTTCAAACTATCGTGGAGATGGTGGCGCAAAAATACCATAGCCTTAGTTTTATTCTCATCCGACGTATATTCTGACTGGTCGATAGTATTGAGAAGCCTATTCGATCTCATATGCATTTTTGCATGTGATGCCCATGTCATATAATTATTTCCACTTATATCGAGGGCAACAATATCGAGTTTCGCCAAATTTGACATGATATCTCTATAAAATATTAAATCAAACGTTAATTTATTGAAAAACATGATAATATACGTATAATCAAAGCATTTATCTCCCGTAATGAAGAAGGTAATGTTTTTCATATGAATTCGAGGAGGCAGCGCCTACCACCCGAGTAAGGGCATCCGCATCACAGAGACGTGTGTCTCTAACTTTAAAAAAAAAAAAAAAATAATGACGTGGCACAGGAAAGAGAGTGAGAGTCGACTCTCTGCGCAGGGTCGGAAGAAATGGTTCTGGTCACGTGTCACGACGCGATTCATCGGTTTTTTTTTTTTATAAAATCGATTTTTTATTAAAAAAAAAAATTTAATAATAAAAAAGTTTAAGAACTTTTTTTGCATCTCTTTGATGTGGATGCCCTAAGGAGGAGGCTTAACCTACCACTCCGTATAATTTAGTATAAAATTAACATAAATTTAACATATTTAATTTTACCTTTTTACGATATGAAATATATACGGAGATGATCGGACAGAATGACGGCTTCGAGACGGTCGTGCTGATAACGTTTTATATATTATATGTGTTTGTTATTTAAATAAGCTTTGTTGAATTATAGAAGAATTGTAAAACTTAGATAGACAGGATATGGACGAGACAGAAATAAGTACAAGCCTTCACCTTCTTATTCTTCTCACACTTAGTTACATGAGGATTGCTTCATATATTTATAAGCAAGTAAACATTTGTAAAAAGGTGACACATACATGATGAGTAAGGTTTTACTTATAATGACACTTGTACATTGTGATGAATAATCACAATCAATTTAACAGTTCAAAGTTTTAAACCAAAAAAATCTGATGGGTCAGAATTTTAATTATTTTTGTTTAAAGATTTAGTCCAAAACAATAATCAAAATTTGGCCCCAAAAAATATAGAAATTTCGGCCCGGTAGGCTCATTTGACCAACAACCCGCGTCTGTGCGCGCATGTGCGTAAGGCTTGGTCCATCCTCTACATCATACACCATGGTGTAAATCTTTTGATATATGACATAAGTTCATCCCTTTATATACAAATAATTTTTCTTTAATGTTTCCAATGTGTTATAAAATACACTATTTTCATTTAACTCTTAGCAACATCTTATAGATCTTTCATGAATCCAATGGCTCATTTCTCATTAATAAAATATCCATTTTTTTTAGAAGTGCATAAAGTCCATTTACCTTAAAAAATTGTTCCAGCAGTTACAACCCACTTCTTTTATCCTCTTCACTCCTTAACCATTAAACCAACATAATCCCTATTTTCATATGAAATGATATGAATTTGATATTTTATTGCCGTGATATGTGCTTTCTCTTTTTTTACTTTTGTATCACTTTCTTCAACTTCACAAATCTTTCATTAATCACTAAAATAATATTCAATTCTTGTATAAAAGCGTATCATTACATAAATCATTTCATTGATCTCATCTCAGTCCAAATGACAATCCCAATGAGTTTTCTATTCTACTTTTTTCCCTATTTTAATAAAGGCTAAACAAACAAAAAAACACAATATTCTATCCTCTTCTTGTGCACGTTAAATACAGCCTATTTTTATTTTTAATAACAAAGTTCCCCTCCTGACACCATACAAAGGGCTAGCGTTTATAGCCGGAATTTATTTTAGTTCCCCTTCGATAAGGCAATATCTTCACGTGACGATAGCAATATCTTCAAGTCTAACCCGCACCCGTGATCCAATGTTTTCTTTGTTAATTCCCACTGCTTTCTTATCACATATACCAAAATATTGACCAAAAGATTCAACAACAAACCAAGATGCATTTTGTAAAACAGCAACAAAGGATTCCAATCCAAGGTTAACTGATATATTTTGGATATCAAATCTCTGTAAAGAATGAATATTACGATTGAATTGAATGAAGAATCCAAAGAATTACAAAGTATCAAGGATCACATACGATCATGAGCTCTATTCACATATGAACAGAGAGAATCGCACATATGCAGATTCAGATACAAATGTAACTTCTGGATAAAACCTCTTCTCTGATTCACGAAATCTATTTACAATACTCACACTTTACTCTATACTCCAAATGCATTCACACTTCAGCTTGCCAACTCAGCCTCCAGCTCATCACTCTTCACCAACTGAACGTTGACCGAGTTGACCTTGTTGTCAACTAGCTGAATCTTTCCTCCTACGATAGTACGTTTGATGAATCCTATCAATACTCCCCTCCTCATTAACATCAAACTTGCCCTCAAGCTTGTAATATGGAAACTGCTGCACAAAGAGCCGTGAGGGCAACCAAGTATTGTCATGTGGCAACAAGCCTTTCCACTTGACTAACAATTCCACACCACCTGTTTCATTATAACGAGAGGCCAAAACATCCTTTGGCTCCAATGACACACTCTCCAAATCAGTACACGATGGTGGAACGTTCTGAAGTCTCTGCCCATGATCCAACACCGCTTTCAACTGAGAAACGTGAAACACCGGATGAATCCGCGACATCTCTGGTAATTGCTGGCGATAAGCGACTTTCCCTATCTTCTCCAAGATCTCATACGGACCAAAAAACTTAGCCGCTAACTTCTGACAGAATCGCTTGACCACCGTATTCTGCCTATATGGCTTCAGCTTGAGATAGACCCGTTCCTCCCACAGTAAACATAATATCCCTTCTGTGTTTATCCGCCTTTCATTTCATCAACTGTTGAGCACGAGTCAGATTAGCTTGTATATGCTGTAACATAGTGTCCCGCTCCCGCAGAGCGTCCTCCAATTCAAAGTTAGACGTCGACCCTTCTTTAAATCGTAGTATCACGGGTGGATCTCTCCCGTAAACCACCCGAAACGGAGATGTCTTCAAAGCAGTGTGAATTGAAGTGTTATACCACAATTCAGCCCAAGATAGATATTTGAACCAAGTTCGTGGTTGTGCGGAAGCAAAACATCTCAAATATGTCTCCACACAGCGATTCAAAACCTTCGTTTGTCCATCGGTTTGCGGTTGAAAAGTTGTACTGTATTTCAGCTTAGTACCTGATAATCGAAACATGTATTTCCAAAAACTGCTCCAAAAGATTTGATCCCTATCCGAGACAATGGTCTTTGGAAAACCATGGTGTTTGACAATCTCCACCATGAGTTTGTGAGCCACCTCAACTGTCGTGAATGGATGTTTCAACGCTACAAAGTGACCATACTTGCTTAACCTATCCACAACAACCATGATAACATTCACGCACTGAGAACTCGGAAGCCCCTCTACAAAACCTATTGAAATATCTTCCCAAATTTGCTCAGGAACCGATAATGGTTGTAGTAAGCCTGCCTGAGAGAGAGTTGAGTACTTATGAGTTTGTCACACCTCGCGTTCTGACACATAACGCTGCACCTGCCGACGTAACCCTTCCCAGTGAAACATCCCTTGGATGCGTTTCACTGATTTTAACACTCGAGAATGTCCCCCAAACTGACTGTCATGATATTCCTGTAAAATTATTGGGATAAACTTTGATGTTTTTGGAATCACCAGGCGACATTTATACCACAGACGGTCCTCAATAACTCTGTAATGTGGATTGGAGCACTGCCCACTACACACTTGCTGAATTATACCCTGAATGTCAGAATCCTCGGTAATCTTCTTGTACAAATCATGTAGCTGCAATACCGATAGAACGGTTAAACTTAACAACATTGTGCTCATTTCTGTTGACTCAATTCTAGATAAACTGTTAGCTGCTTTATTGTCACACCCTGGTTTATAGAAAATTTCGAAATCAAAACCCAACAACTTAGTCAGCCATCGTTGATACTCCATGTTGACCTCTTTCTGTTCCAACAGGTATTTCAAACTCCTCTGATAATTATGAACAATAAACTTACTGCCCAACAAATAGTGTTTCCATTTGAGAACTGCCATCACTACTGCCATCAGTTCTCTCTCGTACGCTGGTATTAATTGTTCCCTTGTTGTCAACCCATGACTGAAAAAAGCAAGAGGTCTACGGTCATGCATCAACACTGCGCCCAATCCAAACTCCGAAGCATCAGATTCGATAACAAACGGTTTGTAAAAATACGGAAGTGCTAATACTGGAGCTGATATCATGGCCTCTTTCAACTGCTCAAAAGCCTCTTGAGCCTCTGCTGACCACTGGAAACCGTCCTTCTTTAAAAACTCCGTTAATGGTCTCGCTATTGACCCATAACCCCTTACATAACGTCGATACTATAGGTCAGACCTAGAAAACCGCGCAACTATTTGACTGACTTAGGAGTAGACAATTATTTCATAGCTGAAGTCTTTGTAGCATCAGTCTCCACTCCATGTTGTGAGATAATATACCCCAAGTATTCTACCTCAGGTAAACCAAATGAACACTTTTTTTTGTTAACCAGTAACTGTTGTTCTGCAAAAATACCCAACACTACTCGTAAATGTTCCATGATAGACTCATAATTTAGCATGTTTTAGCACTCATTTTAGATAGTTTTGCATCCACTTATTCATTCATTTAGTCACTTTTAGTTCCATTTGCATTCATATTAGAGTTAGTGAGTCGTGGACTAGGCATTGCATGTTTTGATTGGTTTGGAGTCTTTTTCAGGTATCTTTGGAGCTAGGGAGACTTAGTGGATGATGGTGAATGGTGTGTACCAGAAGAACAGAGTTGAAAGCATTGGAAAAACTCGTCCAAGACTCATACCGTTGAGGTGACCCGTGGAGAGCACATTTTCCCTGCTCGATGCAACTGGAAGTGCGCAATGTATGGGTCCGGAAGAAGGCCTTGCACTTAGATTCAGACTCCGAAGCCTTTTTCAAAGTTTTAGAGGATCCATTGAGCTTTCCAATTCCGTTGTAATCAAGGTATTCGAACCCCTGGTTAGAAAGTTACATCGATTTTAATCCATATCGAGCAGATGCATCGAGCTAGTAAGCTCGATACGGTCTAACCGAGAAGACGGAGCATACATATCGAGCATTTGTATCGAGCTACCAAGCTCGATACAAACCAACATGAAGGCTGAAGACGGCATGTCGAGCATTTGTATCGAGCTAGTAACCTCGATACAGCCAATGAAGAAAGTCTTTAGCAACATATCGAGCTTCATATCGAGCTACCTAGCTCGATACAGATCCATGCAAGGTAACTATTTGTCCAGACGAAGACTTTCCATTCCGATTCAGCCTTCGAGCTTTTCATAAAGGTTGTAGGTAATTGAATCCTCTTTCGTTTGGAGGTAGTTTTATGTCGTTACGAACAACGGTTAGGGAGATACAGCGATTTCCGCAAGACTGCTCATCCGGATCAAACCCCGGTTTGTTCTAGGTTCACCCGGTTTGACCTCCTTCCCTATAAATACTTAAAAACCTAATCTTTATGCATCCTGTTTTGGGCTTAAACCTAAAAAACGCCCCTTTGGGTTTTTGAGGAGATTTTGAGATTTCTTTTAAGGTTTATGCAATTTGATTCTTGTTTCTTCTAATCTTTCTTTACTTATTCATATAATAATGTTTTCTAACACTTCTTGCATGATATTTGTTATTTTAGCTATGATTAGTGAGTAGTCTTTTTTATGATCTAGGGATGAGGTAGATTAGAGTGATTAGAGAGTTGATCTTTGATGTTTAGGGATTAGAATGTTTATATCCTTTCATATTTAGTGTTCTTAATGTTAGATTAGCATTGAGAGAAGTGATTTAAATCTTACGGAATTTCCCACCCACAAAGTGTTTAATGAAATTCTCCAAAGAATTAAATGTGAGATTTACATGCTTAACCTATGAATGTAGATGTCTAAGGTGTTTATTGGTAGATTAGAACTGAATCTTAATGCTTGTTGATTATCTTTTCACTATGATGATTAGCTCTTGATTAGGTAATTAGCAAAGTGATTAGTGCCATGAGAGTGGATTAGTCTTATTTAGAGTTCTAGACCTAAGGATTAACATTTATGTGATTGTTGAACATCAAAGGTTAGCTCTAGGATCACCTAAAGTCAATAACTTCATCCTTGGATACGATTTTCTCTTTGTTTATATTGAGTTTCTAGGTTTGCTTAGTTTCTTATTTTGATTTCTTTAGTTGTTATATTTGTTTGCTTTCATTTCACTTAGGTTGTTAGATAAAAAGCTTCCCTTATTTGATTTTTCTTAGCTTAGGGAATTTTTTTGTATTCATATTGTTTAGGTCTCTAGTTCCTTGTGAATTCGATATCTCAAATACTGCAATGACATGAGTAGTTGGGTTTAATTGAAAGTGAAAAAATCCCGTTATCAATTTGGCGCTGTTGCCGGGGAACTAAGTAGATTTATCATTAGGATTTCAACTTTTCTTGAGACTAAGCTTTCTTTTGTTTTTCTTTGTTTGGTTACTAACTTTCTTTCAAGTGTTTTTTCTTTTTGCAAGCCACAATCACATGGGAGAAAGCATGGATTCGGATATAGCCTCAATGTTGAAGGCTATATTAGAGAATCAAGAGAGATGGATTGCTTGGGACCCCACAAGCCACCATGGTTTTGAAAGCTCATCCACTTATCAAGGAGGACTCATGGATGAAAACTTTGCTTAAGGGAACAAATGTGGATATGGTGAGAGATACCAATCTTGGGACATGGAGTATGATCAAGGAGCAACCTATTCCTCCCAAATCTCTAATGAAGAAGAAAATCACAACATAATGAAGTTGATTTTGGAAGGGCAAGAGAAGTATAATGAGAGCATTCACATGCTTGACTTCGCAATAAGCTCTCCTACTCCATGTTCAAGAGTTGCTGCAACATCACATGTGGAGTCCATTAACACAAAAATTACCCAATGGAATGAGGAACAAGAGGATAAATCTCAAATCAATGATGAACTCAAACAAGAAGCTGAAGGGTCTATAAAATAACTTGAATCTCTTCTTGGATGCATGGTTGATGAGAATCTTGTGATGAGATATGAAGATCCTTGTGAAGTGGTTTGGTTGTTGAATGCATATAGAATGCAAATGAGAGCCCAATTGTTGAGAAGGAGCTCTGAACCAAGGAGGAAACACATGTGCAACCCATTTACAACAAGGAGAAAAAGGAGAGTCACATTGAAAAAGCCCCCAAGGAGGGTGAAGAAGAAGAACCTCCAATGGCACAACCCTTTGCCAATTATCTTGCACTACAAGAAAACATGGTTCAATCCGACGGAAATATATCCGTCGGAAATTTCCGACGGATTTCCGACGAAATTCCGATCGATAAGAAAACCGTTGGAAATCCGTCGGATATTTTCCGAGAAACGTAATCCATCGGAAATCCGTCGGAAATTAACATAATTTCCGACGGAAATAAAATGGTCGGAACTCCGTTGGAATTTCATCGGAAATATAGACGTTAATATAGCCTTTAAATATATCCATTATTATAGCCGTTATGATTGAAAAACCGTCGGAAATCCGTCGGTTATGTTAAATACCCACCACATTTCACCACCATTCTTCACAATTCCACACAATTATTTACCTTTCTTCCCCACCATTTTCGAATTTCGGTCACTAAATAGCTTTCATATAAAAAATGCCTTTTTTAAATCCTTATAATTATTTTCGCTCTTGGATGGACAAACCTCAAAATCATCAAGAGACCGGCGTAATTACGGATGAGTTTGCAGAAGGTCTTAGCCAATTCATGGAATTCGCATCAAACCAGTAGCTTACATTGGTATTTGGTAACATTTATTGTCCTTGTGTTAAATGTCAGAATCATAGATTTATTTCGGTGTCCTCGGTACTGAATCACCTATTAAGGCGAGGGTTTATGCCGGTTTACAATATTTGGTATATGCATGGAGAAAATGATTCAATGGTGAATTATGGTAGTACTAGTGAACAATATATTGCGGATAGGTTAGAGGAACCTAGAACGGAAGTTGAAAACATAGGTACTTTTCAGATGGTGAACGATGCATTTCAGGAAAATATACCGTCGTATGTTGTGGATGGAAATAGAGTAGATGAACCTAATTTAGAAGCGCATAGATTTTTTGATATGTTAGATGCAGCTAAGCATCCCTTATACAAAGGATGCAGAGATGGACTTTCGCCTTTATCATCTGCAACTAGGCTGATGACCATAAAGACGGATTATAATTTATCTGAGGATTGTGTGGATGCGATAGCTGATTTTGTAAGAGACATATTGTAAGAAGATAATATTTCACCAGATTCATATTATGAGATACAAAAACTTGTAGCCGGTCTTGGATTTCCGTATCAGATGATAGATGTGTGCATCGACAACAATATGCTATATTGGAGAGAAGACTCAGACCGGTCGGCATGTCGATTCTGTCGGAAACCTCGGTTTCAGGAAACCAGTGGATGAGTTCCAATCCCATATAAACGAATGTGGTATTTGCCGTTAACAGAGAGGTTGAAAAGGTTATATCAATCTGAGCGCACAACAGGTCCTATGAGATGGCATGCAGAGCATACAACGGAGGGATAAATTGCACATCCATCATATCCAAAGCATGGAAGCATTTTCAATCATTATATCCTAAGTTTGCGCATGAGCGGCGTAACGTGTACCTCGGATTAAGTACAAATGGTTTCAACCCTTTTGGGAAGCATGGGAGGCAATAATCCTTATGGCCAGTTATTGTGACACCTTACAATTTGCCGCCATTGTTGTGCATGAAACGAGAGTTTCTGTTTCTCACCATTCTCGTACCAGGCCCTGAGCATCCTAAAAGATCACTTGATGTGTTTTTGCAGCCATTGATTTATGAGCTACAACTGTTATGGGAGCATGGTGTTGAATCGTTTGACGTTTCCTGCCAGCAGAATTTTATGATGCGTGTTGTACTTATGTGGACGATAAGCGATTTCCCCGCATATGGTATGTTATCTGGATGGACGACGCATGGAAGGTTATCGTGCCCGTATTGTCAAGATAACACTGATGTGTTTCAATTGAAGAATGGTCGTAAGACGTGTTGGTTTGATTGTCATAGAAGATTTTTACCAATGGACCACATATATCGTCGGAGCACGACCTTGTTTAAGAAGAACAGAAAAGTGTTTGATGCTCCACCTCCTGAGATAGACTGTGATTATATGTTGACACAGTTGAGAGATTTTGGTGCCGAGAGGACAGTTGATTGTGGTGGTAATGGACATCATCTAGTTGATGGTTATGGCGTGCAACACAATTGGCATAAAAAGAATATTTTTGGGATTTGCCATATTGGAAGAACCATATGTTGAGGCATAATCTAGATGTCATGCACATTGAGAAGATTTTTTTCGAGAACATAATGAATACGGTTCTAAATGTCCAAGAGAAGACAAAAGATAATTTGAAATCTAGATTGGATTTGCCCGAAATTTGTTCTCGTAAAGAGCTGCATGTTATGGCGAATAAGAAAGGTCCAATCCCTGTATTTCGATTGGATGCATCAGCAAAACAAGAGTTCTTTGATTGGATTATGCATAGTGTTAGATTTCCGGACGGATATGCATCTAACCTCCGTAATTGCGTTGATAGTAGCGAAGGAAGATTGTCTGGTATGAAGAGTCATGATTGTCATGTTGTAATGCAACGCCTCTTTCCATTTGCATTTTCTGGGCTTCTACCACAAAAAGTTCACAGAGCAATTGCAGGTATATTTCCACTGTTTTTATGTTATTTTTATATACTAAAATTATATGTTCAACTATATGTTAATGTGTTATCTTCTAAGACACATGTATTGGTGCTTTCTTTCGTGATTTATGCACGAGATCACTTACAGCTGAGGGTATCAGTAGTTTGGAGGAGAAGATACCGAGTATACTATGCAATCTGGAGAAGATATTTCCACCGTCCTTCTTTAATGTTATGGAACATCTTCCAATTCATCTCCCTCGAGAAGCAGCACTTGGTGGACCCGTTCAGTACAGATGGATGTATCTATTTGAGCGGTATATGTTTCATCTGAAGAAAAAGGTAAAAAATTTAAGCAGAGTTGAAGGTTCTATTGTTTCACAGAGCATCAATGAAGAAACCTCAAACTTTGCGAGTTACTACTTTGCACCACAAGTCCAAACGAAGAGTCGAAAACCTGCTAGACCCGACGATGGAGGAGAACGACCAATGTATCCAGTGTATGTCCTTAATATCTGTTCCCAAGTCGGTCGTTTAAGTGGAAAAGGTAAAACACGAAGAATTGCTGAGGAGGAGCACGAGCACTTGCATAAGTACATTCTCACAAACTGTGAGGAAATTCTTGAGTATGAAAGGTAATAAAAAATTTCATTAAATTTAGTTACTATTAAATTTATATTCAATAATTTTAATATTAAATAAATTGTTGGTTTATTCACAGGTATTACATGTCTCTTATACGACACGAATATCCCAATTACACGGAGGATGAACTAGACAGTCTCAAATAAGAAGAATTTGCGCGTTGGTTGAGATATCACGTAAGTGTATTTGATGAGTGATAAATACAAATTTTTTATTTAACACATGAACTTTAATCGTGTGCTATTTAATTTTTACATGTTAATCAAAAATCTGCTAATGGACAGTCAGTTCCCACGTGGTTACAAGAATTGGTGAACGGCCCGCTATTTATTGCAACGGCGTATCCAATGTATTGTACCCGTAGTTATGCTTTTAAGATTAAACGTGAAGGACGGACGAGGCCAACTTGTGATTATGGGTTATCTTCTCAATCCGGTGATATTGTGTACTATGGTATCCTGCATGAAATCTTGGAAGTTCAATATCCGGGAATGATCGATTTGAGGTGCATTGTATTTTACTGTGATTGGTTTGATCCAATTCTCGGAAGAGGGGTACGACATGACGAATTTGGCGTTACATCAGTTCATTCGAGAAAAAGACTTATGAAATATGATCCATTCATCCTTGGTTCACAGGCCGACCAAGTTTCCTACATTCGTTATCTTCTTGTTCAAAACAAGCAAGATCCTTGTATCACAGTGACTTCGATAACCCCTAGAGGAAGGGTTTATGGAGTGTCTGATATCGAACCGATGCAGCAAAACACATTTGTTATCTTGGGTCCGATTGATAATTCACTTCATGTTGACCTTGTGGTTGATTTAACCGTTGACGGAGATGATGAGGTATTTGAAGATTCAGAGGATGATATCGGAGAGTTTGATGAAGATTCCGATTCAGCATCGTCGGATTATTCTTCAGAGTCGGAGTGATTGATAATTCACTTCATGTTGACCTTGTGGTTGATTTAACCGTTGACGGAGATGATGAGGTATTTGAAAATTCAGAGGATGATATCGGAGAGTTTGATGAATTCCGATTCAGCATCTTCGGATTATTCTTCAGAGTCGTAGTGATTAATAAGCACTTTTGTAAAATAAATAAATATTTTTAATAAAATTTACTTTCGTTTACTATCTAAATTTTTAATATATTTGTCAACATGCAAGATTTATTTTTTAATAAAATTTACTTTAGTTTACTATCTAAATTTTTTATATATTTTTCAATACGCAAATTGTTGTTATAATTGAATGAAATGGTAAATTTTCCGACGGATTTCCGACGGTTCTTCGTATTTTACCACGTTTTCCTGTTTAATCACATGTCCGAAATGGAAGTTAGGAAAATTTTAATTATCCGTCGGAAATCTGTCGGAAATTTCCGGATTTCCGACGACTTGTGGTTTAGAGGGTTCAAAATAGATTTAGATGACAAATATAACTCTTATACACATTTTGAATATGATATATCTAATCAATTAGCTTCAAACATAGTCCAAAAGCTTAAAAATTAATAAAATTGTAAAATATGTTATAGTTGTTAGCATATGAAGTAGAAGTATAAGAGTTTATATGTTAAGTGGCATGAGTTTTGTTTGTTGAACTTGATTTTTAAAAAATTAAGTTTTTAGTTTACAAAATATTGTTTTATAAGGGAATTTTTAGTTTTTTTAATAATTGGATGGTTTAAGATTAGGAAAATATGATTGTAAATCGAATTGGCTTACCCTAAACCCCAATCCGTCGGAAATCCGTCTGAAATTTTGCCGTTTAATATATAATATGCCCTAGGGTTTCTTCTTCCTCATCTCGGAAAAATTGCCTCTTCACCTCCATTTTTGCCGTTTCACCGCCGTTTCTCCGCCAGTTTGATCTCCTGCTTCAATCTCCTCCTTCTAGCATGTAAAGTTTTCAACTCTTATTGTTAATTATATGTTGTAGAGATTTGGATTTGTTTAGATTTTGTTGATTAGGTAATTAGATTTGCGAAAATTAGAGAAGTTACAGATATTACATGGTGATTGATAAAATTTAGAGAATAAGTTGAGGTGAATGATAGATTTTGGCTCTAGAAATACTTAGATCTTGGTTAACAATTGTTGTTTGGTGTTTTTAGAATTTGTAATTAGGTGTTTAGGTTTTTTGTAAATTATTTAGTTATTTATATTTAAAACTAATTTTGTGAAATTTGTTTTTAATTATTTATATTTAAAACTAATTGTAAAAAATTTTAAACTTTTGAAACATTACAAATATTATACTAGAAACGTTTTAATTTTATTTTTTTGAATTTTTTGAATTTTGGATCAATTATTTATTTTTAAAACTAATTGTAAAAACTTTTAAACTTTAGAAATATTATAAATATTATACTAGAAACGTTTTAATTTTATTTTTTTGAATTTTGTGAATTTTTTATCAATTATTTATTTTTAAAACTAATTGTAAAAAAACTAAAACCTTAGAAACATTATAAATATTATACTAGAAACGTTTTAATTTTATTTTTTGTTAAAGGGTTTTCATGAAACGTTTTTAATTTTATGTTAAAACTAAAATGTTTTTCTATATATTACATTTTATAAAAATATTTTGTATTGAATTTTTATTCCACTTTACTAACTTTTTCTTTTTTTAAGGTCGGAATATCGAACCTTTGTTTCCAACAGTTCTCGTGACCCGCTTAGTCATGGAAGGCCTAGCTCTTCGGATACACAGACTCGATCACCGATCCGAATTCTCGAGTCTCAATCTTCTGCTGCTGCGAATACGATCTCGATTAATGAGCTTCTCCTTTAACCGGGTCGACAAAATATCTGAAGGCTCCACCCGCAACGCTTTGATGGTGCAACTTGGTAATATTTTCTTCTTTTATTTTTATAAATTATTAATTTTTTAAATTTTTTCTAGTTTTAGACTAATGTATTTTTTTTTTAGGTTTCGGGCCAAAAATTGTGGAATAACGAAATCCATTTTGAAGATGCTCCACAGTCAGCTTGATCATGCTTGGCCGACATACGGAGATGTTCCGCGGGAAATTCAAGACATGTGGTTTCGTTCGTTTACGGTAACTACGCAACAATTTTTAATTTTATAATTTTTAGGTTTCACTCTTTATGCTATACTAATATTATTTTTGGTTTTTCACTCGCAGCAAAATTACAACTGGCACCCCGATTTAACATGACAAGTTCGTACAGCTTTCGAAAAGCAGACTACGCTTAGTTACTCACAATACATGTGCGAGTGGAAGCAGAGGTGGGAAACGGGCAAAGAGAAGCCGAAGGGGTTGAACAAGAAGGTTTGGGAAGATTTTCAAGTTTATTGGCAGTTGCCCAAGACAAAATCCACTTCATCAAAAAACTCGAGGAACCGGAGGAGTGAACGAGGTGGCAAGGGAATAGCGACGCACAACAACGGGCCTCTGACATATGACGCCATTCACGAAGACCTGGTAAGTTTTAAGTTTATTATCTATTTCAATTTATAAATATTTTTGTGTTCTACTAAACATTAATTATTTAATTTGTAGACGGCTAAAAACGGAGGAGTGGAGCCGGATTGGATCGAAATGCTAGAAGTCACTCACACCAACAAAACAACCAAAGAAGTTCAAGATTTGATGGCATGGGAATGGGTTGAGACGCTGAAACAAAAGCGTGACGAGCGCATCACTCAACTCTCTCAAGAAGGTTAAACCGAATTCGTTCAGTTAACTCGGGAAGAGATAAACCGAATAGTTCTTGATGTAAGTATTTTTTTTCTGTAATTACTTTCATTTACCTTTTTCATTTTTTTCAATTTCTTTTTTTTTAACTAACATAGTAATTTTTTTTCTAGGAACTTCCCGTCAAGAAAGTCCGTGTTTTTGGTTTAGGCAATTTGGTTAAGCCGGACGGATCTTCTTCTTCAGCTTTCTCGCCGTCTTCGCATATTGTCGAAGAACTCGAGACACTGAAGGAGATTGTTAAGGAGAAAGACAAAGAGATTCTGGAGTTGCGCAACGATAGTACGACATACCGAGAAAAGTTCAAGAACATTGAGACGTACATGATGTCGAAGTTCTCGGATTTTTCGTCAACATAGTTTTTTTTTTCAATCTGAACAATTTCTTTTTTTTTGGTTTTGTATTATTATAAATTTAGTTGTGGATTTTGTTTTTATTAATTTTATTTTTTTTATTTTAATTTTAATTTTTATTATATTTTAAATATAAATTTTTTTTTTATTTCCAATTTAATTTTAAATCATACCCAAAAATCCGTCGGTTACCAGAATTCAAATCCGTCGGAAATTCGTCGGAAATCAGACCCGTCGGAAAACAGATCCGTCGGAAAACATATCCGTCGGAAATCCGTCGGAAATCCGTCGTAAAACATATCCGTCGGAAAACCGTCGGTAGTCTTCTCCATAGAAAACCCGTCGGAATATCCGTCGCAAAAGGTATCCGTTGAAAAACCGTCGGTATTCTTCACCATCGGAAGTTCCGTCGGAATACCCGTCGGAAATCCGTTGGAAATTTCCAACAGATTTCTGACGGTTTAGGCCCTCGGTTTTGGCTTGATTTCTTGTAGTGTTGGTTTGATCTCCACCAATGAAGAGACTAAGAGAGCATTGATGATCCCTGAAAGTTATCCTTTGAGAAGTTTTGGATGCAAGAGTTTAGAGGATGGTTCTATGATGAATATGATCCTGGTGATCCGAGCTTCAACATGTTGAGCTAGAGACTTAAAACAGGCGCACTTGGGAGACATTCTCATGTTTATCTTAGTAAAAGGGATGTTGGAGGTCATGGAGCATGGTACAAGGTCGAATCTGCCCAAAGAAAACTCTCCAAAGCTTCCTCTAACTCCACACACTCCAAAACTCCAAGGTAACACTCCACCCTCCATTGTATATATCATTTAGATTTTCGTTTTAGTATTTTGTCATGTTGATTGAAGTCTTCCTTGGACTTTTATTACACAAGAGACTGTGTAATTTAAGTTTGGAGGAGAGGTTGAGATATTTGACATTATGTTTTTTGAGTCTTATTTTCTATTCATGCATATTTGAGTCTTGTGCATTCATTTAAGGCATAGAAAAACCAAAAAATCGAAAAATTTGAAAATTTTCCAAAAAGAAAGTCATTTAGATTTTGCATTAGCATATTAGGATTGAATCTAGTTGCATTACATGTAGGATTTGCATTCATATGCATTGAGAGCAATGATGAGCTTATCTTTGTAGAGTGTCAACTCTTATAATCAATTCAATGCTCTCGTTAGTAGTTCTTTGATGCAATTGAACAAGTCTTGAAGTAAGGAAGAACCATGTTTGGATCACTTCACTTGTCACCTAGATTTTGGTCGAAATAGGATCTTGAATTTGATAACCAACTCTACTAACTTGAACCGAATTTTGACATCTAATTATCATGCCTTGCATTGAAAGTGAATTCATGGATTGTATACATATTTGAGCTTTCTTACTCTCTTTGCCACCCTCTTACCTTACCTCATTTGAAGGCAAATGTTCTAGTGATATTTCTTGTGAGACCTTATTTTGATTGAACTTAGCATAAAGTGTTAGGTTTGAGACGACAAGTTTATGCTCTCATGTAGATTCTAGCTCTCACATTTCGGGGCTAGTTGTAGGCTTAGGATTTGGGGTTTATGTCGTGGTATTGCTTGGTGTTTTGAATTGAAATTTTATGCTTGCATCTTAGCATGTTGAATTGTGGAAAAGGAGAAGAGAGAAAGGGAATAAAAAGGCTTGGTAGAAACTAAGGGAAGCATAGTTTGAAATGGTGGTTCTTGTGATTAAAGAGTATAGCTCTAAGTTTGAAAAGTGTTAGGAAGCCTTAAGAAAAGAAAAACAAAAGAATCAAAAGAGCCAAAAGGCAAAAGAAAAGAAAGGGCTACCTAGGAATAAAAAGAAGAGCTAAGTTTGTTAAAGATCACACCATTCACTATGAGTTAAAAGTTGAAGAAGATTCCCCTTACAGCTTTAAAAGAAGAAGTGTTTATGCAATTCATGGGTTTAGCAAGGCACTAAGAGCCTTGGGAGATAAATGGTAGCTTTAGAGGGTTGAGTGAGCTTGAAAATTATGAATGAGAGGGCTTTAGGACCATTGATAGCATTACGGGTAGATGAGAGTCTAGTCTTGTTTGCATCACTTGTTTTTTACCTTTAGCATTATGCATAAAGTTCAATCCTCTTTGAGTGAAAACCCTCGCACGAAATGGAAGCCACATGAATTGAGATCATCTTTATCTCAAAGCCTAGTCCCTTAGCCAAATGAATTCACTTGCATTGCATTGTCATGATTCACGGTTTGC
>JAHZTW010000001.1:251336830-251365092 GCA_020283515.1 Alliaria petiolata | reverse complement strand
AACTCCTTTCCACTTCTCAAAGTAATGACATTGATGTATTCCTTGGGATTTGCTTCACACTTTCCCGGTAGAGTACCTTGAGAGTTGGAGCTAGAAGCCTTGCCTTTCTCTAGTTGCTTGAACTTTTGTTGAAGACCCCCAATTTGAGTAGCAAGCTCATTGAGAGAGGAGTCCATCCTTGTGTAGATTTCAGCAATCTTCTTTCCCATATTAGCATCACTATTGGCTTGACCTTGTAGGATTTGTTGAAGCATAAGTTGAACATTGTCTTGTGGAGTACCTTGAGAATTTTGGGCAAAACCCGGTGGAGCATTGTTTCTAGCACCACTATAGTTGCCTTGGTTTCCCCCTTGGTAGTTAGACCTTGGTACATAACCCTTTTTTTGATTGTTGTAGTTCACAAAGGGTTTCCCTTGAGTAGCTTGTGTAGGGTAAACTTGGTCTTCGGGATTGGCCACATTATTACTCCTATAAGAGAGGTTATTGTTCCCCTTATAGTTGTTGTTATAGTTGTTGTTGTATCCTCCTTGGCCACTCACGAAATTTACCATCTCTTGACCCTCTTGGTACTCAATTTGATCACCACATTCCTCTTGGTTATCTTCAACAAAATGCAAATGCCTTTGGGAAGAAGACATGAGCTTGTCCATCTTGTCATGTAGAGACTTCATTTCTTTCTTGTGAGCATCAAAATCACCTCCCCTTGGAGCTCTGTCATAGTCTTCATTGTAATTACCATCACTCAAGGCAAGATTCTCTACAAGCTCCAAACCATCTTCAACATCTTTGCCCAAGAAATTCCCTTTGCTTGCGGTATCAAGAAGCATTCTTAACTTTGGTAGAACACCTCTATAGATGGTGCTTAGTAGAGACTCTTGTGTGAAGCCATGATGAGGGCATTACATTGTGTAGCCCTTGAATCTTTTCCATGCTTCATTGAAGGACTCATTGTTCTTTTGAGTGTAGCTAGAGATCTCATTCCTCAACTTGGCGGTCCTAGAGTTGGAGAAGAACTTAGATAGAAAAGCTTTCTTGCACTCATCCCATGTAGTGATAGTACCTTGAGGCAAAGTTTTCTCCCATTGCCTTGCTCTATCCCCAAGAGAAAAGGGAAATAGTCTTAGCTTGAAGGCATCCTCACTCACACCATTCATCTTGAATAAGCCACAAACTCTATCAAAGTTGTCCAAGTGATCTAGAGGATCCTCCATTGGCAACCCATGGAACTTGTCTTGTTGAACCATAGAGATGAAAGCTGGCTTCACTTCAAAGGTATTGTTTTGAACAGGTGGAGGATTAATACCATAGCGATTTTGATGTGTATTTGGAGCATCTCCAACCCCAATAGTCCTCCCTAATAATGGCGCATGTAAGGGGTTTCCATTGCCCTTTTGTGCTTGCGCCATGTGTGGTGGAGGGACTTGATCTCTTTGTTGTTCTTCCATTCTCAACCTCTCTAACCTTGCAGCTTCCCTTCTTGCAATCCTTGCAACCCTTTCCAATTAATCAATGTCTTGAAAGCCTTGGAAGTTGTTGTCTCTTTGTGATCTCAAATGCATTCAAGGAAAAACTGAAATCTAGAAAAGTAGATGGTCAATAAACACAAAAGGACCACTTAGTCTCAAACTAAACTCAAATCTTAATGATCAATCAATCCCAATTTAGCAACGGCGCCAAATTGATACAATAGTTTTTTACTCTTGCAAGCAATTTCTCAATTGATCATATCATTGCAATACTTGAGATATCAATCCATTTTGGGAGATGATTCAATAAGAATACGAAGTCTAGTTTAAGCTAAGCTAAATTGACAATTCAAGTGACAAATGATAATTAAAAGCAAATCACAAACTAAAGGGAACACTACTAGAGCAATAATACTAAATTAAGCCTTAATTACTACTAATCAAGCACTAAACAAGTGATTAACTACTAACCAAGATTATCAAATTGACTAAAACAAAACCTAGGGATGAAATCATTGATTTGGGAAACTAAATGGATAACTTTGCAATGATTTAAGCAACTAATCAAGCTAACTCTATGCCTATAACACTTAAACAAGATTAAACCATGATGTGTGGCACTAATCCATTTCTTAATCACCCTAATGAACTAATGATGTTTTAGCATTAGGATAATCAACAAGCATTAAATTCAAGTCTAAATGGCATGATAAACTTTCTAGACAACTAATGTCTTAGGCTAGAAATGAAAATCTCTTATTAAGTTGGTTCAAGCATTTCATCAAACACTTGGTGGGTGTATGAAATGCTTATGATCCAAAATAGCAAAGATTAGCTATTTGGCATTAGGAATCACTTAATAAGAAGAGAGAATGAAAGAATCTATCCTAGATTGCAAGATTAATCCATTAGAAAACCCTAAATCTAACCCATCCCCAAGTTTCTAAGGAACTACTCACTAACCATACTTAAACCCATCAAATCAAAGATTAGAGAAAGGTTAAACATGATTAGAGAAGGATAAAACAAGAAATCTAAGAAAGATAATGCATTAAACTCAAAGATTCAAGCTTAAACAGAGTATTTGCCCAAAGTGGCTAAAAGGTTAAGCTAAGAACAAGAAAATAAAAATTGGGATAAAAAATTAGGTCTAAAGAGTATTTATAGGAGGGACCCATAAAGTAGACGAAAAAGATTCGTCTGGGTGTGGTTCGACGAGCTTCGCCGAACCAGTACGTCGAACCGTCACCTTGGACGTTTGGTTCGGTGAAGCCTCGTCGAACGGTGTCATCGAACGGGTCTTCAAGCTTTGATCCATCTTCATGCGTCTGGAGAAATTTCGGCGTGACTCGCCGAACGGTCTCGCCGAACCGTCGTCCTGGAGGAAAGTTTCGGCCAGGCTTCGTCGAACAGTCTCGCCGAACCGTCATCCTGGAGATGTGGTTCGGCCAGCTTCGCCGAACCAGTACGTCGAAACTTCTTCAGGATTCTTCTTCTCCATCTTTTTGGTAACTTCTTGCTCTTCCAAGTGATGTGCCATTCCTCTCCAACTCCATTGTTGCCTGCACAGCATCCATGTTACCTGATCAAGACTCCAAATGCACCAAAACATGCAAGGACTATGCAAAAACACTCTAGGACTCTAAATGATACAATGCAACACAATGATGCTATATTAGACTCCTAAATGATGAGAAACTTATACTAAATGGATGCTAAAATGATGCAAAATATAGACATATCAGCATACATCTTTCATAATAGACTAATTTGCATCATTTGTGACATTTAAAGTCCTAGAACACTTTGCATTAGCATTTGCTTGGTTTCTTGCATATATGCGTCTCTTTCAGGTTGTTTATGGCATTTGGAGCTGTGGTGGATGCTGAGCATTAACAAGAAGATGAAAGAAGATCATAAGTGTTGGCAGGAATCAAAAGGAATTTTGGACAAAAGAGAAGGAGCCGAGATCGAGAGGTATATCGAGCAAAATGACCCGATCTAGAAGAGATCGATTGCATGATCGACCAAACTCACTCGATCTAGAAGAGATCGACTGTACGATCGACCGTCCCACTCGATCTAGAAGAGATCGACCGTATGATCGACCAAACTGACTCGATCTAGAAGTAGATCGACCGAACGATCGATTGAACCACTCGAACCATCTGAAGTTGACCCAGAAAAGTTTTTATGCTTTAGTGAAAGTGGTAGACATACTTTCTGTCTCTTGTCTCTTGACCCTTTCCCCTTGTCCCTTGCCCCTTTGACCCCTCTTTTAAGGCCAAGGGCCATTTTTAAAACTCTATATAAGGAGTGTATGTGTGCTTGTAATAAATCATTCAGTTTTCAATCATCTCTTCTAAGTTTAAATAAGTCAAGAAAAATTCTTATTCTCTCTTTAAAGTCTTCTTAGTGTTCTTGTAAGTTTCTCTTGTTCTTGAGTATTTTTAAGTATTCTCAACTTTTCTATATAAGTTACTTATAGTTTTTATAAAATCTCTTTTTAATTTTTATTCCAATGTCAAGTCTTTCTTCTTATATTTCGAAAAAATCTTTGTGAAAAAATTCTTTGTCTTTTTATTTTCATAGTATTTTCTAGTATCAAATCTCTCTTTTTAGTTTCATCGATTATGTTCATCAGCTCTAAACTTATGTTTAAGAGAGGGTTGAACATGTCTTGTGAGTAATCCACCAAAGTTTGGGGTTGGGATGATAAAGGGGGTTGAAAATTAGATTTTAGGTATTTTCTTGTTCTTCATCTATTTCTCTTCTTGGATTTGGATGGCTTAAAGCCTAGAGACTCTTGAGAAAGATCTCTTTGATTCAAGGGATTTCCTTATCTCAAAAAGACTTAGGAAATCCCCTAAAACCAAATCCAAGATACTAATCTTTCCCTTCCTATACACCATGGATGTGAGTGGGGTTAGTAAGGCCATTATTTAAGATCAAAGCTTAATGTTTTTCACCCTATCTTTCCACCAAACATCATGGGTTAGGAGGAAAGGGTGAAGAAAGGAATTATACCACACATCATGGATAATTCTATTTTGGTTTCTTAAGGTTTAGAGAATTAACTAAAAAGAGTAAAAATTTGTTTTCAAAACCCAAGATCGAATTTTCAACCTTCCTAAGAATGAATCCCAACCTTGAATCTATTTTCTATACTTGAACTTAAACCCTTTTTTTTTAGCTTTGTGTTATTTTTACTAAAAATCTCCTAGATAAGTTTAAATTGGCTTTATGGTTTTTATTTGTAAAATTGTGTTTTTAATATTTTTTAGTGTCTTTCTTTACTATCTGGTTTGATTTCGTTAGTTGTTTTATTTTTAGAATTAATTTTGTTTAATCTAGCTACTCACCATCAAATCTATTAATAATTCCGGTTTTAGTTTTTGATTTTGTAAAATTGTTTGATCGATTATCTAGTTATTTAAAAGCGTTCTATTAGTTGTATAACCCTTCAGTAGGGATTTTAAAATAGTTTTCATCTTTGTTTTATAGTTGCAAGTAGTTTTTAGAGAATTTCTCCCCATTTAACTCGAATCTGCTTAGCTTTATTTCAAGCTCTTGTATTCTTAATACCTTTCACACCCTTGTTTGGATTGATGACCTGAAGTACTACAATGACATAGACAAGCTTTAGGTTTTGTTTAACCTGCTAAAAAGCTAGTTATGAACAGACAAATATATCGCTTATCTCTCGATGAAATCAGATCAGAATAGAAATTTTACGATGATAATCGGCTTACCTCGACTATTGATGGGGTCTAAATAGTCGTCCAAGATTGGAGGATTTCTTTGGGGACTCGTCTAGCTTTGAATTTGTAGTACCCTAAGCTGCAAATGCACAGCGTGCGTTGTAGTACTTAGGGTATCGATCCACAGGGAGGAGGTCAACTGCAAAACAGAAGAATCATGGCAACCAAAGACGCAGGGAATTGGGTTTTGGGGTAAGTGTCACGGTTTTTGCAGAAAATAAAGAGAGCAGTACCACGCCTTATATAGAGAAGGTTGTCAGCCTTTTCTATAAGAAAAGGAAAATAAACTTAAAGACTTGTAAAAAGGAAATCAGGTAAGCAGTGCAGAAAAAGAAAGTATTGAAGTGCGTAAATCTTGATGTAAAAGTAGATGGGGCGAACACGTTGGGAATCTTCTCGGGAAATCTATGGGGTTCTAACTAGAAATCAAACACACAAAAGTTAAGCAAATGAGACTAGGCGATTTTCCCCAAACTGATTCACTGGTTTTAACAACCTAACTTTATCAAGCAAGGTTGATCTGCGAACTTCTATTCCGCAGGTATGCTCTCGTATCCTGCGTCCTAGACGAACACGCAATAAGATCGGGACAATAAACATTCAGACATCTTTTAAAGGATGCTCTCTACCCTATTTTGGTCTAGATCTGAGATTCAGGACATTCGTCGCTCTCAAGATCCTGCGATCAGAATATAGTTCATGACGCTAGACTCATGCAATAAGAACGAATATGGTGAGATAGAAAACCCTAATCTTCGGCCTAAACAATTGGTTTAAAGACACTTAATGAAATTCCCCATAGATCCCCTTAAAGAACACCCAACGAAAATAAACTACTCAGACAAAAAAGAAGAAGTAGAAAACGTGATTGATGAATGCATAACTTGTATTAATCGATGAAAAGAAAAGAGGGTTCAAGAACAAATCAATCTCCCTCAAAGAACAAAGTGAAAACCACGAATCAGAGATTCGCGGCCACCAAAAGCAATCTATGAATATGTGTTTTCGTCTCTTTCTAAAAAAACTCTAAACAACGAGTATATATAGGTCTTCAAGTGCCTTATGTCGTGGATTAGGTCTTCGCTTGCATAAGACGGCTTCGGGTTTAAGTTGGGCTTCAAATGAGCTCGGGAATCCGTGAGTGGCCTGGCCACTGGTCATCTGGCACGACCGTGGCGCGGCCAGCTCGTCCTTCCGGGTGCTTGACGAACCTTCTTGCTTCTTCCATAACTTGAGATCCAACCGTGGGATTGTTCTCAAACCACTTCGAGGTGAAATACAGCTGATAGGGCTACCTTGTCTCCAAATATGAGCTTGATCTCGTGGTGGGAAGGCCTTCATTTGATGTTGAACTTCTGTCCTCGAGCACTGTTTCAGGAATTGTCCATTTTGCTCCAGAATATGCGTCTTTTGCTAAATTTACCTGAAAAGAGTTTTGAACAACCAAATACTCGAAATCTAGTGTTTATGCATCAAAACATTAGTGAAATGCTTATTAAAGCACTCACTTATGATAATAAAAACGGGTAAAATATGCATGTTATCAACTATCTCACGGATATCGGATCACTCGCTCGGCTAATCCTCGATTCGATCGGAATTCCTCGACACAGCCGATCCTTCTCTCAGTAAATCGACCACTCGAAGTCGATTATCCCGAACAGAATTCACAGACACGGCACGGTGCACACGATCTCTCGACTGCAGTCAGCTACTCACAGATATTGCTCAGCTACGATTGGATTCTCTCGGACAGCTTTCGGATTAAGTCGAACGTCTCTCGAACACTCTCGACTACGGACCGTGAAACAAAACTTTTTATGTCTTGCAAGCAATTCCTCAATTGCTCATATCATTGCAATATATTGAGGTATCAATCCATCTTGGGAGATGATGCAATAAGAATACAAAGTTAAGCTTAAGCTAAGCTAAAATAGCAAATGCAAGTCACAAACAAGTATTGAAAGCTAAAGACAAACTTAAATAGATACTACTAGAGCAATAACTATGAAATTAAGCCTTAATCACTACTAATCAAGATACTAAACAAGGATTAACTACTAAGCAAGATTAACAATTTAACTAAAACGAAACCTAGGGATGGAATCATTGATTTGGGAAACTAAATGGACAACCTTGCAATCATTTAAGCAACTAATCAAGCTAACTCTATGCCTAGAACACTTAAACAAGATTAAACCATGATGTGTGGCCTTAATCCCTTTCTTAATCACCCTAATGAACTAATGATGTTTTAGCATTAAGATAATCAACAAGCATTAAATTCAAGTCTATAAGGCATGATAAACACTCTAAACATCTAATGTCTTAGGCTAGAAATGTAAATCTCTTATTAAGTTGGTTCAAGCATTTCATCAAACACTTGGTGGGTGTATGAAATGCCTATGATCCAAAATAGCAAAGATTAGCTATTTGGCATTAGGAATCACTTAATAAGAAGAGAGAATGAAAGAATCTATCCTAGATTGCAAGATTAATCCATTAGAAAACCCTAAATCTAACCCATCCCTAAGTTCCTAAGGAAACTACTCACTAATCATACTTAAACCCATCAAATCAAAGATTAGAGAAAGGTTAAACATGATTAGAGAAAGATTAAACAAGAAATCTAAGAAAGATATTGCATTAAACTCAAAGATTCAAGCTTAAACAAAGTATTTGCTCAAAGTGGCTAAAAGTTTAAGTTAAGAACAAGAGAATAAAAGTTAAAGCATAAAATTAGGTCTAAAAAGTATTTATAGGGAATAGTGATCGGACCGGGTCAACCCGGAACAAACCGGGTATTGACCCGGTTTTGGCTGGGAAAAGAGACCGCATCGGTTTGCCAAACCGATGGGCTCCAATCCGATGCGTGAGGAGGGACGCGTCCCGGCCTGTCCGTCCGATGCGTCTTGACCGATGGGATCTCTGGAAGGTCGGCCTCGGTTTGCCAGTCCGAGGTGTCTTGACCGATGCAATCTCTGGAGGGCTCGTCTCGGTTTGCCAGTCCGATGTGGCCAAAGCGATGAAGGTTATGATGGCTTCGTCTCGAGCTACTCCGCGCGTCCAAACCGATTGAGCCAAACCGATGAACTCTCTGCCGAGTCCATCTCGGTTTGCAGACCGATGGGCTCCAATCCGAGGTGATGCCAGACAACTTCTGTCAACCTTTGTTTTGACTCCTCTTTGATCCGAACTCATCCCCAAAGCTCCAAAATGGTTTCTTTAGCTCCAAATGTACCTGAGGAACACTCCAAATGCAACAAAGATGCAAAGACTATGCAAAGACACCTTAGACTCTAAATGATCAAAATGCAACACAATGATGCTTAAATATACACTTAGATGATGAGAAACTTATACTAAATGGATGCTACAATGATGCAAAATATAGACATATCAACTCCCCCAAACTTGCCTTTTGCTTGTCCCCAAGCAAATGAAACACAAGCTAAGGAGAGAGGTTTGAAAGTGGGGACTAAAATCCAAAGGTGCCAAGCAAATGAATCAATTCAATGGTCCTAGTTAGCAGTTCTAGGATGCCTTTTATGCAAATTTCTACTCCATAAGGTCTAGCCATACCCATACTCAATCAAGTGGACCCAAGCCTTAACCTATACAAGCATTCATTTTCACCAACTCTTTAACGTTCATTAAGTAGTAACCCTGGATCATGAATCATACAATGCTAGAAAACTTGTTTGGTTTTTGTATAAGGTTTTGAGATAAAAGTGATCTCAACTTCATGGGGTTCCAATGCATGGGATCTCTCAATGAACAAGTGAACTTTGGCAAAATGCTAAGAGTAAAAAGCAACCTATGCATACAAGGACAAACTTCCATCTACCCTTTGCAACATAATTGTATTCACTCTCCTTTTCTTTTAAACTCACTCACCAAGTCCAACGTAAGCTACCCATTACAAGGCAATTCGCCAAACCCATAAGCTTAAACCACTTTCTCCTTTTCTCTTTTAAGCACTTGGGGAAAACTTCTTCTACAACCACAAGTGTTGGCACACTTTTACTTCAAGCTCTTTCTCTTTTCATTCACAATTTGCTATCCTCTTTCTTATAACATCTTAGCCATATTTTTTTATTTTCTTGGCTCTTTTACTTTTCTTTTCTAGAGGATTTCTTTTCCTTTCTTAACACTTAGAGCACAATATACAATGCCAGTACTTGTTCCAAATATTTTCGTTTTCCCCTTTTCACCAACTCAACTTCGCCCACTTACTTGTTCCAAACCAAATGTCAAGCCAAAATTCCCACCCAAGAATCCTATCCTATCATCTAGCTCATTGTTCTCGAGCTAGCTACATGAAAGCCTATCCTTGTCGCTCTAAACTCAACACTTTTTGCTAAGTTCACAAGATGAAAAAGGCCTAATGCACTCAATAAGGAAGAGGTTTCAAAGGAAGCTTAGTTAGGGAATTCGTTTTCAACCGCTCTAAGGATGAGAGTCGGCTATTTGGGTTAACAAGAGTGGTAAAAGGAAATAAGATAACCCAAATATGTATATATGGTATGCACAAGTTCTCTAGCAATGCATAACCATGATAATTACTTATTCAAATTAGGTTCAAGTTCAAGAGAGTTGGTTTCTATTCAAAGCTTGCTTCAATTAAAACTTGAATATCAAATGGTGAGGTCCAAGTAGGGTTCAACTTTAACTTTCAAAATTTGCACACCAAGCATCAAACAACTATTAACTAGGGCCTTGAACTAATTCATGAGTTTAACACCTTACAAGGAAAAATCATCATTGTCCCCTATGCATGAATGCAATCCTATATGAAAGTTAGACTCAATCCTACTTATATAACAAATGCAAATGCAACTACATGCTATTTTTTTTTTAAAATTTTCGAAATTTTTCAATTTTTTTGGTTTTTTCTATGCCATAAATGTATGCATGAGACTCAAGAATGCATGAGAAAGAAAAATAAGAACACAAAACACAAGATCAAATACCATACTCCCCCAAACTTAAATTACACAGTCTCTTGTGTAATCCAAGCTTGGAGAAGATTTCAACAATGCAAATGAAAAATAAGAAAAACAAGATGGTATTTACAATGGTTTGAAATGGTACCTTAATCAAAAACGCATGGAGGAGGAGGAGGATGACTCCATGGAGTAGGATGGATTGCTTGATTGAGGAGTAGGGGATCGCATGACTCTCTTCCCACGCCTTCTTGTCTCATGGGAGGAGGGGCGTGGCTCATCTTCATGCCTTGGCTCACTAGGGACTCCTTGAAAGGAGTGGCGCCTCTCTTCCATGTGGCTATCTCCTTCTTGATCCTCATCTTGACCTCTTTGATGCCTAGAAGATGAGACTCCTTGATCCTTGGATGTGAGGAACTTGATTTGCTTCCCCATGTCCTTGACAGTTTTCACAAGCTTCCTTATGGTCTTGTCTTGCCATTTGTTCCACCTTTGAAGGAGCTTGATGTGCTCATGAGCCTTTCGCGCAGGCTCTCCTTGGTTTGTGCCTTCATAGGGGTCAAAGAAGTACCTCTCACTACCATAGATTGGAGGTGCTTGGTATGGCTCATGAGTGGTGTCCCAATAGGCCATAGGGAAGGTCTCGATGTCCTCTAGTTGCTCGTCAGTTGGAGTGAATGCAGCGTTTGCTCTGTCCCTTAGTGTAGTGAGGTGAATGCAAGGAAGCTTGATTGTGGCCTCCTTTAGCAGCTCCACATTGAACTTGTACTTGAAGCTCTTTCCTTCCTTCACCAAAAACTGACCCTTGAGGAGATAGGAGGAGTCGATGTATTGCTCATCAGCTGAGGGTTCTCCTAATTTGATGCCCACTTCTTCAAGAATAGGAGTGATCATGCCCCCAATGGCTAGATGGTGTCGATCTTTCTTCTTGGCTATAGCTTTGCTGTGATAACTTGCTGCATGAGCAACCCAAATCTGCACTAAGCCATTCCCGGTATCATCACCTCGCATCTCATAGTTGTAGAGGTAACGGATTATACCCTTAAGCCCAACATCAAGCATCTCCCATTCTTCAGCAGTCATTACCACACTCTCCTTCCTAGCAAAGAAGGTATGAGCTAGCACCTTCTGAGCATAGCGAATCGCTGGGTGGCGGATGAGCTTGCTCTTGACCTTCCCGGTCTTGTAAGTCCCGTTACCAAGCAAATTCCAAAGCCTCTCCAACTCTGATTTCTGAACATTCAACCGCGAACCACGCCCTGTCCCATCATCAAAACCAAGCACTTCACCAAGCTTCTTGAAGCCCATCTTGTATGACTTGTTGTGAACTCGGAATTTGATGAATCCGAACCCATCCTTTTCGGGATCAATACCCGCTGAGCTTGAGGTTGTCACCTTCAAAGTTGAGAGGAATTGGCAGGTCTCCTCTTGGTGGCTTGGATATGAGCGGTTGAACCATCTTTCACAGCCCAAGTTTCTGAAAATTTCAGTCACATCCTCCAAGAGACCCAACTCCTCAAGCAGCTCATGATCCGGAAACTTGGTCCCCTTGAAAGGCATCTCCATAAGGGACTTGTAAATCGATGAGGGAGTCGGATTTGAGGCCTCAGAATTCGCAGCCTTCTTTTGCTTGGCTTTCTCCTTACTAACATCTCCCTTTCTAGATGTCTTTCTCATAACCGGAGGACTCTCTTCTGGCTCTTCTTCTTCTACCACAGGCCTCTTGCCTTCCCTCTTGCTAGCATCACCTCTTGCTCTCCCCATACTACCTATAAAACCGAAAATCTTGAAAAGGGAGTGAGCATCATAAAAATTAAAATTCTTGCAAGCAACTAGCATGTAAGCATAGAAACTACAAGGATGCTTCAAGAATTAAAACTCATTGGCAATCAAATTAGAGCAAGAGATAATCCCAACTACAAATTCTCTCTTAGCATTCAAGGATTTTAACAAGGAATTATGAAAACTAAGTTTCCTCTAGGTGATCAAAAATTAAAATTCAAGAGGATTCTAGCCTAATTACATATATAGCATTGGAAAACTAGTTTAGAGAAACCAAATTCCAAAATTTTGAACATCACTTAGGCTAAAATTTGAATTTTCGCAACCCATTAAAATCCTAGAGAAAAATTGTTCAAAAACCAAAATTTTCCATGTAAATCCTTGAAAAACTTCATCAATCATCACCCATAACAATATTCAACTATACCCAACTCAATTTACTCATTCAAAGTCTATCTATCAATCCAAATTCCCAAATCATTCTCAAGGAGAAATTCTAGAGTAAGTAGAAGGATAAGAAGACAAACCTTGGTTCCTTGCAAAGGTATGGCCGAAATTCACTAAGGAATAGAGATTAGCCAACAATTTCGAAAATAAAGCACTTGGAATCAAAGAATTTGATTGAGAATTGAGAGAGAAAGGTGAAAAACAATTTTCTTGTTCTTAGATTTGTGAAAATCGCGATGTGAGAGAGAGACAAGGGGGAGAAGGGTTTTAAAATTCAAGTTTCGGTTCAATACAAGTGGAAAAAGTCAACATTAAACCGGTCAAAGGAAGGGAGAAAAGCCAAGCAAACCTGATTTTTTTTTAAAAACGGATCGACGTGTTCGTCGATCCATGTCGTCGATCCATGTCAAATTTTAAAAACGGATCGACGTCCTTCATCGATCTAGCTCATCGATCCGCCTCCCTGGATTTTTGGTTCGACGAACCCACGTCGATCTGCTTCATCGATCTTGCTCCCTGGAAAACTGGATCGACGTGTGTCATCGATCCATTACGTCGATCCACTTTCAGAAACTTTCTCCACTCCTTTCTTTTCAAGTATAAGTCCTCCATACTCAACCTAAAACTTTCAAAAACTCAAAGAAACATAATCATAGAACTAAAACAAGAATATAAACAAGGATAACCATGGGAATGCCTCCCAAGTGCGCTTGTTTAAAGTCACTAAGCTTGACTTTGCAAACCTTTTAGGCTAGGGGTGATCAAGGAGTGGATTTGGGATTCCTCCTCCCTTCCTTATGAACATGGTGCTTGTTCCAGCTTGTAGCACCTTCTTCTTCTTAGACCTCTTTCTTGCAATCTTTGGTGGCTCAACTATGTGTTCCCTCAAATTGATCCCATCAAACATAGCAAGAAGACATTCTCCATCAAAGCTTGACCCATCATACTCATTGTGGTCCAAGATGTCCTTATCCTCCAGCCTCACACAAGTGAATCCCATCAGCTGCTCCTTTGCATATGGTGGTTTCTCATCAATTTCCATAGTAGCACATGTGATTGTGCCACAAGAACCAAAGGTAGAAAGCTTCATGGGATAGAAGACCTTATCATTCACACTCTTGAGAATCACCCTCTTGTTGGCGAAATCAATGCTTGCTCCAACTGTATTGAGGAAAGGAGTTCCTAGGAGTAGAGGCAACCTTGTTGCTTGAACCATTTCCATGACTATGAAGTCAGTTGGGACAAGACACTCACCAATCTTCAATGGATAATCTTCTACAAGGCCCATTGGTTGCCTTGAGGAAGCATCAACAAAAGTGATAGGTGATGGGTACTTCTTTAGGTTTTTAATCCCAAGGCTCTTTGACAACTCAAGGGACATCACATTGACACTTGATCCCGAATCACACAAGGCCTCATCAATCTTCAAGTTCCCAAGAGAGCAAGAAATCAAAAATTTTCCGGGGTTACCGAGCTTTGGAATAGTCTTGGGCGCATCCTTTGTTGTGCTTGGTGGATCAAGGCTTTTCATCAGCTCTTCTACCTCCTCTCTATTAGCTAGCAAGTCTTTGATGAACCTTATTTGATCCTTGACCTGAGACAAACTCTCCCCTTTGGGCAAAGGTGCACCAACTTTCTCCATACTTCCTCTAAAGCTTGAGAGCACTTTCTTTTGTGCCTTAGTCAAAATCCGCTCAGGGTATGGGAGTGGTGGCTTATAGATGAGGGGATCACAAGCTCCTTCTTCGCTCTTCTCAGCCACTTCTCTTACATCCTCCTCAACTCTTGCCTTTGTCGAAGTCTTGGGTTCATCAAACACTTCTTTACCCATTTCAGTAGCAACAACTATAGAGTCATTTTCAAGGACCACCTCCCCATCTTGAACTTCAATGTCCTCATTGAATGTAGATGTATCATAAGGAGATTCAAATAGTTGCTCAAATTCTTGCACAACAAGCTCATATTCATCCTCATCAATAGTGGAGATAGTATTGCAATACTCCTTTGGGTTAGCTTCGGGTTTACCGGGTAAAGTGCCTTGAGAATTGGAGCTAGAAGCTTTGCCTTTCTCAAGTTGCTTGAACTTTTGTTGAAGACCTCCAATTTGAGTTGCAAGCTCATTGAGGGAAGAATCCATCCTTGTATTAATTTCAGCAATTTTCTTGCCCATGTTAGCATCATTGTGAGCTTGACCTTGAAGTATTTGTTGAAGCATGAGCTGAACATTGTCTTGTGGAGGGTTGTACTTTTGACCACCATAGTTGCCTTGGTTTCCTCCTTGGTAGTTGGTGTTTGATGCATAACCCTTTTGGTGGTTGTTGAAAGGTACAAAAGGCTTGTTTTGAGTGGCTTGTGGAGGGTAGACTTGGTCTTGGGGGTTAGCAACATTATTACTTCTATAAGAGAGGTTGTTGTTTCCCTTATAGTTGTTGTAGTTGTTGTTGTAACCTCCTTGGCCACCCACGAAATTGACCACTTCTTCACACTCTTGAGCCTTAACTTGATCATCACACTCTTCTTGGTACTCACTAACAAAATGAACATGCCTTTGGTTGGAGGTCATGAGCTTATCCATCTTTTCATGTAGAGACTTTATCTCTTTCTTTGTAGATTCATACTCACTTCCCCTTGGAGCTCTATCATAGTCTTCATTGTAATTACCATCACTCAAGGCAAGATTCTCAACAAGCTCTAATCCATCTTCTACTTCTTTTCCTAAGAAGTTTCCATTACTTGCTGTATCAAGAAGCATTCTAATCTTTGGAAGAACACCTCTATAGATGGTGCTTAGTAGAGACTCTTGTGTGAAGCCATGATGAGGGCATTGCATTGTGTAGCCCTTGAATCTTTCCCATGCTTCATTGAAGGACTCATTGTTCTTTTGAGTGAAGCTAGAGATCTCATTCCTCAACTTGGCGGTCCTAGAGTTGGAGAAGAACTTGGATAAAAAGGCTTTCTTGCACTCATCCCATGTAGTGATAGTACCTTGAGGCAAAGTTTTCTCCCATTGCCTTGCTCTATCCCCAAGAGAGAAGGGAAATAGTCTTAGCTTGAAGGCATCTTCACTCACACCATTCATCTTGAATAAGCCACAAACTCTATCAAAGTTGTCCAAGTGATCTAGAGGATCCTCCATTGGCAACCCATGGAACTTGTCTTGTTGAACCATAGAGATGAAAGCTGGCTTCACTTCAAAAGTATTGTTTTGAACCGGTGGAGGATTGATACCATAGCGATTTTGATGTGTATTTGGAGCATCTCCAGCCCCAATAGTCCTCCCTAGTCTTGGCGCATGTAAGGGGTTTCCATTCCCCCTTGGTGCTTGCGCCATGTTCATTGGAGGAGCTTGATCTCTTTGTTGTTCTTCCATTCTTAACCTCTCTAACCTTGCAGCTTCCCTTCTTGCAATCCTTGCAACCCTTTCCAATTGATCAATGTCTTGAAAACCTTGGAAGTTGTTGTCTCCTTGTGATCTCAAATGCATTCAAGGAAAAACTGAAATCTAGAAAAGTAGATGGTCAATAAGCAAAAAGATCACTTAGTCTCAAACAAAACTCAAATCTTAATGATCAATCAATCCCAATATGGCAACGGCGCCAAATTGAAACAAGACTTTTTATGTCTTGCAAGCAATTCCTCAATTGCTCATATCATTGCAATATATTGAGGTATCAATCCATCTTGGGAGATGATGCAATAAGAATACAAAGTTAAGTCTAAGCTAAGCTAAAATGATAAAAGCAAGTCACAAACAAGTATTGAAAGCTAAACACAAACTAAAAGAGATACTACTAGAGCAATACTATGAAACTAAGCCTTAATCACTACTAATCAAGATACTAAGCAAGGATTACTACTAAGCAAGATTATCAATTGACTAAATCGAAACCTAGGGATGGAATCATTGATTTGGGAAACTAAATGGACAACCTTGCAATCATTTAAGCAACTAATCAAGCTAACTCTATACCTAGAACACTTAATTTAGATTAGACCATGATGTGTGGCTCAAATCCCTTTGTTAATCATCCTAATGAACTAATGATGTTTTAGCATTAAGATAATCAACAAGCATTAATAACAAGTCTAAATGGTATGATAAACACTCTAGACATCTAATGTCTTAGGCTAGAAATGTAAATCTCTTATTAAGTTGGTTCAAGCATTTCATCAAACACTTGGTGGGTGGATGAAATGCCTATGATCCAAAATAGCAAAGATTAGCTATTTGGCATGAAGAACTACTTAATAAGAAGAGAAAAGGAAGAATCTATCCTAGATTGCAAGTTTGAACCATAAGAAATCCCTAAATCTAACCCATCCCTAAGTTCCTAAGGAAACTACTCACTAATCATGCTTAAACCCATCAAATCAAAGATTAGAGAAAGGTTAAACATGATTAGAGAAAGATAAAACAAGAAATCTAAGAAAGATATTGCATTAAACTCAAAGATTCAAAGCTTAAACAAGGTTTTTCTCAAAGAGGCTAAAAGTTTAGGCTAAGAACAAGAGAATAAAAGTTGAGACATAAAATTAGGTCTAAAATGTATTTATAGTGAATAGTGATCGGACCGGGTCAACCCGGAACAAACCGGGTATTGACCCGGTTTTGGCTGGAAAAAGAGACCGCATCGGTTTGCCAAACCGATGGGCTCCAAACCGATGCAAGATGAGGGACGCGTCCCGGCCTGTCCGTCCGAGGCGTCTTGACCGATGGGAACTCTGGCGCGTCCGTCTCGGTTTGCAGTCCGATGTGGCCAAACCGATGAAGTCTCTGGCATGTCCGTCTCGGTTTGCCAGTCCGATGTTGCTTGACCGATGGAGGTTCTGGTGGCTTCGTCTCGAGCTGCTCCGCGCGTCCAAACCGATGGCGCCAGACCGATGAACTCCCTGCCGAGGTCGTCTCGGTTTGCCAGTCCGAGGTGGCCAAACCGAGGCGATGCCAGACAACTTCTGTCAAACTTTGTTTCGACTCTTCTTCGATCCGAACTCATCCCCAAAGCTCCAATTGGTTTCTTTAGCTCCAAATGTACCTAAGGAACACTCCAAATGCAACAAATATGCAAGGACTATGCAAAGACACCTTAGACTCTAAATGAACAAAATGCAACACAATGATGCTTAAATAAACTCTTAGATGATGAGAAACTTACACTAAATGGGTGATAATATGATGCAAAATATAGACATATCAACTCCCCCAAACTTGCCTTTTGCTTGTCCCCAAGCAAATGAAACACAAGCCAAGGAGAGAAGTTTGAAAGTGGGGACTCAAATCCAAAGGTGCCAAGCAAATGAATCAATTCAATGGTCCTAGTTAGTAGTTCTAGGATGCTCTTTATGCAAATTTCTACTCCAAAAGGTCTAGCCATACCCATACTCATTCAAGTGAACCCAAGCCTCAACCTACACAAGCATTCATTTTCACCAACTCTTTAACATTCATTAAGTAGTAACCATGGATCATGAATCATACAATGCTAGAAAACTTGTTTGGTTTTTGGGTAAGGTTTTGAGATAAAAATGATCTCAACTTCATGGGGTTCCAATGCAAGGGATCTCTCAATGAACAAGTGAACTTTGGCAAAATGCTAAGAGTAAAAAGCAACCTATGCATACAAGGACAAACTTCCATCTACCCTTTGTAACACAATTGTCTTCACTCTCATTTTCTTTTAAGCTCACTCACCAAGTCCAACCTAAGCTACCCATTACAAGGCAATTCGCCAAACCCATAAGCTCAAACCACTTTCTCCTTTTCTCTTTTAAGTACTTGGGGAAAACTTCTTCTACAACCACAAGTGTTGGCACACTTTTACTTCAAGCTCTTTCTCTTTTCATTCACAAATTGCTATCCTCTTTCTTATAACATCTTAGCCATATTTTTTTCTTTTTCTTGGCTCTTTTACTTTTCATTTCTAGAGGATTTTTTTTTTTTTTAACACTTAGAACAATATACAAAGCCAACACTTGTTACAAATATTTTCGTTTTTCCCCTTTCACCAACTCATCTTCACCCATTTTACTTGTTCCATATCAAATATCAAGCCAAAATCCCCACTCAAGAATCCTATCCTATCACCTAGCTCATTGTTTTCGAGCTAGCTACATGGAAGCCTATCCTTGTCGCTCTAAACTCAACACTTTTTGCTAAGTTCACAAGAAGAAAAAGGCCTAATGCACTCAATAAGGAAGAGGTTTCAAAGGAAGCTTAGTTAGGGAATTCGTTTTCAACCGCTCTAAGGATGAGAGTCGGCTATTTGGGTTAACAAGAGTGGTAAAAGGAAATAAGATAACCCAAATATGTATATATGGTATGCACAAGTTCTCTAGCAATGCATAACCATGATAATTACTTATTCAAATTAGGTTCAAGTTCAAGAGAGTTGGTTTCTATTCAAAGCTTGCTTCAATTAAAACTTGAATATCAAATGGTGAGGTCCAAATAGGGTTCAACTTTAACTTTCAAAATTTGCACACCAAGCATCAAACATCTATTAACTAGGGCCTTGAACTAATTCATGAGTTTAACACCTTACAAGGAAAAATCATCATTGTCCCCTATGCATGAATGCAATCCTATATGAAAGCTAGACTCAATCCTACTTATGTAACAAACTTATGTAACAAATGCAAATGCAACTACATGCTATTTGTTTTTGAAATTTTCAAAAATTTTCCAATTTTTTTGGTTTTTTCTATGCCATAGATGTATGCATGAGACTCAAAGATGCATGAAAAAAGAAAATAAGATCACAAAACACAAGTTAAATCTCTCAACCTCTCCCCCCAAACTTAAATTACACAGTCCCTTGTGTAATTAAAGTTCGAGAGAGACCGCAATCAATATGACAAAATGATAGATCAAAGCAAAATAAAAACTAATGGTATATACAATTGAGTTTGGAGTGTTACCTCTAGAATTGGGTTGAGGAGGAAGAGGATTCCCCCATTGAGTATGATTGGTTGCTTGACTCCGGTGTTGGGGAACGCATTGGCTTCCTCTTCCCACGGCGAGCCTCATAGGAGGAGGATCGTAGGTACATGAACCTACGTTCAAGAGGAAACAAACATCTGCTACACCCTCTAGACAACATCCACTTACTTGGAACCGCAAAGTTTAGACGAGAAAGAAAACAAGTTCAAGAAATTGTCCCACAACTCATGGACAATCCTCACCAAGCTTTTGGCGCTCATGAGGAGCAAGAAGAACCTTACCCACCTGGTTTCAACCCCCCTCCACAAGCTGTTGATAGACGTGGACAACTACACCCACAACACCATCAAAGACCCGCAAGGATCATTGGAGCGGGTGATGCTCCAAACACACATACAAACCGTTTTGGCATCACTCCACCTCCAGTCCAAAACAACAATTTCGAGATCAATCCTGGCTTCATCTCCATGGTCCAGAACAACAAGTTCCATGGCCTGCCTGTAGAAGAACCCCTGGAGCATCTAGACAACTTTGATCAAATCTGTGGATTGATCAAAATCAATGGAATTTCTGAAGATGGATTCAAAATTCGCCTCTTTCCATTATCTCTTGGAGATAAGGCAAGACATTGGGAAAAGACACTTCCAAAAGGCACCATCACATCCTGGGCCGATTGCAAGAAAGATTTATTGTCAAAGTTTTTCTCAAACACAAGAACTGCACGCCTAAGAAACAAGATTTCAGGCTACACTCAAAAACATAATGAGACATTCACAGAAGCATGGGAGCGATTCAAAGAATACACACTTCAGTGACCACATCATGGCTTCACCGATGAATCCCTTTTAAGCACTATCTATCGTGGATCATTACCAAAAATCCGCATGCTCTTGGATACAGCAAGCAAAGGAAACTTCCTTGGACAAGAGGTGACCGTAAGAATGGAGCTAATTGAAAACCTGGGTCTAATCGATGGAAACTACTCTGAGGAGTATGACAAAACACCAATAGGAGGAGATCTTGATTCACACAAGAAGGAGCTTAAAGCGCTCCATGAGAAGATAGACAAGATGATGCATGCTAGCCAAAAACAAGTCCACTTTGTTGGTGAAGCTTCGGATTTGTTTGAGAATCAAGAAGCAAGTCAAGGGGAGTTTGAGGAAGCTAACTGGGTTGCTGGCCAAAGATTATACCAAGCCTCAAGGCTATGTGCAAAGATATCAAGGCAACAACAAGTTGTCCTACAGAAGCACCAATGTGAAAAATCCAAAGGACCAAGTGTATCCTCCACAACAAGGAAATCAAGGAAAACCTTTTGTTTCTTACAACCAAGGTGGATTTGTACAAAACGGTGGCTTCCAAGGTCAAAGACAAGGCAACTACCACGTCCAACAACAGCAAGGGAACAAAGGTTACCCTCCTGGTTTCGTGCTCAGCAACAACAAGTCCAAGCTCAAACTCAAGATCCTATACAAGCTATGTTCCAACAACTTCTTCAAGGCTAAGCATCTACAAATCAGAAATTTGTTGACTGAGGTTGCTACACAGATCAGTTACATGAACAACAAGATTCGCCAGCTAGAGAAAGGCAAGGCAAGTACAAGTCGCCAAAGAAGCTTACCCGGAAAGTGTGAGACCAATCCTAAGGAGTATGCAAATGTGATCACTCTAAGAAGTGGTAAAGAGGTTGCACCACGGTCTACAGCTAAAGACAATGAGGACATTGTGATTCAAGAGGGGGAGAGTAATCATTCAATTGACCAAGAGGTCACCTTTGACAATGTCTACATTGAGAGGGCAAGGAAAGAAAAGGAAGCCGTTTTGGAGAAACAAGTGGGGGAAGCAAGCAAAGAGAAAGATGTTTTCGTACCTCCACCATATAAACCAAAGCTTCCCTTCCATGGACGTTTCAAGAAGCAGCTGGTTGAGAAGCATAGAGCTTTGTTTGAAAAGCATTTGAGAAATGTTGAGTTGAGATTGCCTTTGCTTGATTGTTTGGCCATGGTACCGAAGTATGCCAAGTTTCTGAAGATATACTCGCTAAGACAGCTAAGGATTGTCAAGAGGTCATGGTATTGAGTCAAGAGTGCAGTGTCATCATCCACAAAGAGATAGCACCAAAGAAGCTAGGTGATCCCGGCTCATTCACCATGCCTTGTGCGCTAGGTCCATTGAGGTCTAACAATTGCTTGTGCCATTGGTTATTCTTTGAGTGACATCAAAGGCCTTTCACCAATGCTTTGTACTCATAGGATTCACTTAGATAATGAAAACACATCCTCCATTGAACACCAAAGGCGCCTAAACCCAAATTTAAAAGAGGTGGTCAAGAAAGAAATTTTAAAACTCTTAGAGGCTGGTGTGATATACCCAATCAGTGATAGCACATAGGTCTCTCCAGTCCATGTGGTACCAAAGAAAGGGGTATCCCGGTTATAAAAAACGAGAAAAATGAGTTAATACCTTCTAGGACCATAACCGGTCATAGAATGTGTATTGACTATAGAAAAATCAACTTGGCCACTAGAAAAGACCACTTCCCTCTACCTTTCATTGACCAAATGCTAGAAAGATTAACCAATCACCCATACTACTGTTTTATAGATGGCTATAGTGGTTTCTTTCAAATCCCAATTCACCCAAATGACCAAGAAAAAACCACTTTCACTTGTCCATATGAAACTTTTGCATATAGGAGAATCCTTTTTGGGCTTTGTAATGCTCCAGCCACTTTTCAAAGATGCATGATGTCCATATTTTCTGACATGATTGAGGAGATGGTTGAAGTATTCATGGATGATTTCTCCGTGTATGGCTCTTCCTTTGGTGTTTGCTTGTCTAATTTGTGTAGGGTGCTAAAGAGGTGTGAGGAGACCAATCTCGTGCTCAACTGGGAGAAATGCCACTTCATGGTCTGAGAAGGGATAGTGCTTGGCCACAAGATTTCAGAGAAAGGCATAGAAGTTGATAGAGCAAAGGTTGAGGTTATGATGAACTTAGAGCCGCCGGTGAATGTGAGAGGGATTAGAAGCTTCTTGGGGCATGCTGGGTTCTATAGGAGGTTTATCAAAGACTTCTCTAAGATAGCACATCCTCTTACAAGGCTACTGTGCAAATAAACCGAGTTCAACTTTGATGTAGAATGCCTTCAAGCCTTTAAGACCATCAAGCAAGCACTTGTCACCGCGCCTATAGTTCAAGCTCCGGATTGGGAGCTGCCCTTTGAGATTATGTGTGATGCAAGTGACTATGTTGTGGGTACTGTCTTGGGTCAGAGGAAGGACAAGAAATTGCATGTAATCTACTAGGCAAGCCGCACCTTCGATGATGCACAAGTCAAGTATGTGATACATGACTTTTTATGTCTTGCAAGCAATTCCTCAATTGCTCATATCATTGCAATATATTGAGGTATCAATCCATCTTGGGAGATGATGCAATAAGAATACAAAGTTATGTTTAAGCTAAGCTAAAATGATAAATGCAAGTCACAAGCAACAATTGAAAGCAAACTATAAACTAGAAGAGACAATACTAGAGCAATGATATCAAATTAAACCTTAATTACTACTAATCAAGCACAAAACAAGTTATTAACTACTAAACAAGATTAACAATTTAACTAAAATGAAACCTAGGGATGGAATCATTGATTTGCGAAACTAAATGGACAACCTTGCAATCATTTAAGCAACTAATCAAGCTAACTCTATGCCAAGAACACTTAAACAAGATTAAACCATGANTTCCTAAGCGTTTGTCTCATCCTCGCCTCAACTACCATTGACTACCATCATAATTGTTAACCAAGATACACGGATCCTTATTAACACCACTAACGAATCACTCTTGATTCTTTACTCGAGTTTCCAAAACTCTCTTAAGTTCCTCCTTAACTCTTTCCAGTTAGGAACACACACTCAACCATTCGTAACAATCCCATTGTTTGAAGTTTGAAATTTCTTTTGGTCATTCTTTGACACCTTGATCGGATTCTCATCCTCCTCTTAAGCCAGTCGGATCCTTGATAACAATTCAGCTTGATTCGTGGTTCTCGAACACACGATTCTAACCTTTCTGTAAAGGCATTTAACCGCAATGTCCTTAGTAGATTTACCATTCCATCTACTTTATATTCAGACGATACACTAGCCTTCCACCGGCTCAATGCATCTGCAACCAGGATAGCCTTACCCAAATGATAAGCTATATCCACATCATAGTCAGCGACTATCTCAATCCACCTACGTGGCCATAGATTCCCCGGATCACTCATTGATCCTCGGATCACTCCTCGATCTACGGATCACACCTTGATCCTTACAGACCTAATGTCTTTGGCAAACACACCAAGTTTCCAAGAACAATCTCACGGTCACGTCTTGGCTAATCCGCAGATTTCCACCGACGTTAGCATCTAATCGCCTTGGCAACCCGCATGCCACAATCATGTCCCATCTATACTCTCAACAAAAGGGATCAATGACTCAGCCAGTACATGGCACACCATGCCATCACTCGGCTCACAAGGCCTCGGCTCACAAGGCCTCGCCTCACACGGCCATTACAAGTCCTCACTTGTATCTTGATTTAGTACCATGCCTTAACCAGCAAATACCCGGCACACCAGCCAATCAGTTCGTACAATGCTTAACAAGCAAGTACTCGGCACACTAGCCAATCCATTAGTACCGTCACACCACATTACTAATCCCACGATGGCGAACTTCCTTAGTCCCCACCGACACAGTCATCACAACATATCCGTTGCAAACTCAGGATCACATCATTCATTGGCGAATTCACCGATTCCCACAGATGCTACCACTACCGCGCTTTGGCAAACTTAATAGTTTCCGAAGTCGCCTTCATTTCAGTCATGCATTAGCAAACCCACAGTTTCCAAATTGCATCTCATTGAACATTCGTCTTAGCCAACCTTCTTGGTTCTAAGAACGAATCCCAGAAGTATTGGCAAACCCACTTGGCTTCCAATAACACCTCGCAGAAACAGTCACGCGTGGATAACCCACTTGGTTTCCATGGTCGTAACCCAGAACAGTCATGCTTTGGCAACCAACTCCGGTCCCAAAGTCGGAACACAGACAGTCACGCCTTGGCAAACCTACCTGGTTCCCAAGTCGTAACACAAAACTAGTCACACCTTGGCGAACATATCCAGTTCCCAAAGCCGTAACCAAAAACAGTCACACCTTAGCAAACCTACCTGGTTTCCAAAGTCGTAACACAGAACAACCACGTCTTGGCCAACCTACCTGGTTTCCAAGGACGGCAGAACAACACACGGCTTACAAGCCCTTACTAGTCACACAGACTTTTACCACGGCTCACTAGCCTCTTACGGCACACAAGGCCTTCGGCACACAATGGCCCCNATTCACAATTTGCTATCCTCTTTCTTATAACATCTTAGCCATATTTTTTTCTTTTTCTTGGCTCTTTTACTTTTCTTTTCTAGAGGATTTCTTTTCTTTTCTCAACGCTTAGAGCACAATATACAATGCCAACACTTGTTCCACATATTTTCGTTTTCCCCTTTTCACCAACTCAACTTCGCCAACTTACTTCTTCCAAATAAAATATTAAGCCAAAATTCCCACCCAAGAATCCTATCCTATCATCTAGCTCATTGTTCTCGAGCTAGCTACATGGAAGCCTATCCTTGTCGCTCTAAACTCAACACTTTTTGCTAAATTCACAAGATGAAAAAAGCCTAATGCACTCAATAAGGAAGAGGTTTCAAAGGAAGCTTAGTTAGGGAATTCGTTTTCAACCGCTCTAAAGATGAGAGTCGGCTATTTGGGTTAACAAGAGTGGTAAAAGGAAAGAAGATAACCCAAATATGTATATGGTATCCAAAAGTTCTCTAGCAATGCATAACCATGATAATTACTTATTCAAATTAGGTTCAAGTTCAAGAGAGTTGGTTTCTATTCAAAGCTTGCTTCAATTAAAACTTGAATATCAAATGGTGAGGTCCAAGTAGGGTTCAACTTTATTTTTCAAAATTTGCACACCAAGCATCAAACAACTATTAACTAGGGCCTTGAACTAATTCATGAGTTTAACACCTTACAAGGAAAAATCATCATTGTCCCCTATGCATGAATGCAATCCTACATGAAAGCTAGACTCAATCCTACTTACGTGACAAATGCAAATGCAACTACATGCTATTTTGTTTTGAAATTTTCAAAAAATTTCCAATTTTTTGGTTTTTTCTATGCCATAGATGTATGCATGAGACTCAAGAATGCATGAGAAAGAAAAATAAGATCACAAAACACAAGATCAAATACACCATACTCCCCCAAACTTAAATTACACAGTCTCTTGTGTAATCCAAGCTTGGAGAAGATTTCAATATGCAAAAATAAAAGACTTAATGGTATTTACAATGAGTGGAGTGGTACCTTGATCAAAATCGCATGGAGGAGGATGAGTAAGAGTCCATGGAGTAGGATGGATTGCTGGATTGAGGAGTGGGAGATCACATGACTCTTTTCTCACGCCTTCTTGTCTCATAGGAAGAGGGGTGTAGCGCCCCGACCCGGATTTCCTAACCCGCGGCCGGACCACAGTAAATTTTTGCCTTTCTAACCGATATCCTAGATGAAGTTTAATACATTCCTTCCATCTAACAACTTAACTCAGTCCATCCCATGGTCTTACTCATTCACGACTTAACTAGTTACGCATTGGAATAACAATATCAAGCGTCAGCTAAACCATACCTTGGCCACTCTGCATGATTCATGAACATCCCATACCGTCCAGACCTCATGCGCAACCTCAAACACGCTCCTCCTGACCCAGCCACTGCGCTGTCTAACCCACGAACACATCTCCCCCGTACTTAGTCACTCAACCAACCATTCCCACATGACCAGGTACAAAAGAGAGACGGCCCGGATCCCCGATCCCTTGCACGTCCAGACACGATCCACACTGATCGCCAGACACGATCCACACGATCGCCAGACACGATCGCCAGACAGCCTAGTCCATGATCTCCCAGACCATATCCACGTTCCTCATGACCACGGTCATGATCTCTCGGTAGAAACCTGATCCAGTCAGCTTTCTCTCGGATATAGCCGAACTGCTCGACTATCTCTCGGCTATGGTCAGATCCCTCCCGACTATAGTCAGCTCCTCTTGGCTATCTCTCGGATAACTTACGAACCAGTNCATTACAGAACTTATATGATCATCTATCCTAACTCTGACCCTAGTCTTATGGACTCGGTTCCGCACTAGCGTGAATCACACATCACCCAGGCAAGAGACACGAACCTGCCTCGATCACAAGTTAGTTAGACACCATGTATTCCCACGGTTACCACAACCGAACAACAATCACATAAATAGGCATGATCATCTATCCTAACTCTGACCATCTAGTCTTATGGACCCGATTCCACACTAGCGTGAATAACACATCACCTAGGCAACGAAACGATCCTGCCTCGATCACGAGCTAGCTAGATACCATATTAGCCTCGGTAATCGCACATACCAACTTAATCTTATAACCAAATCCGATTCATCATAGTTACAAATACCTCCAAAAAGTTTCTTGATCATCAAACAAGTATTTGGCGAGGACACTAGACTCCCAATCTCTTGTTCTATTTGATCTTAGCTCTCGAACCGCACTCATACTATATGGTCATCTAACGAACATGCACATAAACAGTTTGGTCCTATGATCATCTCAACTACTTGTGAAGCCTCACAAGGCATCGGTTCTACTCCAAGCGAGAATCACACATCCCCTTGAACTAGCAACTCGATCCGGACATTCACACAGCTAATTAGATACCACGTTTGACCACCCGGTACTCTGTACCGTTCACATTCATTCACAATCACAGAAACAGGATGATCATCTACCCTAACTTGCGGACCATGACTTATGGACTCGGTTCTGCTCTGGTGTGAATCACACATCACTCATGCAAGACACTCGATCCGGCTATCCAAACGAGCTAGTTAGACATCATGTATTCTCACGGTTCACACTTAACCAAATCACAATAACAGAACATTGACCTTGCTAAGCTTACTCACTAACTTACACAAGCAATCAATGAAAATCAGATAACCTAGCAATCATACGATCCTAGATACCAGTCACTTAATCAGATAAAACATTTATTCTCTTTACCATTTTCCGCGTGTTAGTCATTCTAGACAAGCCCAATTCACATCAAGACTTTGTCCTATAACCGACCTCGCTCTGATACCACTTGTAGCGCCCCGACCCGGATTTCCTAACCCGCGGCCGGACCACAGTAAATTTTTGCCTTTCTAACCGATATCCTAGATGAAGTTTAATACATTCCTTCCATCTAACAACTTAACTCAGTCCATCCCATGGTCTTACTCATTCACGACTTAACTAGATACGCATTGGAATAACAATATCAAGCGTCAGTTAAACCATACCTTGGCCACTCTGCATGATTCATGAACGTCCCATACCGTCCAGACCTCATGCGCAACCTCAAACACGCTCCTCCTGACCCAACCACTGCGCTGGCTAACCCACGAACATATCTCCCCCCCGTACTTAGTCACTCAACCAACCATCCCCACATGACCAAGTACAGAAGGGAGACGGCCCGGATCCCCGATCCCTTGCACGTCCAGAAACTATCCACACTGATCGCCAGACACTATCCACACGATCGCCAGACACGATCCACATGATCGCCAGACAGCCTAGTCCATGATCTCCCAGACCATATCCACGTTCCTCATGACCACGGTCATGATCTCTCGGTAGAAACCTGATCCAGTCAGCTTTCTCTCGGATATAGCCGAACTGCTCGACTATCTCTCGGCTATGGTCAGATCCCTCCCGACTATAGTCAGCTCCTCTTGGCTATCTCTCGGA
>JAHZTW010000001.1:251309678-251335885 GCA_020283515.1 Alliaria petiolata | reverse complement strand
GATATAGCCGAACTGCTCGACTATCTCTCGGCTATGGTCAGATCCCTCCCGACTATAGTCAGCTCCTCTTGGCTATCTCTCGGATAACTTACGAACCAGTCGAAAACTCTCGGACAAACTTGGCCCTTCCTCGGCAAATGCCATTCCTGATCGAATCTCTCGATCTAAACTCGCGGAAACTCGATGGAACACACGATCTCACGCGACACACATAAATCTCTCGGTAATTTTTCGGATAAACTCCTCTCTCTTGGTTAACTCCTTAAACCGTCGGCAACTCTCGATCCAGGCAGAATTACTCGGCAACAATCGAGCCTACTCTCGGTAAATCACCTATTTCAAATCGAATAACTCGGGCAGAAATCTCAGAATCAAGACCGAACACACGATCTCTCGGATGCAACCGGAATCGCTTGGACGAACTCGACTTTCTCTCGGCCGAAACTTCTTTTCTCGGATAACTCTCGATCCAGGCAGAATTCCTCGGCAACAATCGAGCCTTCTCTCGGTAAATCGACCCTTCTAAGTCGTTTCTCTCGAACAGAAATCTCAGAATCTCGACGGCTCTCGAAATCTCTCGACGAACTCAATTTTTTTTCTCGGGCAAAATCGCCTTAGGTGCTTTCTCTCGAGAAAAATTGTGATCCCCCACGCGGCCGCGAGATAAAACGTATAAATAGGCCCGAAAACACTAGCTCGACCGTCCTTCCTCGGTTTAGTCACACGGTTTACTTTTTCTCTCGGTCCAATTCAAGTTTCTCTCGGCCAAACCGGCCAACTTTCCTTTTTCTCTCAGCCAGACTTAAACCACTCGGCCAAACACGGGATAAATCATTTTTCTCTCGAGAAAAACTACATTCTCTCGAGAAAAACTACATTCTCTCGAGAAAAACCACGGCCCACGGCCTAAAACCTTTGTCTCTCGACACTTAGACAGATTTCCACAATATTTATTTGATCCAGCCACAGTACGATGCTTAACCTCACGGACGTACCACGGTTTGGTACCACAGACATACCACGGACGTACCACGGACGTACCACAGACGTACCACAACACGGTACCCCAGACGTACCACAGACGTACCACGGACGTACCACAGACGTACAACACGGTACCACGGAAGTACCACGGACGTACCACATATTTACAGAAACGGACGAACCTCCACTATACCAGGACATAAATACAACGGTCATCCCATGACCCGCACGACCATACTTAGGATTTCTGGTCGCGGATGCTACAAGGGGCGTGGCTCATCTTCATGGCTTGGTGCACTTGGAGTCCCTTGGAAGGAGTGGCGTCTTCCCGCCATAGTGCTATCCACTTCATCATCCTCTTGCTGCATCTCCTCATCATCCTCTTGTTGCATCTCTCCATGCCTTTGGGAAGAAGTTCCCCCAACCTTAGCCTTTAGCTCCTTGATTTGCCCTTTAAAGCCCTTCACCGTTTTCACAAGCTTCCTTATGGTCTTGTCTTGCCATTTGTTCCATCTTTGGAGAAGCTTGATGTGTTGGTGAGATTGTCTAGAAGTCTCTCCTTGGTTGGTTGTTTCATAAGGTACAAAGTTATACCTATCACTGCCATAGACCGAGGGAGCTTGGTAAGGCTGGTGGGAAGTGTCCCATGATCCCATCGGGAGTGTCACTATGTCATCAAGCTCTTCGTCGGATGGAGTGAAGGTAGCGTTTGACCTCTCCCTTAGGCTAGTGAGGTGAATGCAAGGGAGTCGGATTGTAGCCTCCTTGAGCTTCTCCACATTGAACTTATATCGGTACCCACTTCCTTCCTTAATCAAGAACTGACCCTTAAGGAGGTAGGAGGAGTCTATAAACTCTCTCTTGGCTGATGGCTCGCCTAAGGTGATGCCAACTTCCTCAAGGATCGGTGTGATCAAACCTCCAATGGCTATTGGGATCGAGCGGTCCTTCTTGCTAAATGCCCGAGCGTGGTAAGTCGCTGCATGAGCCAACCAAAGCTGTGTCATACCATTCCCCGTATCATCTCCCCTCAGCAGGATGTTGTCATGACAATAACGGATGATGTCCTTAAGCCCAGCAGCAAGCATCTCCCATTCTTCAGAAGTCACAACTACGGTTTCCTTCTTGGCAAAGAAGGTGTTAGCTAACACCTTGTGAGCATAGCGAATAGAGGGATGTCGGATCATCTTGTTCCTCACTCTCCCGGCCTTGAAATCCCCATTGGCAACAAACTTCCACAGCTTTTCCAACTCGCTCTTCCTAACATCCAAGCGGGATCCCGGACCGGTACCCTCATCAAACCCAAGTACTTCACTTAGCTTCTTGAAACCCATCTTGTAGGGCTTATTGCGAACTCGGAACTTGATGAAACCGAAGCCATCCTTTAATTTATCAATCCCAGCCGAACTTGAAGTTTCCACCACCAAAGTAGAGAGGAATTGGCAAGTCTCCTCTTGGTAGCTCGGGTATGAGTTGTTGAACCACCTTGTGCATCCCAAGTTCCGAAAGATCCTTGCCACATCACCCAAGAGACCTAACTCTTCTAGCAGCTCATGATCCGGGTACTTAATTCCTCTAAAAGGTCTCTCCATAAGGGCTTTGTATACCTCCGAGGGTGTTGGAGGAGTGGCCGCGGCTTTCTTAGCTTTCTTTGCTCTTGCTTTCTCCTTACTAATGTCCCTCTTTTGGGACAACTTCCTTATGACCGGTGGACTCTCCTCGGGATCCTCTTCTTCTACTTCCACGGGCCTCTTGCCTTGTCTCTTGCTAGCCTCACTCCTTGTTCTCCCCATTAGTACCTATACAAGCAAAATCTTGGAGAAGAGTGAGTATATGATGAATTTTAAATTTTGAAAACCACAGTCATGTAATTATAAAATTCCATGGAGGATTGCAAGAATTAAAACTCAATGGCAATTAATAATAAAGCAAGAAATAATCCCAATTTAATGAAAATTTCTCTTAGCATTCAAAGATTTTAACAAGGAATTATTCAAATTAAGCACCCTCTAAGTGATTATAAATTAAAAGTCAAGAGGATTCTAGCTTAATTCCCTATATAACATGGGAAAACAAGTTTAAAGAAACCAAATTTCAAAATTTTGAACATTAATTAGGCTAAAACTTGAATTTTCGCAACTCCCCAAAATCCAAAAATAAAAATGTTCAAAAATCAAAAATTTCCCATGTTATTCCTTGAAAAACCTCAGCAATCATCACCCATAACAATAATCTGCTATACCCAGCTCAATCAACTCATTCAAAGACCTTCTATCAATACTAAATTCCAATTCATTCTCAAGGAGAAATCAAAGATAAAGAGAGAGGATGAGAAGGCAAACCTTGGTTCCACGCAAAGGTATGGTCGAAATTCACTAAGGAATCAAGAATGACCAACAATTTTGGAATTAATGAACTTGGAATCAAAGAATTTGATGAAGAATTGAGAGAGAAAAGAGAAAAACAAGTTCTTATCCTTATGCAAATGGGAAAAATCGTGGTGAATTGAGAGATATGGGGAAGAAGGGGTCTTAAATCCTCTAAAATCGGTTCAATATAAGTGGGAGAAGTCAACATTAAATCGGACAAAGGAAGGAAGAAAAGTCAAGCAAACCTGATTTTTAGGAAAGTTTCGACGAACTACACCGAAATTGTTCGTCGAAACTTTCCTGGAACTTTGGTTCGGCGTGTCTCGTCGAACGCTTTGGCCGAACCGTCACCCTGGAAAAAAGATTCGATGAGCTTCACCGAAAATGTTCGCCGAAACTTCACCCTGGAAGAAAGTTTCGATGAGCTTCACCGAACATGTTCGCCGAAACTTCACCCTGGAGGAAAATTTCGATGAGCTTCACCGAAAATGTTCGCCGAAACTTCTTTAAAAATTTCCTCCACACCTTTTTCTTCAAGTCTAACTTCTCCATACTCAACCTAAAACTTTCAAAAACTCATAGAAATATAATCATAGTACTAAACCAAGAATATATACAAGGATAACCATGGGAATGCCTCCCAAGTGCGCTTGTTTAACGTCATTAGCTCGACTTTTCAAACCTTTTAGGCTAGAGGGGGGTTTTGAAGAGGGATTGAGCTTGCCTCCTCCTTTGACTCATGCACCAAGAATGGCTTGACCCTATGACCGTTAACTGTGAAGTCCTCACCATTCTTCCCTATCAAGGTGATGGCTCCATATGGCAACACTTCTCTAATCTCAAAAGGGCCTCCCCACCTTGACTTGAGCTTACCCGGGAACAACTTCAATCTTGAATTGTAGAGAAGAACCTTGTCACCAGCACTTAGCTCCTTCCTTACAATCCTCTTGTCATGGAAAGCTTTGGTCCTCTCCTTGTAGATTCTTGAGCTTTCATAAGACTCAAGCCTAATCTCCTCAAGCTCTTGGAGTTGGATTAACCTCTTCTCTTGGGCAGTTTTTATGTTGTAGTTGAGAAGCTTCACAGCCCACAAAGCCTTGTGCTCAATCTCAACTGGTAAATGACAAGCTTTCCCATACACAAGATTGAAGGGAGACCTTCCAATTGGTGTCTTGAAGGCTGTCCTATAGGCCCACAAAGCATCATCAAGCTTGATTGACCAATCTTTCCTTGTTAGACCCACAGTTTTCTCCAAAATAGCTTTGATCTCACGGTTTGAGACTTCCACTTGACCACTAGTTTGAGGGTGGTAAGGGGTAGCTACCTTATGCTTGACACCATGCTTGTTCAATAACCCTTCAAAAACCTTGTTGATGAAGTGGCTTCCTCCATCACTAATCACCACTTTTGGTACACCAAACCTTGGGAAGATTATGCTCTTGAACAATTTGACCACAACCTTGGAGTCATTAGTGGGACTTGCAATGGCTTCAACCCACTTTGACACATAATCAACAGCCACTAGGATGTATTGGTTACCAAAAGAAGAAGGGAAAGGTCCCATGAAGTCTATTCCCCAAACATCAAATAATTCTACTTCCAAGATAGGGTTTTGGGGCATCTCATCTCTTTTGCTAATGTTCCCCTTCCTTTGACAAGGCTCACATCTCTTGATATACTCATGAGTGTCCTTGAACAATGTAGGCCACCAAAACCCACTTTGAAGCACCTTTGTAGCTGTTTTGAAAGTTGCAAAATGCCCTCCATATTTAGACCCATGACAATGGAAGATCACACTCTCAACTTCTTCTTGTGCCAAGCATCTTCTATATATCCCATCAGCACATCTCTTATAGAGGTAGGGCTCATCCCAATAGAAGTGTGACACATCTCTCAAGAACTTCTTTTTGTGATAGGTGTTGAGATGAGTGGGCTCCTCATTGCATACCAAGTAGTTAACAAAATCAGCGTACCAAGGCTCACTCTTTGCTTCCATGCCTTGAATCTCTTCAAGCTTTCTTCCAATTCCATGCACACTAGCAATGCTCTTGATCATCATAATTTGTTCCTCCGGTAAAGAATCATTGATTGGCAAAGCATCTTCAATCCTCATCCTTGACAAATTATCAGCCACACCATTTTCTACACCCTTCTTGTCCACTATTTCCATGTCAAACTCTTGTAGAAGCAGAATCCATCTAAGGAGCCTTGGCTTGGTCTCCTTCTTGGCATAAATATGGCGCAATGCAGCATGATCGGTATACACTATGACCTTTGATCCCACCAAGTAAGATCTAAACTTCTCAAAAGCAAACACAACTGCCAAGAGTTCCTTTTCTGTTGTAGCATACTTGGTTTGAGCATCATCAAGTGTTCTACTAGCATAGTAAATCACATGAAGCTTCTTGTCTTTCCTTTGCCCAAGCACAGCTCCAACGGCATAGTCACTAGCATCAGCCATGATCTCAAAAGGTAGACTCCAATCCGGTGCTTGCACAATGGGGGCACTCACAAGTGCCTTCTTGATGGTCTCAAAAGCTTGCAAGCACTCTCCATCAAACTGAAAATCCACCTCCTTGCAAAGGAGTCTTGTCAAAGGCCTAGCAATCTTTGAGAAGTCCTTGATGAACCTCCTATAAAACCCAGCATGCCCAAGGAAACTCCTTATACCTTTCACATTTGATGGTGGTGCCAAGTTGATCATGACATCTATCTTGGCTTTGTCCACTTCTATACCATCTTCAGAAATCTTATGACCCAACACAATGCCTTGGTTGACCATGAAGTGACACTTTTCCCAATTTAGCACCAAGTGAGACTCTTCACATCTTTGTAGAACCCTGCAAAGATTAGAAAGACAAGCAGAAAAAGAGGCACCATACACAGAAAAGTCATCCATAAACACCTCTACCATTTCCTCAATAAGATCGGAGAAGATACTCATCATGCACCTTTGAAAGGTGGCTGGAGCATTACATAACCCAAATGGCATCCTTCGATATGCAAAGGTACCATAAGGGCATGTGAAAGTAGTCTTCTCTTGATCATTAGGATGAATGGGTATTTGGAAGAACCCACTATATCCATCAAGGAAACAATAGAAGGGATGGTTAGCCAATCTCTCAAGCATTTGATCAATAAAAGGAAGAGGGAAATGATCTTTTCTAGTAGAAGCATTAAGTTTTCGATAATCAATACACATCCTATGGCCGGTGATGGTTCTAGTTGGTATTAATTCATCCTTATCATTCTTAATCACAGTGATTCCACCCTTCTTAGGGACAACATGCACGGGAGAAACCCAAGTGCTATCACTAATAGGGTAAATCACATTAGCTTCCAAAAGTTTTAAAATTTCCTTCTTCACCACCTCCTTAAGGTTTGGGTTTAATCTTCTTTGGTGTTCAATTGAGGAAGTGTTTTCATTTTCAAGGTGAATCCTATGAGTACAAAGCATAGGAGATATGCCTTTGATATCACTCAAAGAGTAACCAATAGCTCTCCTATACTTTCTCAACTCATTAAGGAGAGAGTTGAGCTCATCATCACTCAAGCAATCATTCACAATTACGGGGTAAGTAGAGTTAGGGCCTAAGAAAGCATACCTTAGTCCAATGGGAAGTGGTTTGAGGTCCACCTTTGGGGCCTTAAGTTCGCTCCAATCCTCATCAAGGTCCTTAGCCCATTCGCTATCCTCAAGCTCCTCTAGCTTTTCCTCTTGCCCTTGACTTGAAACCTCAACTTCCATGGACCTCTTGTCTTGGTCACATTCCACTTCACCCTCACATGAAGCTACCAATCGTGTAAAAACTTCCTCCCCATCTAGAGCCTTGCGCGAATCAAGCATTTGCATGTATGCTTGTGTTTCCTCATCCAAGTACCCATTCTCTCCATGTGGTTTGGTGAGAGCAACACCAAGATGGTCCTCTTGAGCTAGTTCCTCTAGCAACTCATCGGCTAGCTCATCCATAGTCTCAATGTAGAATACTTGACCATCAATGGTGGGCTTCCTCAAAGTCTTCTTTATGTCAAACTTCAACTCAATCCCTTTTCCAAGATGTAAGCCAATCTTTCCATGCTTAACATCTATAATAGCACCAGCTGTAGCTAGGAAGGGTCTTCCCAAAATCAAAGGATCCTTTGGCTCTTCATCCATCTTGAGCACCATGAAATCCGTGGGGATGATGAAGTTACTAACCTTGATAGGCAAATCTTCAAGAACTCCAATAGGTAACCTCACACTTCTATCCGCAAGTATCAAGGAGATTCCACACTCTTTGTACTTGGTGAAACCAAGCTTCTTTGCAATTGAATAGGGCATAAGGTTGATGCTAGCTCCAAGATCACACAAGCAATTTTCAAAACTAAGAGGACCTAGGGCGCATGGTATTGTGAAAGATCCGGGGTCTCCTAGCTTCTTTGGTATCACATTGCTTTGGATTATGGCACTACACTCTTGAGAAACTAGCATAACTCCTTGGATATCCCTTGCTCTTTGTGCCACGGTATCCTTCAAGAACTTAGCATATTGTGGAATCATCATAAAGGCATCCACCAAAGGCATCTTGAGCTCAATGTCTTTGATTTGCTTGTCAAACATAGCCTTGTATTTCTCCACCAATTGTTTCTTAAACCTCCCGGGAAAAGGAAGCTTAGGCTTGTAGGGTGGAGGAACAAATCTTGACTCCTTCTTGTGCAAATCCTCCTTTGGCTTCTCCTTTACCACTTCCTTACTCTTCTTTGCAATATATACATCATCAAAAGTTATAGCATCTTGAGCTTTTTCAAAGCTATCCTCCCCATCTTGAATTTCAATGTCCTCATTGATCAAAGGACTTGACCTTGGAGGCAACTCCTTTCCACTTCTCAAAGTAATGGCATTGATGTACTCCTTGGGATTTGCTTCACACTTTCCCGGTAGAGTACCTTGAGAGTTGGAGCTAGAAGCCTTGCCTTTCTCTAGCTGCTTGAACTTTTGTTGAAGACCCCCAATTTGAGTAGCAAGCTCATTGAGTGAGGAGTCCATCCTTGTGTTGATTTCAGCAATCTTCTTTCCCATATTAGCATCACTATTGGCTTGACCTTGTAGGATTTGTTGAAGCATAAGCTGAACATTGTCTTGTGGTGGACCTTGTGAAGCTTGATTAAAACCCGGTGGAGCATTGCCTTGGTTGAACCTTTGCCCACCAAAGTTGCCTTGGTTTCCTCCTTGGTAGTTAGACCTTGGTGCATAACCTTTTTGTTGATTGTTGTAGGGCACAAAAGGCTTTCCTTGAGTAGCTTGTGGAGGGTAAACTTGGTCTTGGGGGTTAGCCACATTAGTACTCCTATAAGAGAGGTTGTTGTTCCCCTTATAGTTGTTGTTATAGTTGTTGTTGTATCCTCCTTGGCCTCCCACGAAATTTACCTCCTCTTGACCCTCTTGGTATTCAACTTGATCATCACAATCCTCCACATTATCTTCAACAAAATGTACATGCCTTTGGTTTGAGGACATGAGCTTGTCCATCTTGTCATGTAGAGACTTCATTTCCCTCTTGTGAGCATCAAAATCACCTCCCCTTGGAGCTCTATCATAGTCTTCATTGTAATTACCATCACTCAAGGCAAGATTCTCTACAAGCTCCAAACCATCTTCAACATCTTTGCCCAAGAAATTCCCATTGCTTGCGGTATCAAGAAGCATTCTTATCTTTGGTAGAACACCTCTATAGATTGTGCTTAGTAGAGACTCTTGTGTGAAGCCATGATGAGGACATTGCATTGTGTAGCCCTTGAATCTTTCCCATGCTTCATTGAAAGACTCATTGCTCTTTTGAGTGAAGCTAGAGATCTCATTCCTCAACTTGGCGGTCCTAGAGTTGGAGAAGAACTTAGATAGAAAGGCTTTCTTACACTCATCCCATGTAGTGATAGTACCTTGAGGCAAAGTTTTCTCCCATTGCCTTGCTCTATCCCCAAGAGAGAAGGGAAATAGTCTTAGCTTGAAGGCAGCTTCACTCACACCATTCATCTTGAACAAGCCACAAACTCTATCAAAGTTGTCCAAGTGATCTAGAGGATCCTCCATTGGCAACCCATGGAACTTGTCTTGTTGAACCATAGAGATGAAAGCTGGCTTCACTTCAAAGGTATTGTTTTGAACCGGTGGAGGATTGATACCATAGCGATTTTGATGTGTAATTGAAGCATCTCCAGCCCCAATAGTCATCCCTAAGCGTGGCGCATGTAAGGGGTTTCAATTGACCCTTTGTACTTACGCCATGTGTGGTGGAGGGACTTGATCTCTTTGTTGTTCTTCCATTCTCAACCTCTCTAACCTTGCAGCTTCCCTTCTTGCAATCCTTGCAACCCTTTCCAAATGATCAATGTCTTGAAAGCCTTGGAAGTTGTTGTCTCCTTGTGATCTCAAATGCATTCAAGGAAAAACTGAAATCTAAAAAAGTAGATGGTCAATAAACACAAAAGGATCACTTAGTCTCAAACAAAACTCAAATCTTAATGATCAATCAATCCCAATATGGCAACGGCGCCAAATTAATACAAGACTTTTTATGTCTTGCAAGCAATTCCTCAACTGCTCATATCATTACAATATATTGAGGTATCGATCCATCTTGGGAGATGATGCAATAAGAATACAAAGTTATGTTTAAGCTAAGCTAAAATGATAAATGCAAGTCACAAGCAACAATTGAAAGCAAACTATAAACTAGAAGAGACACTACTAGAGCAATGATATCAAATTAAACCTTAATTACTACTAATCAAGCACAAAACAAGTGATTAACTACTAAGCAAGATTAACAATTTAACTAAAACGAAACCTAGGGATGGAATCATTGATTTGGGAAACTAAATGGACAATCTAGCAATCATTTAAGCAACTAATCAAGCTAACTCTATGCCAAGAACACTTAAACAAGATTAAACCATGATGTGTGGCCTTAATCCCTTTCTTAATCACCCTAATGAACTAATGATGTTTTAGCATTAAGATAATCAACAAGCATTAAATTCAAGTCTATAAGGCATGATAAACACTCTAAACAACTAATGTCTTAGGCTAGAAATGTAAATCTCTTATTAAGTTGGTTCAAGCATTTCATCAAACACTTGGTGAGTGTATGAAATGCTTATGATCCAAAATAGCAAAGATTAGCTATTTGGCATTAGGAATCACTTAATAAGAAGAGAGAATGAAAGAATCTATCCTACATTGCAAGATTAATCCATTAGAAAACCCTAAATCTAACCAATCCCCAAGTTTCTAAGGAACTACTCACTAACCATGCTTAAACCCATTAAATCAAAGATTAGAGAAAGGTTAAACATGATTAGAGAAAGATAAAACAAGAAATCTAAGAAAGATATTGCATTAAACTCAAAGATCCAAGCTTAAACAAAGTATTTGCCCAAAGTGGCTAAAAGTTTAGGCTAAGAACAAGAGAATAAAAGTTGGGATAAAAAATTAGGTCTAAAGAGTATTTATAGGAGGGACCCATAAAGTAGACAAAAAGAGTTTTTCTGGGAGAATTTCGATGAGGTTCATCGAACCAGCTCATCGAACGGGTCTTCAAGCTCTGATCCATCTTCACGAGTCTGGAGAAGTTTCGGTGTAGTTCGTTGAACGCCTTGGTCGAACCGTCGTCCTGGAGGAATGTTTCGGCCAGCCTTCGTCGAACCAAGTCGTCGAACCATCGTCCTGGAGAGAAGTTTTGGTGTAGCTTCGTCGAAACTTCTCGTCGAAACTTCTTCAGGATTCTTCTTCTCCATCTTTTTGGCAACTTCTTGCTCTTCCAAGTGATGTGCCATTCCTCTCCAACTCCATTGTTGCCTCCACAGCATCCATGTTACCTGATCAAGACTCCAAATGCACCAAAACATGCAAGGACTATGCAAAAAACACTCTATGACTCTAAATGATACAATGCAACACAATGATGCTATATTAGACTCCTAAATGATGAGAAACCTATACTAAATGGATGTTAAATGATGCAAAATATAGACATATCAGTATGCAACCACCGAGAAAGAGCTTCTAGCCGTGGTCTTTGCTTTTGAGAAGTTTATGTCTTACTTGGTGGGTTCTAAGGTCATTCTGTATACTGACCATGCTACCTTGAGGTACATATACTCCAAGAAAGATACCAAGCCTAGACTCTTGAGATGGATCCTTCTCTTGCAAGAGTTTGATATGGAGATCAAAGACAAGAAGGGTATAGAGAATGGTGTTGCGGATCATCTTTCGAGGATGAGGGTGGATGAGGTCTTGCCTTTGGACGACTCTCTCCCTGAAGAGCAGCTTATGATGGTCAACACCTTAGTTTGTGCAAGGCTGCAGAGGAAGCTACAAGAGGTTTTGAGTTTGAAAGAAGAAGATCTTCCATGGTATGCGGGCATTGTTAACTTCTTGGCTTGTGGGGAAGAACCTGCTCACTTGGACCATTACCATAGGAAGAAGTTCATGAGAGATTTCTCTCACTACTACTGGGACGAGCCATACTTGTACAAGAGATGTTTGGACAGCCTATACCGAAGGTGTGTTACAAAAGACGAAGCAAGAGACATTCTCCTCCATTGCCACGGTCTGACTTATGGTGGTCATTTTGCATCATTCAAGACAGCTACAAAGGTTCTCCAAGCTGGATTTTGGTGGCCTACACTCTTCAAGGATGCACATGAGTTCATAAAATCATGTGAAGCTTGTCAAAGGGCTGGAACATAACCAAGAGAAATGAGATGCCACAAGTTCCTATCTTTGAAGTGGAAGTCTTTGAAGTTTGGGGGATTGATTTCATGGGGCCATTTCCATCATCACATGGCAACAAGTACATTTTGTGCCAGTAGACTATGTGTCTAAGTGGGTGGAAGCCATAGCCTCACCAACAAATGATTCGAAGGTGGTGGTCAAGCTTTTCAAGATAATCATTTTCCCAAGGTTTGGAGTACCTAAGGTGGTGATTAGTGATGGAGACAGCCACTTCATCAACAATATTTTTGAGGGTCTCTTGAGGAAACATGGAGTTAAGCACAAGATAGCCACGCCTTATCACCCTCAAACCAGTGGCCAAGTGGAGGTTTCGAATAGGCAAATCAAGACCATACTAGAGAGGACTGCGGGAGTGACTAGAAAGGATTGGTCTAGCAAGCTTGATGATGCTCTTTGGGCATATAGGACAGCCTTCAAGACTCCCATTGGAACCACGCCTTTCAACCTTCTCTATGGCAAGTCTTGTCACCTTCCTGTGGAGTTAGAGCACAAAGCTCTTTGGGCTGTGAAGCAACTAAATTATAATCTCAAGACAGCCCAAGAGAAGAGGTTAGTGCAACTTTAAGAGCTAGATGAAATAAGGCCGGATGCCTATGAGAGCGCCAAGATTTATAAAGAGAGGACCAAGGCTTTTCATGACAAGAAGCTGGTGCATAAGGAGCTTAAGGAGGGGAGCATGGTCCTGCTAGGTTCTCGCAAAAGGGAAAATAAAAGTAAAAATATAAAAGGAAAAGCAAAAAAAACGCCTAGTACAAAGAAAATGTAATTACTAATGTTTTTAAACCAGAAAAGGAAATAAACTAAGATAAAAAGCAAAAAAAAAACTATTCGACCAACTTCTTCTCACGGTTTCTTGAATTTTCATGACGCATCTGACTCAATCTTGAACCTCTGAAGTGAGGTTAGTACCTGCATGAATTATGGAAATTGAAAGTACCTGGTTTTCTTGTAGAAGTGACCAGAAGTATGATTGATCGGTGAGTCTTTCACTTGAATTGATAGTCTGGTGAGTGCTTGAGATGATACCATTGACAGCCTCGGTTAGCTCTTTGTATTCGTATTCCAATCCTTGCTCAAATGTCGATTGCTCTCTCTCGGCCATCCAGCTTGTATCCGTGATATCTTGGGGTCCAGAAATGGTCTTCACGCTTCTTGGTGTTTTGCACTCTTTGATCTGCCAAATAAGATATCATACCTTGGTTTTCTAGAAAAGGAGCCTGTACGATGACTTGCTGGAGTGATTCTTCAGGTTGCTCCTTCTCAGGTCCTTTGGGGCTCTCTTGCAAGGTTATGAATGCTTGATTTGTGGCTTCTGGTTCAAATGAGCTCATGATTGATAACTACTTTTTTAGCAGGTTAAACAAAACCTAAAGCTTGTCTATGTCATTGTAGTACTTCAGGTCATCAATCCAAACAAGGGTGTGAAAGGTATTAAGAATACAAGAGTTTGAAATAAAGCTAAGCAGATTCGAGTTAAATGGGGAGAAATTCTCTAAAAACTACTTGCAACTATAAAACAAAGAAGAAAACTATTTTAAAATCCCTACAAGAGAGTTATACAACTACTAGAAGACTAATAAATAATAAAACAGCCGATCTACTAATTTAATAAATTAAAAATGTAAAACCGGATTAACTAGACTATTTGATGGTGAATAACAAGATATTTTAAAACTATTTATAAAAATCAAACGACTATAAATTTAACTCCACACAGTAACTTAAGATACTAAGCAATTTCTAAAATAATTGAAAGAGAAAGAACACAATTTATAGATTTATGAAATTATATTGCAATAATAAACTATTTAATTAAGGAATTTAAATAAACACAAACTAGAGGAAAATGATTATTGGGTTTTGAAAATACTAAAAACAGATTTAAGGCTGGGAATCCTTCTTAAGGAGGTTGAAAGTTCGAACTTGGAGTTTTTGAAAATATATTTTTACTCTTTTTAGGTAGTTCTCTAAACCTTAAGAAACCAAATTAGAATTATCAATGATGTGTGGTATAATTCCTTTCTTCACCCTTGCCTCCTAACCCATGATGTGTGGTGGAAAGAAAAGGTGAAGAACATTAAGAATGGATCTTAAAAGAAATGGTTTAACTAGCTCCCTAAACATCCATGATGTGTGGGAAAGGATGAGCTAGTCTCTTGGATTTGGTTTTAAGGGATTTCCTAAGTCTTGTTAGGATAAGGAAATCCCTAGATTAAAGAGATCTCCAAGGAGAATCTCTAGACCTTAAAACCCCCAAATCCAAGAAGAGTTTTAGAATGAAGTATAAAATAAAAACAAACCAAGAATTTAGTTTCAAACCTCCTTAATCATCCCAACCCCAAATCTTGGTGGATTACTCACAACTCATGTTCATATCTCTCTTAAACACAAGTTTAGAGCTGATGAACATAAGCGGTTTTTAAAATGAAGAAAGTTTTTTATCAAATACTTGTGGAAGATAATAAAATACTTTAAATAAGAAATATATATAATAAAAATAAGAGTTTTTAGGAACTAAACAAGAAGAACTATAGAACTCAAGAACACTTCAAGAACAAAGGAAAGCTTACTAGAATATAAAGAAGACTTTGAAAGAGAGAATATAAGTTTTGATTAAAAGTTTGAAATGAAAACTGAATGATTATTACAAGCACACACACACTCCTTATATAGAGTTTTAAACATGGCTCTTGGCTTTAAAAGAGGGGTCAAGGGGCAAGGGACAAGGGGCAAGGGACAAGGGACCTCTCTAATCCCACTTTTTCTAAAGCATAAACACTTTTTTGGAGCACTTTGCAAGTGGTATCTTTTGGTTCAGGTTCAAGGATTGATCGATCTGTATCTTTTGAACTACTGCACCGTTTGACTTAAAATAACCACCAAATTAAAGCTAACTCAATTTCATAAAACTCTAATGAAGACTGCCGAGGCTAAATCACAATGAAAAACCCTTCATCCGAGCTGATCGTTCAGTTAACGAAATTGTTCGCCAAACTTCCAGACGGACATGTTGTTACTTAAATAGCCGTATCTTCTGAACCACTGACAATAATGACTTGAAATAACCTCTGAATGAAAGATAACTCAATTTTCTATGAGTTTTATGAAGATTTCGGAGGCTGAATCTGAATGGAAAGTCTTTGTAAAGTCTGATCTTTAAGTCGCTTTAGGTGGCATGGATTTGAATTGGTTGCAACATCTCGGTACATCAAGTCATATGACATCAATTTGCTCTCTGCTTGTTCCTAGCTCATCATCTTATGTTTCCAGCTTCCACATTGTCTCCAAATGCATAGAATAACCTGAAATGATGCATATATACAAAAGAAAATGCAAATGCTAATGCAAATGTTCTAAATCCTATAAATGATCAAATACTATGATTATACTTACCTATAAATGAAATATGGATGAAAATTTATTCTAAATGCATGGTAGATATGCGAAATATATGTGTATATATCAACTCCCCCAAACTTGTCTTTTGCTTGCCCTCAAGCAAACCAAATTCAAGCTAGGAAGAGATGATTAAAAAAAACGGGGGCTCAAATCCAAAAGTGTTTTTCAAATGTATCAATTCAGAGGTCCTTGCTCTCAGTTCTAGGATGCAGAACACAAAATCTACTCAAAAGAACTTAGCCATATTCATCACAAATTGAAATTCAAATCATGACTTGTTTATTCCAAGCAATCCAAGAATCAAAACTTTTAACATATATTAAGAGCTCCAAACCGTGAATCAAACTTGTGCCTTTTAAAACTGAATACATTTGGTAAGGGTTAAGTTTATGAGATAAGAATGATCTCATTCAAATGGGTACTCCAAGCAATGGTTTCTCTCAAAAATGTTTGAACTTATACATAATGCTAAAGGTAAAAGGCAATGCATGCATACATGACTAGACTCACATCTACCCAAGTATACTAACAATGATCCTAATCCCTCTCTCATTCATTTTTATATTTTTCAAGCTCACTCACCCTATAGAAACTACCCAAATCAACAAGGCCATTCACGCCAAGCTAAAACCCATAAGAACTCCATCAAACACTTTTTTTTCTTAGGGAAACTTCTTAAACTTTTCTTAAGGCTAGTGGTAAGATCATAAATATTAGCTCTTTTCTTTCTTTTTATAGCTTTCTTCTAAAAATATTTCTTTTATGCATTTGGCCTCTAGGGCTCTTTTCTTTGCTTGAGCTTTTTCTTATCAAAAATCAAGATTAACACTAGAAATATGTAACCCTTTTTCATCTTTTTCCTTAACACTTTCCCATTCTCAAAACCGTGAACTCCCAAATGCCAAACAAGCCTAAAACTAGCTTCAAAATGCAAAGCTAGCAACATTATGAGAGCCTAAACATGTCGCCCAAAACCTAACACTTTATGCCAAGTTCAAACAGAAAATAAGGCCTCACAATTTGTAATCACACACGAATTTTGTCTTGAAATAAGGCAAGGGTTAAGGTGAGGTATTCTATTTAGGCTTACAAAGAGTGGTGAAGTGAATAAGAAAGTCTAAATATTTTTTTGTAATCCATGTATTCTTTTTTTCAAAAGCACAAGTATGATAATTAGATGTTCATTTTAAGGTTCCGATTTTTAAGTAAGGATTCAATTCATGCTCCTTTCAACTTTAAGCCAAGAAAATCAAATCAAACGATCCAAGCATGGTTAGAATTAATTTCAAAGTTGTATAAGGCATCAAAGAACTACTAACTAGGGCCTTGAACCAATACATGAGCTTAAAACTATTTTAAATTCCCTACTGGAGGGTTATACAACTAATAGACCGTATTTAAACAACTATATAATCGATTAAACAGTTTTACAAAATCAAGAACTAAAACCGGATTTATTGATAGATTTGATGATGAGTAGCTAGATTAAAATAAAAATCACTAAAAATAAAACAACTAACGAAATTAAATCAGACAGTAAAGAAAGACCCTAAGCAATTTGCAAAATACTAAAAATATGAAAAACACAATTTTATAAATTTATAAAAACCAATAAGCCAAAATAAACTTATCTAGGAGAGTTTTAGTGAAAATATAATTAGACACAAAGCTAAAGGAAAATGGTTTTAAGTTCAAATATTAAAAATAGATTCAAGGTTGGGATTCATTCTTAAGGAGGTTGAAAATTTAAATTTGGGGTTTTGAAAACATATTTTTACACACTAAGGTGCTATCTCTAAGCCTTAAGAAGCTATATTAGATTTACCCATGGTGTATGGTGTAAATCTTTTCTTCGCCCTTTCCTCCTAACCCATGATGTTTGGTGGAAAGATAGGGTGAAGAACATTAAGCCTTGATCTTAAATAATGGCCTTATTAACCCCCCTTACATCCATGGTGTATAGGAAGGGAAAGATTAGTATCTTGGATTTGGTTTTAGGGGACTTCCTAAGTCTTTTTGAGATAAGGAAATCCCTTGAATCAAAGAGATCTTTCTCAAGAGTCTCTAAGCTTTAAAACCCCCAAATCCAAAAAGAGAATTAGATGAAGAACAAGAAAATACCCAAAAATCTAATTTTAACCTCTTTAATCATCCCAACCTCAAACCTTAGTGGTTTACTCACAAGACATGTTCAACCCTCTCTTAAACATAAGTTTAGAGCTGATGAACATAATCGATGAAACTAAAAAGAGAGATTTGATACTAGAAAATACTATGAAAAAATAAAAAGACAAAGAATTTTTTACAAAGAGTTTTCGAAATATAAGAAGAAAGACTTGACATTGGAATAAAAATTAAAAAGAGATTTTATAAAAAACTATAAGTAACTTATATAGAAAAGGTGGGAATACTTAAAAATACTCAAGAACTAGAGAAACTTACAAGAACACTAAGAAGACTTAAAAGAGAGAATAAGAATTTTTCTTGACTTATTTAGACTTAAAAGAGATGATTGAAAACTGAATGATTTATTACAAGCATACATACACTCCTTATATAGAGTTTTAAACATGGCCCTTGGCCTTAAAAGAGGGGTCAAAGGGGCAAGGGACAAGGGGCAAGGGTCAAGAGACAAGAGACAGAAAGTATGTCTACCACTTTCACTAAAGCATAAAAACTTTTCTGGGTCAACTTCGGATGGTTTGAGTGGTTCAGTCGATCGTTCGGTCGATCTACTTCTGGATCGAGTCAGTTTGGTCGATCATACCGTCGATCTCTTCTAGATCGAGTGGGACGGTCGATCGTACAGTCGATTAGAGTTTGGTTCGGTTGGTCTAGTCGATCGGCCAATCGATCGGCCAGTCGATCGGCTGGGGATCGACTCATCTTGGTCGATAATTCGGTCGATCTCTTCTTAGATCGTGTAGTTCTGCTCGATCGGCCCGTCGATCTCGGTTTCTTTAGTTTTGTCTGAGTTTTTCATGTATTCCCGCCAACTCCTAGGTTCTTCTTTCATCTTCTTCTTAATGCTCAGCATCCATCACAGCTCCAAGTACTCAAAACAACCTGAAAAAGATGCAAATATGCAAGAAACCATGCAAATGCTAATGCAAAGTGTTCTAGGACTTAAAATGGTACAAATAATGCAAATTAGTCTATTATGAATGATGTATGCATGAAAAACCTATTCTAAATGCAAGCTAAATATGCGAAATATATGAGTATATCAATCATCTTCTCTATAGCTAGATTGAACTTTTCACGCAAGGTTCTGACTCTTGATCGAGTCATCCTTCCCTCCATGACCGTGGGAACATCAGCTACTGTTTGATCAGATTCGGTGTCCACACCATTCCCTCCCTCTTGAGAAGGTTTTGTCCTCAAAACCGTTTTTACTGCATCAAATGGAGATAGATCAGCAACATTAAAACTATGAGATGTATTAAACTCACCTGGAAGTTCTAGCTTGTAGGCGTTGTTGTTGATTCTCTCTAAAACTTTGAATGGGCCGTCTCCTTTAGGAGCGAGCTTGGAGCTTCGCTTATGTAGGAATCTTTCAGGTCACATATGTAACCAGACCCATTCTCCAGGTTCAAAAATAAGCTCTTTGCGTCCCTTGTTCTTGTGCCTCATGTACTATTCAGTTTTTTTCTATATATTCTCCTTGGCTTTTTGATGCAGCTTCTTTATAAACTCTCATCAGCTCATACCATCTAAATTCACTTGCTCAGCCTGTGGTAAAGGCGTGAGATCTATTGGTGCCAGGGGGTTAATCCCATAAACAAATTCAAAAGGGGACAACTTAGAAGCAGATTGAGTAGCACGGTTATAAGCAAATTCAATGAAGGGAATACAATCTAACCATGTTTTCATGTTTTTACCAAGCGTCTCTCTAAGTAATGTTGAGAGAGTACGGTTTACCGATTCTTTTTGACCATCCATTTGAGGGTGGCAAGTGGTGGAGAATAGCAACTTAGTATCCATCTTTCTCCATAGTGTTTTTCAGAAGTGAATGAGGAACTTGGTGTCACGATCTGATACGATTGACCTCGGTTTGAGTTGAAGAACAAGTCCGCGGTTTGAGTTGCATCATTCACTTTGGCGCATGGTATGAAGTGTGCCATCTTGGAGAATCGATCCGCCACAACAAAGATAGAGTCTTTGTGTTTGTTCATTGGCAAACCTAATATGAAATCTATGGAAACATCTACCCAAGGGGTGTTAGGTATAGGTAAGAGAGTGTATAAGCCATGGGGGTGTAACCTGGACATTGCCTTTCGGCATGTGATGCAATGAGAGAAGAACCTCTCCACATCTTTCTTTAGGTGCGGCCAGAAGAAGTGATCCACTAGAAAAGCTAGAGTCTTGTCTACTCTGAAGTGTCCCATTAAACCACAACCATGAGCTTCTCTAATCAGCAACTCTCGAATGGAACCTTGTGGGATGCACAACCGTTTATCCCTTAACAGAAACCCATCAAAGAGGTAATAAGCTGCAAAAGCTCCCTTTCCATTCTCCTTGTAACTTTCTCCAAAGTCTGGATCCTCCTCATATAGACTCTTGATAGGCTCAAAACCAAAAACTTTAGCTTCCATTGTAGATATCAGGGTATGTCTCCTTGACAATGCATCATCTACAATGTTCTCTTTCCCTTTCTTGTACTTGATTACATAAGGGAATGTGTAGCATTCGTGACCAGAAATCCTATTCGAGAAGGGATAGCTGAGTGAAGAGTCGAGTTATCCAGAGAAATGTAGAGCTTGGCTAAGGAACATCCGAATGTTCGAGAGAAAATGAGAAATGGTCGAGAAAATTCTGAAATGTCCGTGAGGGACGTGGCTATGTTCGAGAAAATGAGTTTAGTTCGGAAGGGTGCAGTTTTGGCCGAGGCAAGGAGGAATAAGTTTGTGAGAAAATGGCTAAGTGTTTGACTGGTAAGAAAACGGTTTACGCCAAGGAAAATCTGAAATCAAGCGTTAACCGGCTTAAGCTGGGAAAACTTAATTTGGACCGGCCATGGTCGAGCGAATTGGATTTAGACCGTCAAAAGCCCGGTTTTCGTCGAACAAAATCGACTGAGCGTGGCTGAGGCCGTAGAAATCGAGTTTTAACTCGAAACTGTCGGCAGAGTTAACTGGGGTAAGTCTTTTGCCGCCAGCCCATTGGCTTTTTGAAGCAAGCTATTTTTGTGCTGCTTTGCAATACCCAAGTATTACTATTGATTGTAGTACTTTAGGTTATCAATCCATTTCAGGTTTAAAAGACACTAGGAATACAAGAAATTAATAAAGCTAAGTTAAATATGAGAGTGAAGGAAAGAGTTTATGATATTAAAGAAAACAAGTGATATCTAAACATTTTGAAAACATAAGTAATGATTTTTTTAAGGAACGTTTAAACACAGCAAGTTAAGTAAATGATTGAATTGATTTTATATAATGCAAAGCTAAAAAACAAATCCAAGGTTGAGGTTCATATTTTTGGGATTAAGAGTTTGTTCTTGGTGAATAATTATACTTTTCAAACACATATATAAATGAGTTATTCTTAAATTTAGGAAATAAAACTAGATCAATTCACTTTCGTGGTAGAAACCCTTTCATCAATCATCCTTTCAAAGTTAATCATCATTAGTGAAAGATTGATTGATGAACATTAAGTAAAGATCCTAATAAGACTTGATAAGTACCCTTTGCATCCACTTTCATGTGAAAGGTATACAAATCTCTTGGTTTGGGCTTAAGGGATCTCAACTCAATCCTTTTGTGACAAGGAAATTCCTATGATCATAATACCTTCATCAAGGTCATTAAGCATTAAGACCTCCAAACCAAAAAAAGAATAAGAATTAAAACTTAAAACACCAAGAACATCCCCTTAAAACCCCTTTGATCCCCTCAACCTTGAACTCTAATAAATCTACTCACTAGACATGTTTAAGCTCTTACTATCCATACATGTTTAAGCACTTACTATCCATAAGGTAGAAGATGTTAAACATGTATAACTAAGAAAATATGAAGATGGGGCGAAATTACTTAAGAAAATAATGAAGAACAAGCTTAAGAACACTAGAAAGACTTTAAAAGATAGAATAAGAGCTTTTCTTGATTTATTTAGAATAAGAAGACTTGATTAAAACCTGAATGATTATTACAAGCACACACACACTTCTTATATAAAGTTTTAGACATGGCTCTTGGTCTAAAAAGAGGGGTTAAGGGGCAAGGGGCAAGGGACAAGGGACAAGGGACAAGTTATAATTATATAATCCCACTTTTACTAAAGCATAAACACTTTTTTGGAGCAACTTGAAAATGGTACCTTTTCGTTCGGGTACAGGGATCGATCGATCTGTATCTTTTGAACTACTGCACCGTTCGACTTGAAATCACCACAAATGAAAGCTAACACAATTGCCTAAGACTTTCATGAAGAACGTCGAGGCTAAATCGCAATCAAAACCCTTCATACGAGCTGATCTTTCAGTTAATGAAATTGGTCGACAAACTTCCAGACGGACATGTTGTCACTTAAATAGCCGTATCTTCTGAACACTGGCCATAATGGCTTGAAACAACCTCTGAACGAAAAGTAACTCAATTTATATGAGTTTTATGAAGATTTCGGAGGCTGAATCATAATGGAAAGTCTTTTTAGGGTCTGATCTTTAAGTCGCTTTAGGTGGCATGGACTTGAACAGGTTTCAACATCTCGGTACAGCAAGTCAGACGACATCAGTTTGCTTCTTACTCTTCTCGACTTGGTCTTAGCTCATCCTCTTATGTTTCCAGCTTCTGCTAAGTTTCCTTTTCACTTCTTGTTGAGTTCCAGCTTCCACATTGTCGGCAAATCCATAGAATAACCTGAAATGATGCATATATACAAAAGAAAATGCAAATGCTAATGGAAATGTTCTAAATCCTATAAATGATCAAAAACTATGTTTCTACTTAGTTATGAATGAAATATGGATGAAAACTTATTATAAATGTATGATAAACATATGGAAAATATGAGTATATGAACTCCCCCAAACTTGCCTTTTGCTTGACCTCAAGCAAACAAAGACAAACTAAGAGAAAATGATTGAAGGTGGGAGTTCATATCCAAAAGTGTTTTTCAAATGAATCAATTAAATGGTCCTTGTTCTCAACTCTAAGATGCAGAACACAAACTTTACTCAAAAGAACTTAGCCATATTCATCACATATTGAATTTCAAATCAAGACTTGTCTATTCAAAGCAATCCAAGAATCCTAACCTTTAACATTAATTTATGCTCAAACCGTGAATCACACTTATGCTTTCAAAACCGAATACATTTGGCTAAGGGTCAAGGCTAAGAGATAAAGATGATCTCATTCAAGTGTGTACTCCAAACAATGGTTTCTCTCAAGAAGAATTGAACTCATGCATAATGCTAAAGGTAAAAGGCAATGATGCATACATGATTAAGCTCCCATCTACCCTTGTGTTTCAAATGATCTTAAACCCTTTTCTTTTATTCTTTTGATTTCTCCCAAACCACTTAATCTACCCTTCTCTCAAGGCTTAAAACATGCCTTGCTTTATTCGCAAAAGATTTTATGAATCAGTTCTCATTTTCAGTTTTAGGTAGCTTTCATTTTCTTTGGCCTTTGGCTCTTTTGATTTCTCTTTTTCTTTCTTTTCTTTTCCTTTCCACAAACTTAACATGCTTTTGAAAGCAAGCATACAATCTTTTGTATAACAAATTTTTCCAAACCGAAACCCCATTCCTAGGTTTTTAACTAGATTTTAATTTTCTTTGCTAGAATCGTATGGAAGCTTATTCATGTCGCCCTAAACCTAACACTTTATGCCAAACTCAATCTCAAAATAAGGCCTCACATACACACACAAAATTTGGTTTGAAAGGAGGTATGGTTCAAGGTGTGAAATTCTATTTAGGATTTGCAAGAGAGTGGTGAAATGAATAAGAAAGCCTAAATATGTATGTTATATCCATGTATTCATTCTAAAGTTCACAAGTATGATAATTAAAAGTTCATGTTAAGGTTCTCATTGATAGAAAAGGATTCAATTCATGCTTGTTTCAAGGCAAATGGTCCAAAGATGTTTAGTTCTTACTTTCATAATTTTCACAAAGCATCAAAAGATTACTAACTAGGGCCATTAGCTAATTCACGAGCTTAAAACACTTTTCAAGGATTTTTATGAACATTTTCCCCTATGCATATGAATGGAAGCAACCTATATGATATGATCTAGACTCAATCCTAAAATGTACATGCAAGCTATATGAATTTTTTTTTGAAATTTTAGAAAATGTTCTGGGTTTTTTTGTATTTTTCTATGGAGATATATATGTATGAAGACTCAAAAATGTTAAAGGGAAAATAAGAACACAAAACACAAAATTAAATCTCTCAACCTCTCCCCCAAACTAAAATTACACAGTCTCTTGTGTAATAGAAGTTCAAGAGAGACCATAAACAAAAATAAAAAATCAAAAACAAAGATCGAGAAGGTGGGTCGGCCTTGAAGCTTGTTGTGGCTGGGGCTGGGATCGAGCAGGTGGGTCGGCCTTAGGCACCCTTTTTGGCAATAGATCGAGTGGCATGGATCAATCCAGCCACCGCTTGGTGCTGGAGATCGATTAAACCAACTTGGTCTAGCCATTGATCTCTCTCGGTATGCCTTTTTTCCCTTGTTCTTTAACTCCCTATAACTTGGTTTTGGGTCTCCCTCTCCCTCTCCCTTGATCCTGTTCACACACACTTAAAAACATAATCTAGAAATGAAATAAAAAATTTATACACAAAGATAGACATGGGATTGCCTCCCAAGTGCGCTTGTTTAACGTCTTTTAGCTTGACTTTACCGGATTAGGCCGGTTGTGGATCTTGGAGAAGTTGTGTGGTCCTCTCCTTGTTGCAGTCACTCGCCATGTAGGGTTTGATTCTATGCCCATTCACTGTGAAGCTCTCTCCACCCGTGCCAATCAAAGTGACAGCCCCATATGGTAGCACTTCTTTTATCTCAAATGGCCCGCACCATCTAGACTTGAACTTCCCGGGGAACAGCCACCAGACTCTCTTATAAAGTCACACTTCGGCTTTGTACCTCGTAACTTTTGCCTTTTGATTAATAAAGATCCGAATTTTCTTAACAAGTCAAGTCTTGTAAGAACTCTTTCTTTGTGCTTTGCGTGTGGATTCACCATTTCTCAGAGTGTCTTGCTGTATCAGAGATACATCCATACTTTTTGTGGTGCCCTTGATCCCTCATCGTTTCCCAAACTTGATCTAACGTGAGAGAGCGTCCGCCAGCACGTCAGATTCCATCTGTTTAAGGCTTGCTCAGTCGAGTATTATACCATAGTAGTTTATTTTCGTTGGGAGTCTTCCAACGTGTTCTTATGGGAAATTTCATAAACTGTTTTTAATCATCTTTTCGCATAGTCGTAATCTAGAGATTTCTTTCGCTTAAGTTTGTTTTTACTGCATTGATCTATTGTCATGAAACTAGAAACTGATCTTATGAGTGATTAGAGACGCTAATGTGTTGAATCCGATCACCCGGCCCACTTTATCCGAGTGATCGCGTCGTGAGGTGTGAATTGCACACTAACGGAGCATCGTGTACAACGAACCCCATCTATTATTGCGTGTTTGATTGCGTCGTAGAATGCGAAATGCATATCTACGGAGTTCTTATAACATAGACGATCTATTTATGAAAGTATTTAGGTTATAAAATTATGATTCAAGTTTAGAAAAATTCTTGCTTAGTCTCGTTTGCTTGCGTTTAGTTATTTGATTTGTAGTTAGAACCCCTAAGAATTCCCGGAAGGGAACCCAACGCTTTCTCTAATTGATTTAATCACACTTGCACTTACTTTACGCACTTCAATATCGCATTTCAATCGTACTTTCAATTACGTACTTTAAATATCGCACCTTCAATTGATTTCTTTTACGCTTTTACTTTTGCTTAAGTTAGACTTCCATTTTTCTTTAACTTGAATTTCCTTTTTATGTTTATCATACGCTTAGGCGAGAGAGCCAAGTCTATATAAACGCTTGCTTTGTCTTTCTTTTCTTTCAATACTTGCAACCAAAACCGTGACACCAAACCCCCAAACCCATATTTGCGTCTTTGGTTGCTCTAGCATTCTTTTTTTTTTTGCAGTAGGTCTTCCCGTGGATCGACACCCTAAGTACTACACGTCAACTGTACACTTGCAGCTTAGGGTCCCTTAGAAATTTAAAATCCGAGAAGTCCCTATCAAGCATCCATATTATGGATCGCTTATTTTGACCCCATCACATCCCTCCCCCATGAATAATTCATCAAGACGTTCATATCTTGCGCTTTCTTTAAGTTTGATTTCAGACACTTGGACCCCTTGTACCTCTGAAGCATGATGGTCTCGATCAGCACCATCATCCCTAGAGAAAATGTAGCATCCGCGACCAGAAATCCTAAGTACGGTCGTGCGGGTCATGGGATGGCCGTTGTATATATGTTCTGGTATGATGTAGGTTCGTCTGTTTCTGTAAATAAGTATGTACAGTGGTACGTCTGTGAGGTCAAGGACTGTACCGTGGTATGTCTGTGAGGTTAAGTACCGTACCATGGTTGGACCGAGTATATATTTTCTGTGGAAATTTGTCTAAGTGTCGAGAGACAAA